>SMDT01003301.1:0-600000 GCA_005392925.1 Aquilaria sinensis
CCTTCCTCTGGACCATCATCGATTCAAGTGCTTTGATCTGCTGGGCAATGGAATCGAGCTCCGTTAATCTGGTCATGTGAAGCTGGTCGTCAAGCAACACCTCTTTGACTACTTCACTGGAAGTAGGCTTGTCTTCCGCCGTTCCCTGGGACTCTACATCTCCCATCTCTTTCTCCGAAATCTCCACTCCCTTATCAACAATTTTGAAATCGGGAGGATTAAGATCATCCAGCTTTTGCGGGGCAGAGACAGAAGAGGACTGAGCCGAAGCTGGTTCATCGAGATTTAAATCGTCAATGCCTTGAAGATGATCAAATTGTCGAAAGCTGCGGAGGACAAATCGGAGGATACTGCGGACGACGGGGAGGACGACGTAGAGGTTGAGGGCGGCTGGGATGGTGGGCGATAGAGGAAGAGGTTGACGGTGGCTAAAATGATTTTGGTGGAAGTTTAAGGGTTAGAATTAGTTATTAGAAAAGTTTAGGGTCCAAAGTTATTATTTTACGTTTATTGTAGCATTAATTAATGTCACGTTAGTAATTTCTGTGAGACTTAACGATGAAATCAACGGAAAGTAGCCAGATAGGACACGCGATAAGAGGTAAGGTACCTCGGTAGGACAATTTGAAGGTAAGGTACCCGTTTAGGACAAAAAAATAAGCTAGGTGACCCCCGGTGGATTTTACCCTTATTATTAGCAACATTAACTTTTATGGGTGATTAGAAAGTCCATTAGAAGGAATAAAAATTACAATCACATAACTTGCAGTTTTTATTTTTATTTTTTTAACTCGGTCCAAAACAAAAATAATAATTACCTAATTACATTTTTTATACATCTTAGCTGTATTTTATAATTTTTTATTGTATGGAGCCTTACCTCATGAAAAAAACATATAATGGTTTATATTGAGTTAATATATGTTGGTAAAATGAATGACACAAATAAGAAGATAAAAATATTCTACATGCTAACAAATAAAGGGTACATATCGAAGATTGATAACAAAATAAATAATTCAAATAAATGGTTTAATTAAGTTTTAATAAAGGTATAAAGAATAACAACAACAACAATAATAATAAAATAATAATAAATGAAAAAATTAAATAACTAATCTATTATATTATTGTAAAGGGAAAGCAAGGAGATTTTAGTAATTATACACGCTATTGTAGCCAGCCTAATTGAATGCCATGTCAGATTTTAGTAATTATATTTTTTTCCTATTTTAATGAAAAATTTGTTTTAGTTGGGAGGTTGAAATAAATATTTGAATATTTGATTCAAGTGATTAATTCTGTTTATTTTTTGTAATTCTTTTTAATCAATTTTTTGTAATTTAAGACACCTTATATGCTTTTTTATGTTTCTAATTTATTTCCTTATTTTTATTATTATAATCTATCACTACAACAAAATCTACCTTTTCCTACTTTTTTTACCCATTCTATAGCATTTAAAAAATGCTGCTAAACTTTATTGACAAATAAAAATATGCCACCATAAAACACTATCTAGGTACACATTGGTAATGCTCATGTGTTTTTCTGCATTTACAAAACGTCAGCAAAAGCATAGAGATTTATCAACATGATTATAAAAGCTAGGAATGCCCTAGTCACTTTCTAGAGCCATTTAATCCCAATTTATCTCCTATATCCTTATTCTGTTGCATTCAATTTTATTACTCCAAACATCTAAATGAGACAAAATAAAATATGGAAATTAAAATTTTTCATCATTAAAGGGAAATTTCACAAAGTCTTACAAACAAAACAAATAATGTCTAAAAGCTGGCAATGTACACTTTGATGTGCCAATTCTACATTGAGCCCAAAAAAATTCCTCACCAGATCATCCTATTTTCATGTTCATTATTGTAGACTTAATAATGCTCTTGGTATATAACTCCAAATTAAGCTTTCATGCCTGATCATCGTATGGAATTCAAAGTCCTTCCAAAATAACAGCTACAATGCTGATTCTGGCAATTTGCATTCTACTAGGTATTGTTTCATTGTGATCATCTCCATCTTTTGCCTTTTCAACTTCTCCACTTGCTTCTTCAACTTCTTATTTTCTTTCTAAACCATGTTAAAATTGTCCTATAAAAATCACAAAACAAAGATTAGTGTACAACATAATTCATCTGATCAAGCTACTGTTGTAATCAATCCATAGGAGCATCTCTAGAATTGAAATATGACTTTACCTCTGCAGTTGAAGCAGCTTCCTCTGTTTTTCTCATATTAACAAATTAAAGGAGTTCTCGGGCAGAATGAACAACTTCTATAATCTCTCAATGGTTGTTTCGAGACTTTTTGTTTTCTTTCTTAAGGAGTTCTATCTCCACTCAAACGTCTTAAAGGTTTACAACTAGCGATTTGGAAAACTTTCCACCATGAGCTTCTGTACTTGCTTCAAGACTAATTCATCATACTTCTCATTTTCTATCAAAGAAATTCACTTATTTTCCAATTCTGTCCACTTTTGACTCAACCTTTTCAAGTTCTTCAACATTATTATTATGAGTATTTAGTGTTGTATGAAATTTTATCGATCAAGACAACAACAGTACCTTATGTTCAACATTTAGACCCTCATGAAACGAGATGTTTTATAGATTTCCCTGATCGTAAACAATATAAGATCAATTTTCTCAACCTTAAGTTCCAAATAAGATATTAATTGCCACATTAAAATTATCACTCAGATTTCCATATGTCCAGAAACATAAAAAATATTCTCATTACATACAAAAATATCACCCCACTCACCGTCTCAAGCAAAGATGAGGTAACTAAAGCACTAGTTACTCCACCAGGCCTTTTGTTAGCTTTAATCGGTGCTCCAAAACCAATGGTAGAATATGTCACCTGATAAACATTGTTCAATTCTAAACCAAGTCCATATAAAGATAAACAAAGATACATAAATACATCTATCCCTAATGCATACATATTAGAATAAAAATTATTAGGTTTTAGCTTTCGAAAATATATTTTTTCAAGATCTACAAATGCTCCTCCACATATGAAAAGAATATCTTTCATATTCATCTAGAGATTAGAAAGCATATATGTGCAGTGTTCTTTAAGTAAATTTGTTCTTATATGCTTTTGTTTCTAATTTACTTCCATATAATTTAAAAAAACAATAAAAAAGGGTTCCATTTAATGTACTCCCTCCATTCCAAAATAGATGAAACGTTTCTCTGGGTACGAATATTAAGGTGTATGTAATTTATATTATTTTTTTAAATTTTACCCATAGAACTAAAATGATTTTTTTTATTTTGTATAGTGAGAGTTTAAATAATTATTAAAAAAGAATTTTTTTTTTTTTAGTTTTGTGCAGTAAGAGATTGAGTGAAAGTTAAAAAAATATTCTTTATTAAGTTTTGTGTAGTAAGAGTTTAAATGGGGGTAAGAGGATAAATTGATTATTTAAAATTTTTTAAAAGAAGAAACGTTTCAATCTTTTTGGGACATTTCAAAAAGAAATACATGCTATCTAAATTGGAATGGAGTGAGTAATATAATTTGCTCTAAATTCCTATCAAGGAAAAATAATGTATTTTTTTTTCTCAAATATGAACATCCATATCAATTAATTAGTGGAATGGACATTGAAGCGTGGCTTGTCCTTATTCGTTATAATAACCGTCATAATTTATCACAAATACTATCTAATTTTTTAACCCTAATTTTAACAAAAATATTACTATTATTACAATAAAATATTATATAATTTTTTTATGTCATCAATTAATAAGCTAACCTTATGCAATTTATTTTTTATAACTTACATATATAAAGATCAATTATATTTTAGATTTTCCGTCCATGAGGCAGGTATAAAACTAGTTAGTCACAAATTCATTACCAAATTCTTATGTGGATTTGTAAAAAATGCTTTACTTTTTACTCAGCTAAAATGTATTTATAAACTAAATTGATTCTTTCGAAATGTATTGCTTCTAATGGGTTACAGGTGTGTGCCAATGAACTACAGATACGAAAGTATAAGGACTGCACTTGCATAATAGTCTGTGACTGCTGTGTCACATCCTCGTTAAATTAATTGGTCATAAGTGTTGACACCCAATTTCGTCCGGCTTTTTTTTTTAAAAAATTTTAAAAATTTTACTAAAAAAAATTAAAAAAAAATTAAATTATTATTATTATTATTATTATTGCTAAAAAATTTTAATTATGTTAATTAATTTAAAATATATTTTTATTTTGAGAAGATTTGATTTAAAATAATATATGTGTGAATATGTATGTGTTTGAAATAAAAATAAAATTTCAGAAAAAAATGACAAAAAATTAAAAGTTTGAGGTAAAATTGACAAAATTGAGAAGTTTCGGACAAAATTGACAAATTCTGAAAGTTTCAGGAGCTTTGGGTAATTTTTCGCGTCAATTTTGGGCCTAAACGGACGTTTCTGGCCCAAATTGACAGAAAACGTTAAAATTGTCAAAATCAGAAGCTTCTGAGCTTATCCAGAGCTGGAGTAACGTAAAGGACTGAAACTGTCATTTTACCAATTTAAAAGATAAGTTTGATATTTTTTATTAATTTATCCGTCCACAGTTCAGCTAAGCTCCTTCTATAAATACCCCCCCAAATTCAGTGCTGAAGACATAGAAAATCAGAGACAAAAGTTCAGAGCTCTATTTTAAAAAAGAGAAAATAGAAGCCTTAGTCCTAGCCTCTCCTCCCTCTGCCAAAACAGTCCCAAAAATTATTCATTTTTACGTTTCGACTACCTTCTTCCTCCGTTTTCTCTTTCTTTCTTTTGCCGTCGCCGTCCTATCCCGCTGCCGTCGCCCTGCCGCCGCCGTCTCGCCGTCGCCGTCGCTCCTACTCCGTCGCCGCCGCCGTCTCCGCCGCCGTTGCCATTTCGCCGCCGTGCCCAGCCGTCCTGCCGCCGTCGTCCTGCCGTCTCGCGCCGCCGCGTCCAGCCGTTCCGCCGCCGTCGTCCCGGCCGCCGTCGCCCCGCGCCCTCGTCGCCGTCACCCGGCCGCCCTGCGCCCTCGCAGCCTCCGCCTGCCCAGCCCGTCACCCCCCTCCTCCCCGTGTCGCGTCTTCTCTGTTTTGAAAACAGAGATTTCAAAATTTTAATTTAAAAAGGGTAAACCTCTATTCCATCCTTCATCTTTTCAATTTTTTTCAATTTGGTCACTAACGTTTTTATTTTGTTCTTGCAGAATTAATTACTAACCTTTTTTTATTTTTACTTGTTTGTTTATTATTTGTTTATTACTAACCCTTTCTTTATTGTTGTTATTATTAACAACTAATTAATCTAACTTTACTAACTTTTTTTTTGTTGTTATTAACAACTAACAACTAACAACTAACTTACTAACTTTTATTATTGTTATTAACAACTAATCTAACTTTACTAACTTTTCTTTTTATTGTTATTAACAACTAACCATATTAACTATGCTAACTTTTATTATTATTGTGTTATTAAAGTGGATGGCCAAAAAGCCCCACTTTATTATTATTAATTTTTTTTTATGATTGAAAAAATAAAAAGGGAATTTTATGTGAATAATTTTTAAAGGCTAACAAAAATCACTAATAAAAAAAAACCAACTATCTTTTATCATTTTGAGACATAACTTTTATTCCTTTTAATAAACAAACATAATGAAATAATGAAAAATAAATAAATAAATAAATGAATATAAATCATTTTTTTCAATGAAATAATTTAAAAAATAAAAATAAATAATAAATAAATAAATAAATACAAATCATTTTTCAAATATATCTTTAAAAGTAATGATTTTTTTAATTAATAATTAATTAAATAATTAAAAAAATAAAATAAAAATTAAACTCCATGTCCAAATGATCCGCCAGGATCCATGGCTTGGAAAATATTTTAAATAAAGTATATAAAATATTTTTTTCCTTTATTATTAAAAAATAAAAACTTTGGTAATATTTTTACTTAGCTCTTTATCCAGAAAAATAATAAAATATAACTTTTTAGTTTCTTTATTAATAAAAAGAATAAAAGAGTAAAAAAAAATTTTTGGGCTAATATTTTACTTTTTTTTACTTATTTCTTTCAAAATAATAAAAATATACAACTTTTTGTTTCCTTTATTAAATAAAATTTTATCCAAATGATTTCAAATAAAGGTAATAATAAAAAAATTAAATCTCTTTACTTATTAATTAGAGGTATTTATAAATTAAAAAATTAAAAAAAATCTTTTAACAAACAAAAAGAACATAAAAAAAAAAATCATATAAATATCAAAAAACTTTTCTTTATATACATATAAATCTTTGATTTCTTTACTCTCTTTTTTTTTTAAAATAAATTATATAAATATCAAAACTTTACCTTTATTTTTTTAAAATATACATATAAATTTTTAGTTTCCTTATTAAATAATCATTTTTGCTTAATTTTTTTATATAAAAAAAATAAAACAAATAAATATTAAGAATTTTCTTTTTGAAATATACATATAAATTTTTGGTTTCATCATTAAATAAATAAATTTTTGTTTACTTTTTGATTCACCTTTTTATCAAATAAAATATTAAGACTTTACTTTTATTTTAAAAAAAATATACATATAAATCTTTAATTTTCTTCATTAAATAAATAAAACCTTGATTAAATAATTACTTTCTTGGTTCATCTTTTATCAAATTAAAAAAATAAGCTTAAAAATAAATATGTATAAATATCAAGACTTTTTATATAAATCTTTTCTTGAATAATTAATTTTGGTTTATCTTTTATCAAACAAAAAAAATCAATCAAATACATGAATATCAAGATTTTTTTTAACTCTTTTGTTTTCTTTGGTAAATAAAATCCTGGTATTAAATAAAAAAAATAAAATAAAATAAAATAAAAAAAAGAAGAAAACCTCCACTTTATTTATTGTTATTTAATTTTTCTTTATTTTATGGTTAAACTCATTTCATTTAAAGAAATTAGCCATAAAAAATATATATGTAAAATAAATCTGAACCATGTTGTTAAGTCAAAAAAAAGAATTTTTTAGTTCATGGTATATTGGCTGGAAACTGTCTCGTGCCCGCTTTTGAGCTGCTTCACCTGGTGAAGAGGGTCTGGCTGAGTAACAACGCCCCGTACCATGATCAAAGATTTTTTTTATTTTTAAACTCTTTGATTCCTTTAAATTAACTTCTTATTAAATAAAAAAATTAATTATTTTTTTAATTCTTTTATAAATTGAGTAATTCTTTAAATAATAAATATCCTTCATTAAACAAGAAAAATCAGATATGAAAAAGAAAAGAAAGATAAGAGAAAGATAAAAATCAAAAAGATAAAGAAAAGAAAGAAAAGAAAGAAAAGAATAATAAGAATAAAAAAGAAAGATTTTTTTTTAATCATTAACAAATTTAATAAAAAAAGACTTATAAGTTAAACTAATAATTAATTCCATAAAATAATAATTAAATAATTAACTCTAAGTAATTTCCATATCCGCATGATCCGGCAGGATCTACGGTTTGGAAAATATCGACTTTTTAAAAAAAAAAAATTAAATAAATAAAAAGGTAAAAATCCATATTTATAATATGGATTAAATTGATTAAAATTTTGTCAAATTCCGTGTCCAAATGACTCGGCAGAGTCCATGGTTCGGAATCCAAATCTTCCGTGTCCAAATGACTCGGCAGAGTCCATGGTTCGGAAGTATAAAATTCTATACAAATTAACTTCAAAATCCACATTTTAACTGATTCAGTTAAAATTTCTAAATTAACTGAAAATTATTTAAAAGCAAAGTAAAACAAAATTAAAATCAACTAAGGTGCCAATTTTGGGCGCTCTAACAATACTGTTTTAGCGTAACCGTACTCCCGATCCCCGAACTCTCGCAGACCAATTTTAAGGTGACCAATCGACCAAGGTAAACGGATTGGTGGCGACTCCAGAAAACCCGACGTTGCCACAATAAGACCGAAACTAAACAAAATTAGGGTCGTGTCAATAGAAGTAGAGAAGGGAGAAAGGAAAGAAGAATATAACTGGTAGAAGAGAAGAGAAGAGATGGATTAGGAGGGAAAGGGAATCCTTCCTGGGCTCCAACGAGGAAGGTGAGGAGGCCAGCTTAGAAAGAGTTGTCGCGAGTTGCAAAATCCCCAAGGTCGACGTCTACGATGCCCACATGGCCCCCAGGAAAAGAGCTGCTCAAGCCTCTCTTCCTCCATAAAGACGAGCACCAAGAATATTGTTTGCCCCTCTCTTGTCTGCTAAATACCGTCCCCCGTCACCACCCTCAATTATATGTAATCTTTTTTTGAAAAATAAAATCTTTTTTTTTAATTCACACCCAACTAAATTAAATCAAATTAAACAACTCGCTCTCGTATCTCTTTCTCTCACATTCAAGCTGTTTTAACTAATGATTACTACAAATCATTGCCTGAGATGATATTTGATTACATGTCCTTTAATTTCAATACCAATTAGCTCTTATCGGTTGCAACTTACTCTTAAAAGTTTTCAGTTTCTCTCTTTTTTCTTCAAGAAAACTACAACAACCCCCCAAGGGAACAAAATTTATTCTTTTTTCTCTTAGAGAAAAATATTGGAGAAACTGCCAAAGAACATGTTCATAGTTTTTGGGACAAGAAGTGCCCCAAAACCCACTGTATTTGAACTCTTCCCAAGTTCCCTTTTGTTCTGTCCCTTCCCCTTATCATAGGAGGCCCCATTTGCAAGAATAATTAATTTTCAATGCTACCTTACAAATAAACTAGTAAACTCTTTTCTTCCTTCATCTTATTTCTTTATTTATTTTTTGTGTCCCATTTTTTAAGTTTAGTTAATCACACTCCAAGTCTTTGGAGTTCAATGCAACCTCATGCAGAGTTTTAGATCTTGTCTTTCAATTTAAGCCAAAATTTAGGCACAAGCTCTTTCTTGTCACCAACAATTTTACATCCACAAATCCCATAATATTGCACCTTTTAAATGATTGATCACTTGGCCCATCATATCATAGGGTCTCATATGAACCAAATAAAAAATAATTATGACTAAGCTAGTTGTCATTCTCATTTACTCATTGATTGCATGTGGAAGCTTGATTTGATCAACCTAAAAGGCTTAAAAGAGAACATGCTTAGAATAAGTAACTTTCAGAAGTAACGAGGTAAAAATATATTGGGAATTGAAGGACAAATGTTGATAGGATATAATATGCAACATGTTTCATATTGCAGGAAATATGTTAGATGCAAAGAGTCAAATGAAACCCACTGCCATATCAACACCGGAGGAATTGTGAAAAAGGTTTTCCTTTTTTTTTTTCCTCATAATTTTTTAACCACGCAGTATAGTAATTGGTAAATTACCATTAGCTTAGAGTGAATGCGAAACAGGAAATTTATTAATAGTAAATTCTTTTCAACTTAATCTAAAAGAATTTACTTTTAGTTTTATATATTTTTTACTTGAAATCAATTTTATTTGAAAGTTAATATTATTTAGGTATAATAATCTATTAAAAATACAATTTTTATAATCTTATTAATTTTTTTATGAATTTTTCTAACTTTAGGCATTAAAAAAACTTAAAAAATTTAATAATATTATAAAAATTGATTTAAGATAAAAAAATATAAAAAATAAAAATAAATTATTTTAAGTTAAATTAACTCAAGTTAAAACTCATTCCATTAGTTTGAACGTGTGCCAAGAGAACTGAGATAAAAAAAACACTTTAAAGGGCACCGGAAGAGCAAGGGTTCAGATGTCAGAACAAATGGTATATAACCAAATTTTGTCATTTCAAAGGTGAATATACAGGATAGTAAATTCAGTAAGTTATCCGTCTGATCAAATTTATTGAAAAAATTACAAAAGCCCCCTATGGTTTAGTCTAACTTACACTTTATCCCTCTATTTTTAGAAACCTACACTTTACCCTCTCCTTCCTCTATAGCATTTGATAGCAACTTCTAAAACACTAATTTAAACTTACTAATATTCATGTTCTAGTAATTTCAAAATTTTTAATATTTTTTTCATAGTTAACTGACCTTTAAAAAATACTGATATACATTTACAGAGACAAAAATACATTTATGAAAAATAAAAAATGATAATTTTCAATGTTTATTAACTGTAAAAAAATATTAAATAGATCAAAATTACTAAAATATGACTATCCTATAGTTTAAATTACAATTTTAAAAATTATTACTGGATTATGTAAAAGATATAGGATTAAAATGTAGATTTTTAAAAATAGAGAGAGAAAATTGTAGGTTAGGATAAACCTAACAGGATGATTGTAAATTTCCCAATATTATTTCACCCAGCAGGTCAGCGGTGCTTTAAATTGGAAAGAGGAGCTGCTTGCCAGCACATTACATTGCAGAGATGTCTTAACTTTTTACTTTCTCATGAATAACTTTAGGCTATTCAATTCCAAAATTCACTTTTTTACAAGTTTTGATGACCGGATATGAGCCCATAAATTCACTGCAAGCTCACTGTGATGAGTCACTGTTATGCTATGTGTAAGAACGTAATTGAACACAACATCTAGAGAAAGTCCACATTCCTACACTAGAAAACAAAAGAAGAAAATTTGCTTTATGATGAGGCAGAAGCAAGCAAATTGGAGGAGGACAGAAGAGCACTGGCAGAAAGATATTTTGACAACCGCCTGCCTCTCACAAAACTCTAATCTAAGACCCACAATCCAGTTCTGCTGTGCGTCTGCCTAAATTTGTTCGTTTTTATCTTGAACCAGTGAAATGTTAAAGAGAAACAAAAAGGAAAAAAGAAAAAGAGTGCTACTTGGTCAATTTTTAAGGTCAACAGACAGATTAATTAAGAAAGGAAAAGAAAGGCAGATGTGGAAATGAAGAGGGTCCTCTTGAAACCTATTCAAAAATATGGGTCTTATATTCCTTCTCCCTATTTCTGTAGACTGAGCCAACCCCCCTTTGGCATTAAAAGCAACCCTTTTTTATAAATGACATGTGCAGAGAGAAGTAAAGAGATTTTACCAACAACCCTTGTCCTTTCAAATTCAAGAAACTCTGATAGCTTGCTTAACTTAATTCTCTTTGTGAGATGAAATATTTCACCTTCTATGACAGCTTCTAGCTGTCTTCTGCTGATTTAAGACAGAGAATTAATGGGAGACTTCCGGGTGGTAAGCATTATCTTATCCAACATTTTACCAATAATGTGGGTTTGATGTAGCTTTCAAATATGTGAGATGGGTATTTCTGTTCTTTGTGTGGACAGCTTCCTATTTAAGAGCTCAACCTCGTTCAAACACTGTAAACCCGCAACTCATTGAATTCTTCTTCACCTGTCTTCTTCTTTCTTGTTCTATTTGTTTCCCCTTCATTAATGGATTCTTCAAAACTGTGTGGAGAAGCAGAAGAGTGTCAAAGCAGTGAGTCAGGGTGGACAACGTATATTGGCTCACCCATCCATGGTAATGATGATGATGATGACGATGATGGAGATAGCAACGATGATTATGAGGATTATGCAGACGGTGGTGATGGTAAAGATGATCATAGTGATGATTCCATGGCTTCTGATGCTTCTTCTGGGCCAAGTCTCCAGGGAAGCCTGTATGGTGATGTGAAGGATCATGGCCATGTGAATTCTCATTTCAAGCATGATCGTGTGCTTGTTGGGAAAAGTTACCACTTTCAGAAGAAAACTACTGAGAAACCATTCATGGAGAAGCAGAAGGACGGACTTGGAATGAGGAAGACGGAAGAGAGAGAAGAGAGGAATTTCAAGAGCAAAAGGAGCTCCCATGCTGCAACTTCACAAAGTGGTACCAAAAGTCTCTGGCTTGGCAGAAGAAAATAGTTCCAAAAAATAAAAAAAATATATATCTTTTGCTGCCGTTTCCTTCCTTTTCCAATCCTTTTCTCTTGGGCTGCTTATCTCCTAGTGGGAGTTCTGTACCTTTCTGCTTGTTTTCGCAAGGCTGGCAAGCTAGCTGTGTGCTGAAAGTGTCCATCAAATCATGAAACAGTCATGTTCAACTTTTGTTCATTTTGATTTGTATATTTTGTGGTACAAATTCAACTGTTTTAATATATGTTGCAAACTCAAGCACATAAAGATTAATTTGTTGAGGGACGCAAAAGAGGTTTCGGATTAATAAATAAATTTTTTAAAAAAAAACTCAAGATTCGATTCCATAAGGGTTGGGTAAGATAAAATGGTACTTGGATGGGTTAAATATATATATACATGACAAACTGATACATTACATTTTGGGTAAAATTTGTGATACATTAAAAATGTAAGATGCTGGGTCAGTGCACATATGAGGAAAAGCAATCGCAATCTATGACCGGGGTGATGATGAGATGAACTGGGTTTTGTAGCATTAGCTAACTCCATCTCTAAACAGAAGGTTCCCACGCTACGCGTGGATAGATTAGGCGTTAGGGAGGGTGGGAGAGCTAAATTTGTGTGGACCACCAAGGCGCCATCACACACATGCTCATTAGCTGTTTAGATATCATCTTCTACAAATTTAACTTAACGTACTGTTACCTGAAACGAATAAAAGTAACCAACTGTTGAGAAATTAACTAATTAGATTGCTATCGAGAAGCTGATTTTTGTTGTTGATCAATTCAAGACTCCTCCTCCTCCTCGATCGTCTTGCAGAAATCATTCAAGTTTGCCGTAGGGGCGCTTAGTCTTTAACATTATAAGTGAGAATGTATCATAAACAATATATATACATAAGTTTTACAATTTGTACCTACTTACAACGAATTTTCAACTTTTCCATATCAATGAATTTGATTAAAAAAAAAACTTTTCATGTCTGTATTACTCCATACATACCAAACTATATACTATAACATATTTTATTTTGGGCCTTTATAAATTTTTATAAAATTTTTATATTTAATAAATTATTTTATTATATTACTCTTAAAATTATCATTTTAATTTTTTTTATCATCCTCAATTTACGTGCAAAAAATTATGGATAAACACTGAAATAACACATAAAACTTTTACAATTTTCTTAATCTATACGCCAAATGAAATAGTTTAATAAATATAAGACAGATGAAATATATTACATTGAAATCTCTCCATCTATTACTAATTAGTTTCATATGAGATAATATCTAACATTTGTTACAAGAATTGGCTACAGAAATTTTCGTGCACCTAGCGATTTTTGGTAGAGAACATATAAGAAAACAGAAGAGATCATGCATGCTCGGTTGGTCTACCAAAAACAAAAGAAAAAAAAAAAGCAAAACAGGAGATGCATGGCCATTGAGCGTGGATGGATGAATTGGGGACAAAAATATGGGGTTGCACGTGGGGGGGGAGGATACTATGACAACTCCCCGTCGGAGGCTTAGCTACTCGCCTGCTACTCATTAAATCTTGGAGCCATGACTTGTGGGGGCTGGGGGGCGCCAGCAACAGCAACTCGCCGGTTGCTTTCGGACAGCCCTCTTTGTTCCGGCAGCGCCTCATGACCCTGCTGGTGGCCGTGCGCCAGAGCGAGGGAGGGGCCTAAGTATCCCTATCCCCATCTATCCCCATCACCGTGCCAATGCCCATGCCCATTCACCCAGCTAGCCCAGCTTACCTTTGTGCTTCCTCCTGCTCAATATGACTGTTCATTTCTTTCCCTTTCTGTCCCCTCCCCTTCTGTTCCTCATCATGTAATTTTCATGCGTTTCTGTTCCCAGTCCATTCATTTCGTTTCCCACTCTATTATTTACATTGTATGAATTGAAAACTCATGTAGCTGTGAATAGGACAAAACAATGAAGAAAGAGTTTAATTTGAAATGTTAGAAGTACTCTCACAAACACATATACTGATCAATGTTTTAAAACTTAGGGACCTGGATTGTAATTGGTGTTATTTTGACTTTGAGGTGGTGGCCGTGCGTGTGTCGTTAATGCAACCTATTTACAAAGGGTGTGTGAATTTTGTTTTCCTTGGTGGGTAGGTGGTGGGATTTATTTCCCAGTGTGATGCAACTAGGATTGCGGGTGTAGCCTATTTTACAAGCACATATTATGATGTGGTAAGAGATAAAATGTGATGAGGTAAGAGATTTGTCCTAGATAGATAAAGACACTAAGTTGAGGTAATGGTTGAGAATAACTTTTCTCATAGTAAAGACATATGAGTGTTATGATAGAAAACATTATGGGATGTGAGAGCACCCAAGAGACCTTTATAACATTAATATTTTGTGTTTTTTGTAGCCTCTCTCATCCTCAATGGTGAAGCACATTTGCCTATATATAAGGGTTGTGGATGTATATTTATTCTAAAAACCCGAACTGCATAAAGTATGATTTATTGATTCATGTGTGACAACTCCCCGTCGGAGGCTTAGCTACTCGCCTGCTACTCATTAAATGAGCCATGACTTGTGGGGGCTGGGGGGCGCCAGTACTATATGTTTGTTCCGGCAGGTACCCTGCTGGTGGCCGTGCGCCAGAGCGAGGGAGAGTATTTCACCGTGCCAATGCCCATGCCCATTCACCCAGCTCTTACCTTTGTGCTTCCTCCTGATGAGTTCATTTCTTTCCCTTTCTGTCCCCTCCCCTTCTGTTCCTATCATGTAATTTTCAAGTCCATTCATTTACTCTAGATATTTACATTGTATGAATTGAAAACTCATGTATGTGAATATGACAAAACAAGAAGAAAGAGTTTAATTTGAAATGTTAGAAGTACTCTCACAAACACATATACTGATCAATGTTTTAAAACTTCATACTTTGAGGTGGTGGCCGTGCGTGAGTCGTTAATGCAACCTAAATTTTGTTTTCCTTGGTGGGTATATATTTCCCAGTGTGATGCAACTAGGATTGCGGGTGTTATGCACATATTATGAAAATACGAATTATGGGATTGTGGTAGCAATGGCCAAGAGACCTTTATAACATTAATATTTTCGTGTACATTGTTTGATACAAATTCTGTCTGGTAATCCTCAATGGTGAATTTATACATTTAGCCTATGATTGTGAATTAAGGGTACTCGAGAAATCAACAAGCAATAGTTTATTCTAACCAAACCCGTAACTGCATAAAGTATGATTTATTGATTCATGTGTGTGTTTCTATTGTATGAGTCTGGTATATCATCCATAGCCCGTTGTTTGCACTTGCTATAACCGGTACAAGAATTTCTAAAACAGTGGGAGCAGCCCCTTTCATTTTTTTTTTTTTACTTTTCGAATTTGTTTTTTATTTACGTTTTTTTTTTTATACCAATCCGGAACTCATTTATGCAATATACAATTACAAAAAGTATTGAAATGCAAGGGCACAGTAGGGGCTTTAATAAATTGTCTTATTTGATACTGAAATTTACAAAAATATCAATATAATGATCAATTATGAAAATAACCTATGGATTAACAGAAGCTTTAATAACCCTCATCTTTTTTTTAAATGATTTTAAAGTTGTCTCTGTCTTTAGAGCAATGGCTTTTGTTCAAGCTCTCGGTATATGTTGTACACTTGACTAGATTACCTGCAGCCAAATTCATTTGCAAAAAGAATAATCCAGTAACTTGGACATGCATTTATTTAATTAGATGGTGAATGTACAGGCATGGTCTTGTTATTGTAGCTGAGAACATGAAACTTTTGAATTAGTTTGAGGCAATTTTTTAGTCTGACTCTTCAAGAGAAATCAACAAGCAAAAGTGTCACTAACATTGTTTTAATTTCTTGTTTCTTACAAGACATATGAATCAAGTGTTTTGTATTCTTAAATAATTATAACAATATTTTTGTACGGTTTATAATCAGAACCAGTTTATTCTTTAGGAAGCAATATTAACTGTGCAAAACTGTAAGCTTTATATGGTTCGTGCAGTGCTGTAAGGATGTTGGAATTTGTTATGCAAACTTGATACAAGAAAGCATCCAAGATTAACAGGTTAAAACGTTCTCTTAATTAGTTATACCAAAAGCTTGTTAATGTGAAAACAATCATGATGGAGTAGTTAATGGTTGTTGGAAATTATATGATGTAGGAAATTTATAACTTTAATTTCAAGGATGTAATATAGGTTTTAACATCTTCTCTTCTGTCTGAGATGGGCAACTTACCAAAATGAGCGTGTTGAAGAACATGACTAGAAAGAATGTTGCTCGCCTGAGAAGGCCTCTCATCTTTTAAATCTTAGATATTCTGTTTGTTCCATTTTTTATAACTTAACTAAGTAATGATTTTCCAGTAATTGTTATTAAGTTTGAAAATGAAATTCTTACCTATTTTTTTTTCTTTCAACTTCTATAAGGAATCTTTTTAATTGGGAAGGATATACTGAGGATGACATAGGTACGGATTTCAGTTCATTAATTTCATTTTTTTTAGTGAACAAGTAGGTGTTGTAGCACCAATTGGTGCCCATTCACATCAATAATCATATACTGAAAAAAAAAAAAGTTAAATGAGGTTGCCTAAACTATTTCTCCTAATGAGGTTTGTACTTATAACAGAACTTTACACTAGATGTTGTGTGAGTTCTTTGGCTTAACTACATCATTTCTAAGCATAAATCTCCAGCATTATTTGTATTACTATCAGAATGAATGACCCGTAGAGTAGTAACAAAACAGGCACACTTGGAAAGACAATGAGAATTATTTGATCAAGGGTAAGTGGGGGGTGCAGGCATGAGAATGAAGCTATAAGGCTTAAGCGATCAAGGAGCAGTTATTAATGTAGCAAGCTTATTGGCTTAAGAATTTGAGCTTTCGTGACTGATTGAGCTTAATAGCCTCATGAAGCTTTATGTGGTTTTAAGTTTGCTTTTATTTGACGTGTTGTGTTCATTGAAAATTTCCTCCATATAAATCTATTGTTATTTTGGTTTATTGTATTATTCTTCTCTCCATTTAGCGTTATTTTTTTTCTTGGAGTCTCTTTGCTCATTAGTTTTTCTTCCCTAAAATCTTACCTTAGAGTTGTACTAATCTCATTTTTTTATTTAATAAATTTATGTTCCTTTGGCTGATTAAAATGTTTACCAGGAATAGATGACATCCCTACGGCAAGCAATTGGGAAGACTCCACCAGCTGCATCACAGTCTGATGGTTAGGTACTATTCATCACCAAACTGGGTGACATTAGGGTAGTATTGTTTCACATGTATTTGGATAACTTAGTTAAGACTGTACATTTACCAAAATACATTTTGACAGTGTACATTTGCCAAAATACATTTTGACACTCTACGCGTTATAAATGTCAAGTGTCATGTTTATGTGCAAATTATTTTGGAGTAATGGGAACAACTTCTGTTTATGATTTTTGGAAGTGTATGACATTAGTTTGGATTAATGGGAACTAGTTTGGTTTATAGTTGTTGGAGCTGTAGGGAATAAATGTGTAAGTTGGAGGTGTGCTGATGAATTAGCAACAGCCAGAAGTCCCAAACAACAACAAACTAGTGACAGCCGTGCATCACAAACAATCACACACTAACAATGGTCATGCGTCACAAACTAGCAACGGTCATGCATTATAAACTATCACAAACTAGCGATAACCATACGTCACAAACTAGTGACGGTCATGCGTCACTAACTATCACAAACTAGCGACGGTTATGTATCACAAACTAGCCACAGCAAACAGTCACAAATTAGTGACAAGAAACCGTCACTAATTTAGTGACAGCTAACTGTCACTATTTAGCGACAACCAGCCGTCACTAAATCTCTAACAGTACACTGGTGCCAGTAAATAAGTGACTGTTATAATTGCGATGATCAGAAGTCGCTAACTTGCGACAGCAGCTGTCATTAAGAAATTAGCGGCGACTAAATTAGAAACGGAAGCAGTCGCTAAAGCCAAACTAGTGACGGTTAATCGTTGCTAAATACCATCGCTAAATCAATTTTTTCTAGTAGTGAATGAATTGGGTGATAGTATCAAAATTTTTTATTTTTTATTATTTTGGACTTTATGTTAGTTGATATACTATTAATTGATGATCCGCCTTTTATTTGTTGGATTGTCTATTGTTTATTTTGACGGTTTGATCATTCTCTATTTGGTTTTTGTTTCAATTATCTATTCCATGTTTATTTTGTTTTAAATTAAATGTTCGGCTCAATCAGATTTTTTTACTTTCATTTGGTACCACATAAACAAATAGCCTCTTTAATAACTAGTTTTATGTTTATATTATCTCTTATAGTTTTACATAGTTGTTAGTTCGTAAAATATTATCTAAGTCATTTTTTATCGGAATGAAGTATATTTCCGTGTAAATGGTAGTTTTTTGAGAAATATGGGTAGTACTCCTCCGCTCTTAAAAATATGACTACCTAGTACACTCATTTGACACAACAGTTATATCTATGGTATCTATTAAAAGATTTAAAAGGCACATGTGTAATTATATTGCTCAATGCCAAGGGCGAAACAGTAAATTCCTAAATATTTCCATTCGGATCACCTTTTTCATTCGTCAATTCTGTTCAATTTGCAGGGTTTATTAAGCAGCAGAAACTGTCCGTAAGCGCAAGGGAAAGGGCTCTTGGTACTGGATCGAAACGCAAAATTCAGTTCTTCAGAACACTTTTGGTACTATTTCTCATTTCCATAAGTTTCTGATCAACTTACAAATAAGTGAAACAAATATTTGGAAATGGACCAAATCAGGAACTGCTGGCCAAAGGCCCATGTGGAATTTCCTACGTTCAGTTAATGGAAATCAAACTATGATTTTAAGATTACCAGGATCTCAACAAGAGTTTGTTCTCTTCAGAAGAAAGCAATCTATCAAGGAACTTCAAACAAACAAGTCTCTATGCAGAGAGAAAAGATTCTTTATTGCTGCCTTGTTCATGTTAAAGCATCCAATCCAAAATATTGATTGTTAATAGATGGAGATGCCTCATCATTATATAGAACTTTTATTAAACCCTTTTTTTGGCCATACGAGATTATCCACTCAATACGCCTCCTCACGTGTAGGTAGGTTTGGCTCTGTCACAGGTTGAGACTGGCAGTTGCTCTTATCCGGACGACTATGGTTGTGGACTCCTTCATAGGTTGAGATTAAATAACTGGAATCCTCAACATCTCGCTCAATCCTTTTCTTAACCGAGCATCCTATATGGCCACACTTGTAGTAATTCCTGTACATAAAGAATTTTTGAAAAAATGAAACAAAGGAAATCGACTCACCAACTTGGGACGTAAATCTCAAGACTAAACGGATCCAATCAAGTGAAACTTCACATATTGAATTCTCCAAGAAGCTAAAAGCGTCCTAGTTGTAGAAGACAGACTACCTTTAGGAATATTTTCTTAAGTTCAACTGTATCTGTATCATTGAATCAGGCACTTTACCCATGAATTGAATGCATGTTTACCTAGCTATTTTGCATTGAACTGCATCTCATTAGTATTTCATCTCAGTTGCTTGGTATTCTGGCTAGCTCACTCGTTGCCTCTAGATCTAAATGGAAAAAAGAAATTGTTCTCTTGAATTTTTATTTTACTTCAGGTTTATAGGCAGCAAAAGCAAAACTTTGTCGTACCACAGAAACCAGAATGCCAAGGCTAAGTTATTCCTATCAAGTGAAACTCGAAGAACACAATTCTAAGGCTGTCATTCCTATTGAATGAAGCTTTAAACTTTGTTTTGACAATTTGTGAAATAAAACTCCTCGCTTGTTCTACGCCGAGTGCATCTTTTAGTTAAAACATAAGGACTCTAGATTGTGCATAAGCAGTCTCCTCCAGGTAGAAAACATGTTTCAGGGCCACAAAACCACCCGTTATGATTTAAATTAAATTGAGATTTTTACCTTGAACCTCCAACCTTTCTAGACTTCTTTCCATATTTCCTCCATATGAAGCCATCGTCAAGGACTTCAACACCAGAAACCTTGGTCCGAAATGCAACTGTACTGGGTTTTCCGCTCCCACTTATCCTGACAAATGAAGTAGTGAAAAACAAGTTAGATCAGAGGTAAGACAATGCATAAAGTAAAACCATGTTTATCAGATTTCTGTTCAACATATTCTTGTTGACATCATAATGCTGTGGTTTTTCTATCAGCATCACAATACTAATGTAACATACAACTTTTTGGCTGCTGGTTCATTTTTGTATATCCTGCTTTCAGCTGCATCACTGTAGCCAGAGCTCTGATCAGAAGAAGCTTGCAATAGAAGAGCAAAGGCAGACTCTGGCTCTGGATAGTTGGGACTTCCTCTATACCCTACGTCCAATTGTCCATCTGAACATCTTTCAATTGTCTTCCGAATACAACCATCATCTTGTTCTCCCCTCTCCATGCATGGAGGCATTTGATGATAATTGCTATTACTCGAACATGAATTTCTGCCTTGCAGATCCTTTGCTGGTGGTGCAGCATTCTCGGGGGAGAAGCCATGCCTTGAAGCATCTCGCAATTGGTCCATGCTTTTCTCTGAACGAAATTTATTCGACAGGATTGCTTCTCGAGAACTTGGAGCTTGTTGTAGTGCCTAAAACTTCATCATCTTTAGTACAAACCAAAAAGAAGTATTTGATGTGAAATTACATACCATCTTATTCAATGATCTTGTGTTTTGGGAGATGCAGGATGAAGTTGACGGGCATATCTGCCCATGAGAGGAAGAATCATCTGAGAGATTCTTGCCTTCCTCGCCCATCCTTTTCCTCTTGCTGCCTGAGTTGCTCTCCCGATTTGAACTGTGAACCTTACTTGGACAAGTTTCGGAAATTTGTATCTTAAAATAAAAAGAATTAAAAACACGAAAATTGGATCCAGTTATGATGACCAAACTAAAAATAGTGCAGTTCAGTGAAACATAGACATGCAAGATGCAAAATTCAGTTCCCAAGCGAGTTACTTCAATGAAAAGGCATTGGCAAGTATAAGAAGATAAAAAGCAGTGACAAAAAAATAAAAAAGTTACGATTACACCTACTGTTGAGAGCTATTTCTTATATTCTTCAGAACCAAAAAAAAGATCTGAGTACTTACTTTAGGAAAATTCGACATGTCAGAATCTGAAAGTGTAGTTCTACTCAAAGAAGAAAAAAGGGACCTAGAAGCATAAGGAAAGTTCCACGATGAAGACCACATTGAATTAGGTACATTTATCCCTTGTATTTCTTCTATGCAAGCTGACATTGATAACAAAACACGAGTTAAGAGAGCACATAGGGGCTGAAACTTCCAAGCAGAAGCTTAAAAGTTTCTGGCAAAAAATTGTACAGTACCGTGGACATTTCCCATAGTTGGGGACAATGCAGGTGAAGTTGCAGAGGATGCTTGATGGATTGACAAAGGGGCATCGGACAAATCCTTGAATTCCTGAATCATGGTTGCAATTTTTTTGAGTTGGTTTTCCTTTGAAGTAAGAGCATTAAATGGCTCAGTTGGCAAATTCTGTTGTGTTAAGTTCATAAATGACACTAAGCTCTTCACAATGAGAAACATAGCTAAATGTAAACAAGTAACATTTGGTTTAAAAGTGCCATATAACAAAAAAAAAATAGATACATTCTACAAGCATGATGGAAGGACATCAAGCAAAACATTGTGCTCAGTTTGATTTACCTACAAGCATGAAAGCTCAAGAACTTAGTCACCCAGAAAAGAATTTGTTAGAATTTTCTTCTCTGGTAAAATATCCAATAAATAAACTCTAGTTAAGTACCAAGAGCAAATAGATAACTTCATTAGACTCTGCTGACTCATTGTCAGTAGTTTGAACAGAGCTCATTTTGGAGCATATCATAGAGGAATCGGGTTACTGATGGACCATTTAGATATAGAAAACATCCCCTTTTATTTCAACTTCTCATTCATAAGTGTGTGATAAAAATATTAAAGGACTACTCTTTGAGTTTGGAATCCTTTGTTTTCTACTTCTCTAGGAAACTAGGACCAAAAGTAGTTTCCCATTTACATACAAAGTTCTGTGAACTCGGAAAATAAGGTTTTCACATAAGAGAAGTGCAACTGAAGGGAATTTGGATTAGAAGATCAAAATAAGAAAAATTCGAAAACAGACATCTAAAAGGCCTTTCAATTTTTGGAAGAATAGGCAAACCAGATACGTTGGTTTTTTAGGTTACATAGGATATATCAGTCTTTCAGAAGCTTAGGATAATAGGATGAGTGATATGCATTCAATCAAGTATCTCCTGCAAAATAATTTTGTGTTGGCATCTTTAGAATCCTTCCAAGAATGTCCTTCTCCCTTCTCTAAAGAAAATGACAATTGCCTTTACTTACACTGGTAAATCCTGTAATAGGATGCACGGAAGGGGTGTCCAGTGGTGCATGCTGAGCTGGATTAGGATTATTTATTGCATGTTTTTCCAGCACACAATCTGATAACAGTAGCCAAAAACTCGAGTTAGACAAACAGATAGAACATGGTGAGGGAAAAAAAAAAGAGAGCAAAACTAAACATGATTCAAAAAGAAAGAGAAAGCCTGCGATGGGTGAAATCTTCTTACAAAAAATTTTCCTTGTCTCAATTGTTTAAGTGAAGGCTGACATGCATTTGAAAGATGTTTTGAAGTAGAATTTTACCTTGAAAGTGGCTTTCTTTACTAGGAAGGCAGTTCAGTTACAAATTCTAACCATTAACACTCTACAGAAGATGCAAAGTTATACTGGATACATTCACGTGGAATTGAGGTAAAGCCTGTTCATCATGTTCTCATATACTATCCTTGACAAAATCTGCCGGGCAGCATTTTGGGTTTTTTACAGAAAGTATTGAAGAGGAAGTTTATGGCTGCCTAGATCTCAGTTTGGATAATGTAAAGAGGATCATTTCATTCATTAATCCCCCTGTTCCTTTGCAAGTTTGGATGGAACAGAACAAGTTATTTGATAACCATAGCACAGAACAAGTGGCTCATACTCTTTATTTTGGGGTTCTAGAGACTCGGCAGGTTGAAGCTGGTTGCAACTATGCAGGATTTATCTTGACAATAATACTTTTCTATTCACTTGATGCCTTCATCATACAACAACTTGTTCCAAATATGTTGGAGTTGGTAACATGAAGTTCTTAATGCCAATTAACTAGTAAAAGTAATGTTGAATCTATAGATCTGCTGAAAAAGAAAGTAGCAATGTTTGTTTGAGTAATCAAAAAAAGAAATATAAAGAAAACCAATCTTGCAGCTGGCCTTCAACCCCAGTAAAATATAAAGTCGCATGACCACATTTGACAAACTTCAAAACATAAGTTAATATCTCCATCATGCACCTAGAAGTGATCATGTTCAAATGCATGTTGAGGCTCTAAGGTAAGATCACTAAAGGTATTACAGGACACTATTCTCTTCCATAAATTGGGCATCATACTCCTCTTCCCCACCCAGGCTCCCGCTTTCTTTCTCTGTTTTACTTCATGTATCCAGTAGATTCAAGAAGTCTACATGATATCTAGAATGCATTGTTTTATATTTAGTTAAAAAGACACAAGGTTACACTAAGCAATTCTACCAAACTAGCTACAAGTTTAGAGAGAAACAGAAGAAAAGAAAAGCTCTAACTTAAAATAGAACCCTGTAATAAAAAATATTTGAAAAAAAAAAACTTAAAATGGAACCACCGAGTTTTCAATAAACTCTAATAAAATATTTTTAGCAGTTCAGTTTTCACTTTTAAACATAAAAGAGTGCCAAAATATTCATTCAAAAAATTTCTCATCCCTTCCCAGAGAGAACTAGAGAAGCAGAACCACAATGTAAAGGAAGAAAATTTACCCAGGCCTTG
This sequence comes from Aquilaria sinensis, assembly GCA_005392925.1. Taxonomy (NCBI): domain Eukaryota; kingdom Viridiplantae; phylum Streptophyta; class Magnoliopsida; order Malvales; family Thymelaeaceae; genus Aquilaria; species Aquilaria sinensis. Next base: position 23,818 of record SMDT01003301.1, read on the forward strand.
CTGTTTTTGCCAACCTTCATTTTGCATTAAAATTTCTTCATCTTCTGTCAACTGAGTCATCACATCTTTCTCATCACTAAGTGGGGAAAAAATTTGCATGAGATAATCTGGCTGACCTTCCCACTCAGGTCCATCCCATCTTATAGCCTTCCACCACTTACTTTCTCCCTTGATCACCTTCAGATTCTTACTTGATAGTTCCATCTTAGAAATCCGTTTGAGCATCGGGCAATTATAGAAGGCTATTCTTTCTAGATTAGGTGCTATACACAAACCACTAGACATGCTGATGAGTTCTGGTAAGTAAAGCAGGCATATTCTTTTCAAACTTGGAAGAAAATAACCAGATGTGGCATCTGAGGGTGCAAGATTTACAAGACAAGTGACAAGGGGACAATCTTCTAGAGTAAGCTCTTCCAAGCTGACAAAATTATTGATCAACTCTGAGGAGAAAATAACACTAAGCTGTGGGCACATATGAAATGACAGGTGCTTCAAATTGGATAGGCAAACCTTAGATACAGGGCCCTTCCATACCCTCCTCAAATTGTTCAAGTAGTAAATGTTGAGATACAATAATGACCCGAGTACAGGAGCTTCAGATGGACCTGAATCATGATCAAATCCATAGTCATCATAAACACCACGTTCACTGCAAATTTCCTCCCCATTAATAATGGCATCAATTTGATTACAGTCCACCAGCAAGCAGAATTTTAGCTTCTTCATGTTTTTTATCCCAAACGAACACAGACTGATGGCTGCTGTATGATGGTCCAAGAAGAAGGCAGAAGCACGATTTAGGATCCCACTTACTTCAATAGGAATTTCCTTGCCATTTACAAACCTCAAGCATTTATGCCACTTCCCGAATTCTGCTTCAACTTCTGGTGGTACACGAGATACAAGATGCAGTTTGTGAGCACCAAGAGTAAATTTGAAGTTGGTCAAGGAATAATAATCTATAGATGTGCTGCACTGTACATTAAAAACCTCAATTTTAGGAATATACAAGCTAAGGCTCTTTAGCTTCTTTAAGCAGCCAAGTTCCTTCATGACAACTACAAAAGCCTGATTCCATCGGTCATCAGCTGGATTCACCTCAATGCACAGTTCAGATAACTCAGGGAGATTTAAAATGACTCCGGCCTGGATCATTTTCTCAAACTGTATCATCTTTTTGCTATAGTGTATGCACCCATAAAAAGAAACTCTCAGGCACTTCAATTTGGTCAGATTTGCAATCTCCTTTCGCAGTACCATAATATGGGTTCCATATAGATCAAGCACCTCAAGGTTTTCAAGTTCTCCAATTTGGGGGGGAATTTCCATCATGAGTTTACAATGTCTCAGAAACAGTTTTTGAAGTAAAACCAACTTATTGAGCGATTTAGGCAAAGATTTAATGCCGGTATATGATAAATCTAGGACTTTTAGGACAGGCATATGCTCAAAAAACAAGGATGGGATGACAGTAAGTTCATAATTCTTCTGCAAGTAAAGCATGTTTAACAAAGGGCATCTAGGAGAATCAGGAAGCTCTGATACTTTATCATCCATCAAATTGATCTCCTTGGCTCCCCATTTATCCTTATTTGTTAGATTTGACCTTGCTGACCCATCATCTGTGAGAATTGTTGTCAAATAATTAGTTTAGATTAGTCTAGATAATTGTATCGTGAAGTTTTATATAGAAGTACAAAAGTGGCATGTATAATATGTTTTTTCAATGATGTATAGATTCCTTAATAGGATTTCCTGGAAGGATGAAAACAAGGAACGTTAAGGCCATCAAATGCATGGTATACATTTTCCACGATTCTACAGAGAGTTAAAGAAATATGATTTCTGTTTGCAACAAGCACAATGTTTAAAAACAATTTTGGCCTAGGAAAACCTTATAAGCAATCAAGACACGTATTTGAAGATGGCATCATATGAAACACTTAGGATCATGTAATTGTAAACCTCTTCATCTATGTGTTTATATGTGTTTGTAGAATGGGTAGACACTGTAGGCTACCAGCATGCTGCGTCATCCAGTTACAAGATAACATTGACTCACAAATAAAACCAAGAAAAGTAGAGGCATAGGGAAATTTTGAAATATATTACCTTGCTGTTTGCATTCTGTTTTTCTTGAGACTTCAGTAGAATCTCCATCCTCGATAAATTCCGCTCTCAAATCTGCACCATCAACAACAGGAAAAAATAAATCTGCAAGATAATCAGGCCTGCTTCCCCATTCTGTATTACTCCACTCTATATCTGCCCACCATTGGGCTTCTCCTCTGATCAACTTTAAAGTTGTACTAGACAGTTCCCTTTTTGACAGAGTTTTAAGCTTTGGACAACCATAAAAGCCCACCTTTTGTAGTTTTGGTGCAATGACAAAGCCATTGGAAATGTTGATCAGTTCTGGAAGGTAAAGAAATAGAAGTTTCTTCAAACAAGGAAGAACATGGTCTGTGGTGATTGTTGAGGATGTAGAAACAAGGCTGGTAACTTGAGCACAGTCTTCAAGAATAAGTTGTTCCAGGTTGACAAAAGATTTTATGAAGCCTTGAGAAAAAATAGTTGTAAGTTTGGGGCATGAATGCAATGTCAGTAACTTTAAGTTTGACAAACGGTCATCTCCAGGAATAGAGACCTTCCATACTGTCTCTAACTTCCCCATGTAATACATGCTCAGGTATTCTAGAGACGGAGGCACCTGTTTGGCTCCAATGTCAACTTCAGACAGCCTGTCAAAGGTATCTTCAATATTCTTATTCCCATAAAAGATGGTATCCATCTCATTACATTCTGCCAGTAAGCAAAATTTTAGCTGCTTCATATTCTCAATCCCAAACTCAGAAAGATTCTTTGCTGTTATGTGATGATCCAAGAAAAAGGAAGTAGTGTGCTTGAGTGCCCTTCTAACGTCAATGGGAATGTTATGACCATTCACAAACTTTAAGCACTTGTCCCATCTGCTAAATTCTGCATTAGCTTTGTTGGGTACACGAGAAATATTTCTCCTTTTATGCTGACCAACAGTAAGTCTGAAGTGAGTCAATACAGAATATATTGGCAATCTATTACTCAACCTGCATTTATCTAGGAGTTGGGGCTCTGGCAGGTACAAGCCTAGACATTTGACCAATTTCAAGCAGCATATTTCTTTTACAACAGCTTCCACAGATTCATTCCACCGCAAATCTTCCTGGTTTACATCGATGCTCAAGTTAGTCAAATGGGACAGATTTGATATTATCCCTGGGTGAATCATAGTCTTTGATGAGAAGTGCTTGCTGCGGTTAACATGGGTATAGAATGAGACCTTCAAGCATTTTAACTTGGTCAGCTTAGCAATCTCTGCTGGCAACTCTACAATTTGAGTTTCATCAAGATCAAGTTCTTCCAGATTCCCAAGTTCCCCAACATGAGGTGATATCACCATCAAGAGGGGGCAACTTTTCAAAAAGAGTTTTTGTAATCTGACCAACATGGTAAGAGATTTTGGTAAAACTTTAATACTAGTGTTGGACAAATTCAAAACTTGAAGTGCAGGCATGTACTTGAAGAACAATGGAGGAATGGCTGTCAGAGAAGCGTTCCTCTGCAAGTACAATGCATTTAATAACGGACAATTTGGAGACTCTGGAAGCTCAGACAGTCTATTATCCATCAGATGGATCTCATGGGCTTCCCAGTCCTCTTCCTTTGGTGGCTCAGTTAATCCTAGACCACCTAACTTGAGAATAATTTGCTGCATTTTGATGCAAACTGCCCAGTCAAATGTTTCTCTTGACAACTTCAGTGGTTTCCTCTAGGAAATTCTTCACAGAATACGCTCCAACAAAAAGTAAAACAATATTCTTTTCTCCATTATTTGCATCTGGAAACAATCCTATGCAATTGAGAGATGAAATTCAGCTTAAATTAGTACATAACATATAAAATTTCTTGTGTAGTATCCAAGCATGCAAAAGCACATGAATGCAATGTGAAAAAGCTGTAGGTCAAAGAAAAGGTGACAAGAGAAACATTTAACTTCTCTTCTAGTAGGGATAAATTCCTTTAAGCTGTAAAGAGTGCTACGACGTAATAATAAAAGTGACGTTTCATAGTAGGTCGTGTTCTATAGGTTCAAAGAACCTTATTTTCCAAACTTGGGAAGTCTATTAGTGAAATAAACAACTACTTTTGCATTCGACTATTACTTCAATCCCTTTTATAAAACCGGAAGTGAAGAAGTTCAATATCTGCAAAACTATATATGTTCATCAACAGAGTTGGAACCGATAATTAAGGCGTAAGTCCTGGGAAAACCAACAAAATGAAAACAAACTAGTTTCTCATTTTGAAATGAGTAGCCCTAAATCCTAAAAGCAACGGAAGTAGTTAAGCAACAGTGAATATATATACACATATTCACGTCTGAAACAAGTAAAACATGAATTCATGATAGAATATTATAAGGACAAACACAACTAATCTAGGACTTAGCTTTTAACAGCAAAACACAAGCTGTCTAGTCACATTAAGCTGAATAAGGAAAACCCGCAAAAAGGTCGAATAGCAGTTAGCCTTGCTACATTCGTACGGGCCAAATGAAGTGGCATTATCAAACTTTTTAAGCATTAAAGTTATGAATGGCACTTAGAACATCCAATGCAAAAGTAATTCACACGCAACATCAACAAGATCAAACTTTAGAAATTTAAATGAATGTTATGCATCGAAAACAAACAACGTGTTGCAAAGAGAAAACTCATACCAGTGCATAGGGGGGAACAAAAGGGGACAGCTGAAAGCTAGCCGCTTTGGAGCTTTTTGAGCTCTTTAGCTTATGCACGTAAATGATAGGATATTTCGTGGGGAAGAACTTCAAGTCCCTGTACTATTTCATTCGTTGCAAATTTTGTCACTAACCAAAAAATGTTGCAAGTTGATCCTTGAACTATGAAGTTGTAGGCTGAAACATAGTTGATCTGCCGTTTAATTCCAGCAGTCCGTACGAACGGGAACACATTCATGTCATCGTAGTCAACCCAAGAAAGAGCAGCGTTGGACCACCTTTCGGGCTCTAGTGCGTTCTCTCTCTGTGTCTCTCGTGCTATTTTGCTCCGTACCGATGATGAACAAATGGACGTGGGAGTGCTCAATATTCAAGATGGCTCAGTTTCCTTTTCTCGATCATGCCCACGAAAATATCCAAATTCAATAAAAAATTGCTATCCCAGAAACTACAACTGCTCTTTCACATATATATGAATCCATCTTCCCAAGTTCAAGTCGTCCAACAGAACTTCTATTGCGCATTTTATCGAACACCCTCCGATCACTAGATAGGTCAACGAGTCTGTCTGAAGCGTAGTGCCAAACTGCGAATCGAACAAATTCGTACTCGTGAATGCATTTGAGCCATACTCATTTACCGAATTAAAACTCTCTGGTGAACCAGTTCCACGAAAATTTCTCCTTTTCTCATTCGATGGAACAATTCCACAGATTTCCGGGTGTTTTAGCTCCTGATGATTTAATTCCAAGAGGCAGTAAGTTTAAGGTATCAAGTTGTTCCAAAAAGCTGTCGAAGTTTGAAGAAATGATAAGAGCCCTGTGGAGTAATAGAAGCTCTGGGAAGCTGAAATTCTCTGATAAAATTCATACTCGAAGATCCGAATACGGATTTTGGTAGCCTCCTCAACAGGGTCAAACGTGGCCCAATTACTCAGAACGTAAAAGGTGAGGCCATCGTCGACGACGGCGTCTTGTGAATCGGAGAGATAAACGAGCATATTCGTTGCAGTTTCGTCACGCTCCACCATTCGCTACCAAAGCATTTGAAACTGGACCTCTTCCAACACCTGGGCTCGCGAAGGCTTCGATGCGCCTTTCTCTGCAGAAATGGAGGGCAGGAGAGAAGATGGGTTCTTGAAGCAATTATTTGATAAACCCAAGGTCCAAATTCTGAACAAGAAAAGAGTAGAAGAACATATGGGTTTTCCTCCACCTGCTCACATCGGAAGAGAGCAAGAGAGAAAGCGAGAGACGCCTAGACGGAGATGACAATGAGAGAAAGCGAACCAAGAAGAGAGAGCAGAGCAGTCAAGAGACAGAATTGGTCCCACAAGGCCACCCATGATGACACGCATGATTCCCATCCAAGTTGACGGATGGATGCAAACAACGGATCAACCATCCTACAAATTCATAGTTCAAGGATTAATTGGAAATAATTATTTCTGATGTTCCTAATCCGAAATAACAAAAATAGTTTAGGGACCAACTTTGAACTTATCATTTTAATTTTCCCTCCCTCTTTTGCCATTTTCCCTGGTTTGCCGTTTGACGGTTAGTGCAAGCACAGTGGCGGTGGCAAAGTGGTAGACCAAGACCATCACCCGGCTAAGAAAAGTCAGCTTTGTGAGGTAACGACTAACGATAAGGTCGCTCGAGGGCCCAACAAGAAGAAGCACGGAACCGGAGCAGGAGCTTCCGCGCAGATTAGGTGGCAGACTCCTATTGAAATTGACAGCTATTTGATATTTTTAAAAATGTTATTTTTCATGTACATAGAGAAAAAATTAATTAATAAATATAAGATATCCAATAATTGTAAAAAAAACATATTGAACAGATTGAAATCATGGTAGACAGTTATCGTATAATTTATATTATGATTTAGAAGTTACTATTGGACAATATAAAAAAGTATGCAAAAATGTAAATTTTTAAACAAGAGGAATGTAACTATAATATTAAAGTAAATTCAAGGGTAACTGTAAATTATCTGATAAAATAAACGCATGTGAAATGGGATTTTAGGATTTGGGATCATGATTTAAGTACCATTCCAATGATTATAAGTTAGAACTAATAACCTTGCCATTGGTACACTGAATATAATACCACTTTGTTCCATATTAATTGACTCTTTTACAGTTTTTTATTAAAGTTTGACTTGAGCATATTTATATTAATATGTGTTTAAAAAAATTCTTAAAAATAATACTTAGAAATTATAATATTTAAAATTTTATTTGTATATAAAATGTTCATATTTTTATAATAAATTGTAAAATAAATAAAATTGTAAATTAATTACTATAAATAATAAAATAGTTAATTTTTGTGAAATCGGAGGGAGTAGCATTTATATGACATAACTTCAGGAGGTGAAGATTAATTTTCCAGCATACAATTGTCACCTTTTAGAATTTAGAAAGGAGTAGTTGAAAGTTTTGAAATTTGACAAAGGTATGTGTACTCGTGACGTATCCCTAGGGGAATTATTGTCATTAGCCTCTTTTTTAAAAAATGATTAAAGGGCCTTTATGCTGAATAGAGCTCGATAAATATGTGAGCTAAGTACCACTAAGCTCAAACTCAATTGAACTTATTTTTTAGCTTGACTTGATAAGGTTTGACTCAATAATTCTTGAGCTGACCGTATTTTTTGTTATCCAATTAGAACCTGACTTGTTTACACCATTGTATGGGAAGTATTACTTGGAAGTGAAATTTTCCTTCATCTTCATTTGGAGGAAAGATAATTAAGCATTCATAAATCTAAAATGTCACACATACCCAACTTAAACAAGTGTAGACACTCAAAATCTTGCTTCAGTAATAATTTTATAAGTGTACATTGATAAACTTTAGGGTCTAAAATTGAGAGCTAGTATAAACATATTTTATTAAAGGGTTATTATAGTTTGCTTCCTAAAGTTTAAGTGAAGTTACAATTTGCCTCTTTTTTTTCAACAATATATATTTTGCCCCTTCCCTTTTTATATTCTCTAGCAATAACATAAGAAATCTTAATTTCAACTATATAGTAGTCATCTCATAATAATCAATAATTTATAGTTAATGGACATTTTAAGCTATTAGTTTTTTTTATATCTATAATGTAAAATTATATTTAAAATATTAAAAGCACAATACATATTTAAATTATTAAAAAATAACTAACATATAATTTAAATTATGATTTCAAAAGTTACTACTAGATAGTAAAATTTTAGGGCTAAAGTGTATATATTTTAAATAGGATGGGTAAACTATAATTTCACCTAAACCTCAAGAGGCAAGCTGTAATTTCACCTAAATTTTAAGAAATAAAGTGTAATTAGCTCTCGCTAAATTTTCAAGAAAATTACCAAAAACCACCCTTAGGTTTAATCAAAGCGACACTTTCATCCCTACTATTTGGAATACCTACATGCTGAACACTATATTTTCAGTGTTAATTTTTCTCAAATTGTTTGTTATCTGATTACTTTTTCTTTAACATGTTTTAAACTTTTTGAGTTGTTTTTAGGCCCTTTTTTTCTCATTTGAATCTATATGTTCACTATGAAGATGAGTGCTTAGGAAGAAATAGATTTATCTGTTGTTTAATCAAAATTATGACATCTCATTAAAAGACTGTTCTAGTTGGTGGCTTCTTCATTTTGACTAGGTTTTTTTTTGTTTGCTATTGCTATTGGGGAGGTTGTATGATACTTGACCAAATGTTACTTTCTAGGTGGGTCTAAGAACATAGTAGGATTAGTTATTTACTAACTTGTATTAAAGCCATGGGCAATCGTGGATGCCTAACTGAATCTAATTTAAAAAATTGGGTATCAGATCAAACTGCAACTAAGAAAAAGCTACAAGGCAAATGACACGAGTGGGTGATGGGCAGTTGAGAATGGTGGCCGGAGACGGACTTGAGTGTGGCAAATTGTGAAGATGGTGGGTCGTTTATTAGATGAAAATGTTTCAAAATTTCTAAGACAGAAAAAGTTTTTAGAGCTTAAAACTAGTTTTTTTTCTTTTACTTTTTTTCCATCCAACTTAATGACTCTGGTTAATGAAAGATTTAAAATGAAACACTTAAACGAAGTTAGTGACTTTTTATTAAAAAAAATGGAGGTTAAAGTTTACAATAATAAAACATTAGAAATCACAGATACAATTATTACGATGAATCACATAGTTGACTTTTTAGGGCATAAGTGCATGTATGCTAAACAGTGGAAATGAAACTAAAGGTTTAACTAAACTTGAGGCAGTTTGATAATTTTCTCTAAATTTTCCTTAAAAATATTTTTATTCCCTCTTAACTTTTGAAGCCTTATAATATGATTTTATATAGAACAATAACTAAATATATAAATGCATAATTCCATCTTTAGACCCTGAGCGCGGTCAACCGGAAGACTTGCACTTGGAAAAATGGCACGATCGACGTAACTATTAGTCTATTATATGGCCAAATGCACATATCATCCTTTGCCTTCTTCCTTGCCTTGATTTCGGTTTTCGAAGCCCCAAACTTTTGCATCTAAGCTCCCTTCAGCATGTGACCATTACATGGTCTAATGCGAATTTCAACCCTTTCCTTCATTCAAATTCGATGTTATGAGCCACAAGAAGTCCTCTGTCATCGCCGGCATTCATCTAATTGCCTCTATTATAGACCCTCATCCTTCACCACTCTATCGGCCTTTATCCTTGCTTGATCTACCTCCATTTTCACTTATAAAACCTTTGAAGGAAACAATTATACATAAAGGTTTATCAAATTCCAAAAGCACTAGAACTTTCAAAGTGGCTTCCAAAACCATGGATTTATGGTCACGCATCCCAAAGCTATGCAAAGACTACCAATTTTCCGGTGGCAATCACTACCGTGGGTTGCCAGGTCATGCGAGGTCTTTATGTTCCGGTTCAAATAACTTGAATACAGTTACAGGGCCAGCCCACACAGTTTGAAAAAAGTTAAGGGGCTGTAGGCACAATTTGGCATAGGAACGTTAACCTCCTCGAGAGTCCGAGACACTTGGGTCCATCCTGCTGTGCAGTTTCCTTCGCCTATCAACTATGAATCGAGACTCCCGTGATTGACCACTCTCCTATGCAACCAAATGTGTGTGTATATATATATATATATATATATATATATATGAGTCGAGATCTTCACGTCGTTTTCCTCCAACAATCACACTGTTAGGGCATGGTTCGTTCCATTTTAACCCAAACTGGTTAGCATTTTCGTAGCTGAGTCCCTATTGAAATTTATGAAATTTGGCCCCAATGTGACTCATAATTAGACCATGCCACCGTTCCATCCTCTTAACATACCATGTAATTTTTATAACATTAGAGTTGTTCAACTAGCTCTTGGCATGACATTATAGCAATTTAGAATTATGGTGTGTAATTCTTCTCTTCCCCTTTTTTGATATTTCTTTTCTAGTATCAAAATTATAGCAAGGTTAAGGACCACACAACTATTTAAAATGAAAAAAAAAACTTGTAAAATTTTTATAAAAAGTAAAATCCTTTAATATGTTTTACATTTATAAGCAGAAAATTTTACTTTCTTCCAATATGTTTTTTTTTTTGTCATATGAGATTGGCATGGATGTTATGAAAGAGAAAAAAGTTTGTGTATTGTTTTCATTTTTGTGTTTCACTTTTTGTATGTAAATAAAAAAAGATGGACAAAGTAGATATTGATCTATAAAAAAGTGAATATTAAAAGGACATTTCAAAGGATAATACGATAAAGTATTTTATTAAATATAAAAATATTATAAAATAAAAATATTGTAAAAATTTAGATGACCTAAACTAGTTATTATTGCAAAAAATCATTGGAAGTACGTAGTGTTTATTTTAGGCGGATAATGCCTCCACATACTAAAATTCTCTCAAAGTTCTTTTATAGGAAATTCTCTAAAATTCTTACTCCTATATACTAAGGATGAATAAATTGATCTCATATGGAATGATGTGTAAAATATTTAATTAACAGACAATTCTCTCAAAGTGACTCTTACGTTTATCTTAAATCATTATCATTTATCGGTTTCCATCATTTCAGTAGTATGGCAGTGTTGCAAAGAAACTTTTCTACTTTTCTTCCAGAAAAATTGTCATTAGTAAAAGTATATGCATAAAGCATAAATTTTTATTTTTCATGAAAGTAATAAAAGTTTATGCTTTATATTATTTAAAAACTGTCTTGATGAAATAGAAAAACATCTTTTGGTTCTCCTATTTTTCTCAAAAATTATAAAACAAATGAAATCCAAATACTTAAAATCTGATTGTTATAGTTATGCCATTTTTGTATTTTTATAGAGAATCAGTTTTACCATATTTTTAAGCTACAGATTCACCGAAGTGGAACTGAAAAAACAAGAAAAGAAAAGAAAAAAGTCCTACTTTTTTTTCTGGGAAGGAAGTCCTTCTACTACGTTTAACATCCTGCTTTTAGGCGCCTAATTGAAAGAAAGCTTTTACTTCCGGAGTAGACAAACAGGAGACCACCACTCCAATTCTCACTCCATGTATAGACTCCAAAAGTCGTCTCTACTTGTTCTTCTCACAGACATGTAGGCAATAGCCTTTTACTTCTGCGGTTCGGGAAGCTTTCAGGTGAATTTCTTTCTGGCTCTTTGGTTAAATTATGATCAGCACGTTGTTTTATACTTGTTTCGTTACTTTCCCCTTTCTTTGTTCTGTTTGGTCTTGGGAAAATGATTCTTGGGGTTTCTAGTTCACTCTGTCTATGTGAACCAATTCTACTGAGCCATTGTTTTTAGCTCAATTATTGATCGTGAATTTTAGCAAGAAATGATCTCTGTATACTGGATTGACTTTGGTTCTAAGCAATCTATGAAATGAGGATGATTCTAAGGGATTGTTGCTGAGTGAAGCACTGTGTTGCACTTGCACATTCCCAACTTGTCAGATGCAGAACAAGAATGGAATTTCTTGGAGAAAATGGAGCATACAACCCTTAATTTTCTAAACCGGTATGACTGACAGCAGAAAAATTGAAACTTGGAAGCAATTAACAGAAATATGCATGTTTGGTCTCCAAAATTGTTGAAATAGTAAAAGACCTGCACCTTTTAGTCAGTCTTCACACAGTGTTAGAGTTACCAATTTATTCCCTTACTCAGCTTGGCTCGTTTAAGCATGTTTTTCATCCCAGGATTGTTTTTTTTCACAGTGTTAGAGTCAACAATTTCTTCTCTTACACAGCTTGGCTCGTTTAATCATATGTTTCACCCCAAGATCTGTTTTTTAACTTCGAATTTATGGCATCAATCCTAGAATTATCAGTTTTGGATTGTTGTTTTCACTGCTGGAAACACTTCCACTTTCAACCTTTTGCTTGCTGCAAGACAAGATAAAGATGAAAGTATGTTAGAGAGTAACAATAGAGAGCCTGTGAAACTTGTTGGTGGAGGTGACAAAAGTCCGCTGCTTTTTGCTCCCATTGTAAACTTGTTGGTGGAGGTGACAAAAGCCTCCAAAACAGATTGATAATTCCTTGTGCATTATTTCACAACACAGAACTGTACCTATGAACCTTATAATGTTAGTTAACTTAGGCGGTGGAAAGATATTTTCATACTCAAACATGTAATGTATGAATAGTTGATTCGTATATAGGAGACCGTGACATGCAACACATGACTGAGCTACATTGAACCAACTCAACACTTCCTTTTTTTTCCAGCTCTTGTCTAACCATCTGTCTTCCCGGCTCCTCTACGCAGAATTACTGGAAGTTCACATATGAAGCTATGGCTGAGAACATAATAGCTTCTTGTGTGACTGGGGCCATAGGCCAAGCTACTGGAGAGTGTGTTGGTTATGCAAAAGCCAAAGTCTCTTCGTCACAGAATTTGGAAAGAAATTATGAGAATCTAAGCAGCGAGCTGGCAAAACTCGAGGCCATAAGGGATGATTGTCAGAGGGAAATAAAAAAACATCGAATGAAGATGGCCACCAATTTTTATGATGTGTGGCTTAGCAATGTTAGGAAAATTGTTGCCAAGGTGAAGACATTGGAAGTTCAATTTGAGGGCGATAGAAAACTTTCATCAAAATACTATTTGAAGCGCCGATCAAATTACAGTGAAAAAGTTGTGAAGTTGACTGAAGAAGTTCGCAAGCTTGTGAAAGAAGGAAGATTTCCAAAAGGTTTTTTGGTTGATAAACCTGTGGAACCCCTCATAAAGTTAAATGCACCTGACATCAAAGAATTTCCTGCCCTGCAGAAGCCCTTGGAGCAGTTGTTGGATCTTCTAACAAATAACAAAATTGAAAAGATTGGAATTTATGGTCCATTGGGAGTTGGGAAAACGACGATAATGCAAAACTTGAATAACCATGAAGAGGTCTCCAAACTATTTGATATTGTCATTTGGGTTAAGGCTTCTGATGAACTGACAGAGGAAAAAATGCAAGAAGATATTGCAAGGCGACTTAGACTTAATTTGGAAGGTAGCATTGCACCAAACGAAGTTGCTAGATTGATATCAAATGAGTTGAAGAGCATGAAGTACTTACTACTTGTGGATGAAGTCACCGACTCCATCGATCTTCATGAGATTGGAATTCCGGATACTAACAATGGTAGCAAATTGGTCTTGACCACTGAATTTCGGCATGTTTGCAGTCTAATGGCAGATAGGTTGGTCGAAGTGCATCCATTATCTGCAAATGAGGCGTGGAAGATGTTTCAACAAATAGCTTTTGATGTCATTGATCTACCTGATATTAAGCCTGTTGCTCAGCTTGTAGCAAAGGAGTGTGCTAGACTCCCACTTTTAATCAAGACAGTGGCTAGCTGCTTCAAACTGAAAGATAGTGTTTCCGAATGGAGGAAAGGATTAAAAGATCTAAGAAGGTGGCCAGACATTGAGATTCCTGGTTTAACAGAACTGCATTCATTCTTGAAGTTTTGCTATGATCAACTCAAGGATGATCAGAAAAAGAGGTGCTTCCTCTATGGTGCTCTATATCCAGCCGAGAGCAAGATCTACACAGATTATCTGCTCGAGTGTTGGGCTGCTGAAGGGCTTGTTGGCTATAATGATGGAAAAAGAAGCTTTCAGGATGCACGTGATGAAGGCTATGATACACTGAAGTACCTGACAAATGTGTCTTTGTTGGAGAAGGATGAAAAGATGACATACGTCCTAATGAACAACAGCATTCGGCAGATTGCCTTGTACATTTCATCACAAGATCCTGAGTGCAAGTTTTTAGTAGGGAATGGCGAAAACTCACCTGCCTTATTAGGAGTCAATGATTGGAGAATAGCGAAAAAGATCTCTATGATTGACCAGAAATTGCGCAATTTGCCTGAAAGTCCTGATTGCAAAACACTGTCATCCCTTTTACTGCAGAAAAATTCTAATCTGATGGCAATCCCAGAATCTTTTTTCAGAAACATGGAAGCTCTCCTTGTTCTAGATTTATACAGGACAGGCATACAAACACTGCCACCATCTATATGCAAGTTAAATGGCCTCAAGGGGCTTTACCTGAATAATTGTGTTCTCCTGGCCGAATTGCCTCCTCAGGTTGGAGAGCTGCATAATCTTGAAGTTCTTGACATTCGAGGATGCCGGATAAATTTTATGCCTGTTCATATTCAAAATTTTCTGCACTTGAAGTGTTTGAGGGTGTCATACTACAAATATAGCACTTCAAATGGATTTGAACATATGGATGTTGACAATGTAATTTCAACACTTCTCAGATTGGAAGAACTGACAATTGAAGTGATCTCATATGATCATTGGTGCACTGAGGTTGTCGATGTCATGCAACAAGTTTCTGCCTTGGAGAATCTGAACACCTTGAGGATATGCATTCCAGAAGCAGAAATCCTCAATACTTTTACAGAGAATAGCCGGTCATGGAATAATTGCCAACAGCTGATTTCCTTTTGGTTCTTTGTTGGTTGCAAAAATTGGAAACGTCCTCAAATTCTGGAGTGTTTCAAGTACAAGATCAACCGCTATTTGGGGTATTGCTTTGGCACAAAGATTGATGATTCTGCAATATGTGATGTTCTTGCTGAAACTGATGCACTGGAACTTGTGGATCATAAAGACATTACTAGTCTGTCTGATTTTGTTAATGGTGCCAACTTGGAGAGGATTCGTGGCTGTCTTGTTGAAAAGTGTAATAAAATGACAACCATTGTTGACGGAAACATGACACCAGGTAGAATTACACTGCCAAACTTGGAGCAGTTGCACATACGGAATTTGCTTAATCTGCAGATTGTTTTAGAAGGCTCCTTGTCTCCTAAATGCCTTTCCAAGTTACAGATTATAACCGTGAAAAGTTGTCGTGCACTGAAGAAAATTTTCTCCAGTGATGTCCTCCACCAACTCATCAAGCTGCAAAAGTTAGCAATTGAGGATTGCCCTGAGGTAGAAGAGGTGTTTCCGAGATCTGATTGCGCAGGGCAAGTTTCACACTTGCTTTCTAATCTAGAGACACTGATACTGCGTGATATGCCGAAGTTAAAAACAATATGTGCAGAAGAGGCATTTGCATGGCCCTCCTTCAAGGAGTTGCAGGTTTATGGTTGCCACGGATTGAAATCTGTTCCCTTTAATGCAAACAATGCAACAAAGCTGAAATCAATTGAAGGAGAGCAGGTTTGGTGGGAGGCATTGCAGTGGAGAAGAACTGAAGTCAAAGGGCATTTCCAATCAATTTGTAGTCTCAGGTGATTAGTCCTTCACACTCGATCCTTTTTATTGCTCTTGTGAACTATTAGCTAAAGGACATACAGGTCCAATACTTTCATGTTCTATCATGTATTGCTATGTATTTTGTTCTTATATACAGCGTAAGTGATGAGCTGAGAGGCCAGTCATTGCATGAAAATCAAAGATTTTTTAGTTCCCCGACCTGAGATGGGAGTTCAATCATGAGCTTACAGTTTCTCAGGAAGAGTTTCGAAAGTATGACCAACTTGTCAGGCAGACATTTTATGGTCGTATGGGATAAATCTAAGACTTCGGGGCAACGTGTGCTCAAAACATAAGGGTGAGATGACTGACAGATTTTAGTTCCTCTGCAAGTACAGTGAGGTCAGTATAGGGCATTGAGGAGAAGCTAGAACCTCAGATAGCTGTCAAACAGTTTTGCCTGGTCTTCCATTCATCTGCCTTCGGTAGCTCAGTCATTGCTTGCTCACCATCCTTGAGAACAGCTGGATGCATATTAGATTTAGCTCTAGTCCAGCTCTTCGTATCATGAATTTTTCATGAAATGTTCAACTGTAAACAACTAAAAGAAACTAACAAAACTTGTCCAATTTTATTTGAACAACTAAAAGAAACTTGTTCAATTTCCCTCAAGTCATGCAGGTCAAGGTATTTCGTCAACCATTCAAGAACTCATGAAGGATAGTGTACTCAGCAACAAAAGCTAAAGTGAGAGTATGAATGATAAGTATATTGGTATTGAGCTATTCACTTCGTATTCATCCAGAAGTTTGGGTTCTGGAAGGCATAAACTAACACATCTAAGAAATTCCAAACACCATACTTCTTTTATGACCACGTCTCCTCAGTTGAACTTACATCCAGGCTTAACTCAGTCAAATAGGAATTCCAGGGTGAATCATAGCCCTTGACAATTACTACTTTTTGCCACGATTAACATGAGCATAGAATGAAAATTTAAAGCATTTTAACTTGGCTAGCGTTTAATCTCTGCAAGCAAACGTACAATCTCAGTTCCATATATCAAGAAAGATAAAGCACTTGTTGATTCCCAAGTTCCCTAACTTAAGGTGATATCTCCATCAAAAGGGGCAAGCTCTCGGAAAGAACTTCTGTGATGTAACAAACATCGGGAGAGATTCTCGTAAAGCTTTGGCACTGGTGCCGGACATATCCAGCACTTTGGATGGTAGGCATTTGCTGAAAAAATAACCAAGGAACAAGCTTGTGTGCTTCCAATCCATGAAAGATCCTACAATTAATGCCATAGAACTATGCATTAAAAGATGTTTAAAAATCCTAAAATGACCATCGATATTTCACATTTCCACCTATTAACCCGTCAAACTTTTTTTTTTTCAATCAAAGACTAAACTTTCTTTCACTATAGTATACATCTTGGCTAAATTGGAAGTTCTTTTAAAAACTTTATTAATCAAGGCATCTAAAATGACGCTTTAACTACGGTTTCAAGGGGTTCACATATATGAAATTTCCTACCGAGAGTTTATGGCACCTTCTTACATTGACAGATAGGAAAGATAATCGTATTCATAACTGACCATTTAAAATAAAATTGGAGAGGTTCTACACCATTTCGGCCTACTGAAGTAGAGAATGAAACAAGACAATTGAGAAAGAAAGATCAATTTGATTATTGTTCATCAATGGTTGATTAGACAATCTGATACATCTTTTGTTCCATGAGTTAATTAAACACTGATTTTAAATGTAATTTCTTTTCGGTGTACCTTCAACATTGATCTAGAGATTAAAAAAATATGGCAAATGATTCAACCTATTGTCGAGCACTCACATCCTTTCTTGACTCGCAATTAAATCATTAATGAAGTGTACGTTTAATGATTGTATGAGCTATCCGTGAGATATTTTCTTTATTAATTTCGGAATCATGCTTCACAACTTCTAAAAGTCATATGAATGACGTGTCTTTTATGAATACAAAACAGATATTTGTAAAAAGATCATCATATATTGAAGTCCTGTTTTAATTATGGTATTACTATTATGGTTTCACGACAGTATGTAGAAATTATGGGCACGATTGAACATTGCTTGACAAGCTGGGGACTTTAAATTATTTTGATACTTCGGGGCCCCCTGGAGCGACCCAGGCCATATGCAGTGGCTGCCTGAGAGCTTTCGTCTCCGCCGGGCTCTGCCTCTACTTAGAGACCTTCTGTTGTTCGGATCTTCCTTGGACGGTTGAACTGCGAATTACTACTGACGTACTGCCCTCGCTCCGCCTCAATACGTTCAGGCTTCCACGGTGGATAGTTTATTCTACATACTGACCCGAAGTTCCACCATGTTTCACCAGTTGCTTCTAAAACTCAAAATTTGGGGCCATGAGTTCAGCATTTTCTCGTGTGATAACCATGGTTTAGACTTTTCATCGGGTCAAGACACTGCCAAGCACGCCATCTCCAATGTTAAGCTTTAATAAATCTGGCTGCAAATTTGGTAGTCTACAAGTTGTGAATAAAATCGAGTAAACAATATTGAAGATGAGAGAAAGATGAGTCATATCAATCTAACAACCTTTCGACGCGTAGATCATCTTTCCTCAGATTTCCTCCGCATGAGATGAGACTATCATCCATGATGGGTGAGGCCACAGTTTTGTTCGACATTGATGCATGACGGATTCTCTACACCATCTGACCGCAAAACAACTGTATCTTGCTGAATTCCCGTTGATTTAGTATGTGCCTGGAAGAAGTTATGGTATGATCAATACGTGCCACAACTGAATTTGCCTCACAGAAGAACATGCATGATACATTGCACCAGAAGAATTCCTGTTGGCTTTTCCCTAAAATATTAAAGATGACTAGCATCCATGTTCAATTTACCACTTTCTCAAAACAGTCAACAAAGGCACTTGGACTACTAACCTTACAACTCCCGAGTTCTGAAGAGTTGTCATATTTGTGCAAGACACCCGCATTGCTGCTGTTTCCATTCTCTGCTGGTTGTGAGACTGTAGAGGCAGACTCGCAACTGCTGTCGCCCAGAACATGAGCACTATTGATGTCTTCCAAGAAAAAGGTATCGTGGTTGTGGATTTTCTCGAAATAAGTAGTGATTACAAACTCAGAATCTCCAGGTTCTCGCTCAACACATTTATTAGCAGAACATCCATGACTCGAGCACCTGTAGTAGCTACTGCATGTAAAAACAAAAATATCATGTCACAACTGGCAAAATTATATCACGAAAAGAGGAGCTTCATAAATTAAGCTTTTCCAAGGCTAAAGCAAATGGATTCCAAAAGAAGAATGGATCATATTGTTGCTCAGGGCCCAGAGCAAATGATTGTTCTGATGACTTGTTCAATTCTCAGTATTAGACAGCAATAAGCAAAACTGTATAATTCAATAGCAACTAGATTTCTCTGTTAACTGGTCAAAACACAAAATCGATGGCCTTACCTCCAAAGAGAAGTAAGATAAGCTGAATTGCGTGGTTGTTTCAAGTAAACTATATGAATTTTCTCAACAACCTTTAAAGACTAGCTGTATATATCCAGCCTCCCCAAGGACAGAAAAATATATTGCTAGACCACGTGGCCACCACTGATGCTAGAATTAAATGAAGGTCTTACCTTACAGTTCCATTCTGACTTCTCTTAGATCCGTACTTCCTCCATGAGAAGCCATCACTTAGAAGTCCATCTCTACCGGATACTTTAGTGCGAAGTGCAACCCTTGTAGGTGCGGTTTTCATTGTTTTCTCAATTTTCCTGAAAAAAAGAGTGGTAGCAAATTAATCAGACTATGGAAGCCAAGGGGTAGGCCCATCCTTGCAAGATCCCAAATGTCATAATGATCCTATTACTATGCTTACATTCTTTTGGCCACAGGTTCATTTTTACAAGTGGCATCTCTTCCCGATTTAGGATTCTGAGGACTCTGATCAGAATTAGCTGGTGATGGTGAAGCCATTATAGATCCTGGTCTAGAATGGTCATGCCTCCCAGTATAAACTATTCCCAAAATTTGTGAGTCAAATGACCTTACGATTATCTTCCTAGCTTTGCACTTGGGCTGCTTGCAAACATAATAACTCTGTCTTTCATTCCCCATTGGCTTCTCTTTTCCCTGTATAGATATACTCCAATCATATCCATCATCTTCTTCAGCACTCTTAGTTGATGGATAATTGCTATTGCTTGACTGCGAATCACAGTCTAGAGAAATCTTCGCTGGTGGTGCAGCAATCTCAGAGGAGAAACTCTGCTTTAAAGTATCCTCTGATATGCCTGTGATAGTCACCAAAGGTAAACTTTCTTGCCCATATTCCTCTTGGAAATTCAGTACTTGCTCTGCCTGAGATTGGAACAACTTGAAGGCATTTAGAGGATTTCTAGAAACGAACAAAAGATATTATCGATATCCTGATCTCTTTAAAAAACATGAGAATACCAAAATTCAGTTAATAATGATAAACAGATCCAAAGTTCAAAGATTGACATGTAATGCTATTGGTAACAAAAGTTAAGAAGATGAATAGCAAAAAAGAAAGGAAATTCATCTGTGCTCTGCGGTTCCGCATTGCAGACTGCAACTTTGGGGATAAAAAAAGGTGTTTTTTATAATTCACTGCATGTGTTTCTGGTTGATTTAAATGAGCATGATATAGTTATTTGGCTTCTTCTAGGATACTTTTTCCCCCTTTGTTGAGTATGCTTAATTCTACACAGCAAACAACGCTAAGAATTTAGAAACAGGTACCTGTAACTACCTTGATATCACGATTCTTAATTCTTAATGAAAAGCTGGAGAAATGTTCTTATGTGAAAAGGGAGATAAAAAAGGCTTGAGAGCTGAGCACTTCAGGAAAATACAGAGTGCAGTTCTAGATGAGAAAAGCACCTGGAAGGTGGAAGCATGTGGGGTGTTAGGTGATGCAACCCAGATTGAGCTAGCCCCATCTAGCTCTTGCCTTCCTGCTCTGCAATCTGCTAACAATAAGCATTCTCAAATCTCAAGAGTTAAGTGACAACAAAAAGAGACAAATCAGAATAATAGTTATTAAGAAAATTTATGGAATGATTTCTTCATTTCTGCAGAAAAATTAGGAGTCACAGCCTTTTACTAATTTCAATGGCATAGGGTATATGTGCGTGGATAAATTTAAACTTGAGAATAAGCCAGCTCAAGAGAGATGACTGGTGGGAAGACAAAAATGAGACAACTCATTTTGCTTTCCCTGTCCAAAATTTGGCTATCACCCCATTCTCATCCATTACCATTGCTTCTCTTTTCCAGTGCTTTTTGCATAAACAAATAGCAGTTATGTCTATCACCTTCCCCAGCTTGTTATTTTGAACTAAGTATTAAGAACTTCGGGCGTATGGAAGACTTTTAAAAAAAAAAAAAAAAGCTACAGAAGAGTAAAATTACCTTGGACTTCATGCTTGATTGAACCTTCTACTATCTCTCCATCATCTACTAATTCTGTCATCACGTCTCTCTCACGATTAAGAGGGGTAAAAATATGCATGAGATATTCTGGCTGACCTCCCCATTCAGTTTCTTCCCAGCTAATACCTTCCCACCATGAACTTTCCCCTTTAATCACCTTTAGATTATCACTCGATAGTTCCATCTTAGAGAGCCTTTTCAGTGACGGGCAGTTGTAGAACGCTATAAATTCTAATTTAGGTGCAATACACAAACCACTTGATATGCTTGCCAGTTCTGGCAAGTAAAGCAGCTCTATCCTTTTCAAACTTGGGAGAAAGCAACCAGCATAGAAATTCGTGGTTGCAATAGTAACCAGACCAGTAACCTTAGGACAGTCTTCCAGAATAAGCACTTCCAAGCTGACAAAACTTTGTATCAATTCCAAAGAAAAAATAGTGCTAAGCTGTGGACATGAATGAAAAGCCAAATGCTTTAACTTGGACAGAGAACCCTTACAAATTGGACCTTTCCAAACTGTCCTCAGATTTTTCATGTAATGGATGCACATACACAATAATGATGGAAGTGCAACTGATTCTGATTGGTATGAACCATTATCAAATTGATACTCACTGTGTGTATCACAAGAATTTCCATGTCCCATGTGAAGCTCACCTCCATCTATGATTGCATCAATTTGCTCACAGTCCAGTAATAAACAGAATTTTAATTTCTGCATATTGTTTAGACCGAAGGAAGAGAGACTGGTAGCTGTTTTATGATGGTCTAAGAAGAATGCAGAAGCAGAACTGAGAATCCCATTTACTTCAGGTCGAACTCCGTTGCCATTTACTAACTTTAAGCATCTATCCCACTTCTCAAATTCTGCTTCAACCTCATGTGGTACACGAGATATGATGTGCAGTCTGTTACCACCAATAGTAAATTTGAAATTAGTCAATGAACGATAATCTATTGCCTTTCCAAACTCTTTATTAACAAATTCAATGTTCGGAATGTGTAAGCTTAAGCCTTTAA
Organism: Aquilaria sinensis; assembly: GCA_005392925.1. NCBI lineage: Eukaryota > Viridiplantae > Streptophyta > Magnoliopsida > Malvales > Thymelaeaceae > Aquilaria > Aquilaria sinensis. The sequence goes on from SMDT01003301.1 coordinate 45,827, forward strand.
GCTTCTTTAAGCAGCTAGCTTCCTTTATAACCACGTCAAAAGCTTGATTCCACCTCATGTCAACTGAATTCACATGAATGCTTAGTTCAGTCAATTCAGAGAGATTTTGAAGCACTCCTGCTTCAATCATTGTTTCAAATTTCATTGCTTTCTTGCTGAAGTTCATAGAGCCATAGAAAGAAACCCTTAGGCATTTCAATTTGGTCAGCTTTCCAATCTCCTGAGTTAGTCCTATAATTTGGGTACCATGTAGGTCAAGCACCTCAAGATTTGTAAGTTCTCCAACATGGGATGGAAGCTCAATCATAAGTTTACAGTCTCTCAAAAAGAGTTCTTGAAGTAAAACCAACTTGGAAAAAGATTTAGGCAAACATTTGATGCTGGTATCGGATAAATCTAGGACAGTCAGGACAGGCATGTGCTCGAAAAATAAGGGTGGGATGATTGTCAGATTATAGTTCCTTTGCAAGCACAGTGTGCCCAGCATAGGGCATTGTGGAGAAGCTGGAAGCTCAGATAGCTTATTATCTGTCAAACAGATTTGGTTCGCCTTCCAATTGTCTCCCTTCAGTTGCTCAGTCTTTGCAAGCTCGCCATCCTTGAGAATGACTGGACACATATTAGGTATAGCTTTAGTCCAACTATCTGTATCATGAATTTCTCAGATAAATTTCAACTGTGAACAACTCAAGAACATAAAAAAATGAATAAAACAAAAAGAAAAGAACTTTTCCAATTTTATTCGAACTCCTTGCCTTTTATTTTTCTGAAAAAAGGCAGTGATTAAGTTAATTGCTAGAACAACTTAAATGAGAGGAAAAAAATCAGTGTAATGGGAAGAAATAGATGAAACTAATAGTGTCACTGGTATCCAAAGCTACTTGAAATATATAAGAGAAAACTAATAATTTACGTTCATATTGAAGATGACGATCTGTTTGCTAGTTAATTTTTTTACAAAAAAAAAATAAAAAATCATGCAGCTCTCCAATAAACAAAAATAAGATAAGCCACAAGAAAGGCAAAACAAAATGATGCTTATATTACCTTCATGTTGGCCTTCAAATTTTCTCGACTCTTCTGAAGAATCTACGTCCTCCAGAAATTGTGATATCAAATCTTCGTAGTCACTGACTGGGGAAAAATTACAGGCTAAATAGTTTGGCCTACTTCCCCATTCTGTCTCACTCCACTTTATATCCTCCCACCATTGAGCTTCTCCTCTGATCATTTTCAATGTTCTACTTGATAATTCCCTTTTTGAAAGACTGTTAACTTTTGGACAACCATAAAATCCTAATTTTTGTAGTTTTGGTGCAACAAGAAGCCCATTAGAAATGTTAACCAGTTCAGGAAGGTAAAGAAGGAGAAGTTTCTTCAAACTAGGAAGACAATGGTGTGTCGTTGTTGTTGTTGAGGATGCATGGCTTACCAGGCTGGTGAGTTGAGGACAATCTTCAACAATAAGCTCTTCCAAATTAACAAAAGCTTTTAACATATCATAAGAGAAAACTGTCTGCATTTTTGGGCACGTGTGCAATCCCAAAAACTTTAGCCGAGACAGAATGCCATCAGGAATTGATGGTTTCCAAAGTCTCCCTAATTTCCTCAAGTCATGCAAGTCAAGGTATTCCAGCGACCCAAGAACTCGTGTAATATCAGAGCAGACTCCCAATTTCCCATCAGCAGCTTCTTCTTGATGCTCTTCCATATCAAAGATGACTTCCATCTCATTACACTCTGCTAGTAAGCAATACTTGAGATGCACCATATTCTTCATCCCAAATTCAGAAAGACTCGTTGCAGATCTATGGCAATCCAAGAAAAGAGAAGTACTGTACTCAAGTAACCTTTGAACTTCTCTTGGAACATCACGACCATTCACAAACTTCAAGCATTTGTCCCCTTTGTTAAATTCGGAATTAGCTTTGGGTGGCACACGAGAAACATATCTCCTCTTGTTGTTGCCAATGACAAAACTAAAGTGAGAATACGAATGATATATTGGTAGTGAGTTATTCAATCTGCATTCATCCAGAAGTTTGGGTTCTGGAAGATACAAACTAATACATCTAAGCAATTTCAAGCAGCATACTTCTTTTATGACAGCCTGCACAGACTCACTCCACCTCTCATCAGTTGAACATACGTCCAGGCTTAACTCAGTCAAATTGGAGAGACTAGATAGTGTTCCAGGGTGAATCATTGCCTTTGGTAATGAGTACTTTTTGCAACGATTAACATGAGCATAAAATGAAACTTTCAAGCATTTTAACTTGGTTAGCTTTCCAAGCTCTGCAGGCAAAAATACAATTTCAGTTCCATCAAGATCAAGCACTTCTAGATTCCCAAGTTCCCCAACTTGAGGTGATATCTCCATCAAGAGGGGGCAATCTCTGAGAAAGAGCTTCTGCAATGCAACCAACATGGGGAGAGATTCTGGTAAAGCTCTGACACTAGTGCCAGACATATCCAGAACTTGGAGGGCAGGCATGTACTGAAAGAAGAGCGGAGGAATACATGTCAGAGAAAAGTTCCTCTGCAGGTACAATGCCTTCAATGAGGGACAGTTTGGGGACAGTGGAAGTTCACATAGTTGGTTATCCATAAGCTGAATCTCTTGGGATTCCCATTCTTCTTCTGCTGGTGGCTCGGACAATTCTAACCCACCCAGACTGAGAATAATACGACGCATTCTGATACAATGCAAAGTCACACACTTGATACCTAAACGAATGTTTGCTCAAGGAGATTATCCACCAGATATACTCCGATGAAAAGCATGAGAATCTATCCCCACCATTATTCAAGACGTCCAAGCAAGCCTATGTAATAAACAAGAAGTTTGGTCTACTCAGTTCGTCCGTCCATAGAGAGAGAAAAAAGATTCATATCTGATACAAACAAAATAGCAATCCGCCACCGTATTTCATAACATAGGGATGAAGCATCGCATAATTCCATACGATTATCATTGGGAAAGAGAACAAAAAATAGAAGGATTATGATGAATTTCAACACGGAGAATCGCAAACTAGGTATTGAAAGACTTTTTTACTATATATGTTATGTTAAGTCCTTGTATATATGCTAATATACACTTTCCAGTAAGGGTGAGTATAGGTTGGGTAAAACTGAAACTCATCATCCCATTGGGTTAGGTAAAAATAGACTGTGGTTCGCGTGTTGATTTCACATATAAGAGAACCAATAGCTTTTGGGTTGGTTCTGATTTCTTATAGAATCAACCAGAGGTGGAATCGAACCCAAAGTATATATATAATTTTATAATAAAAATTATAGTATTACTAATATACCCATATATATATGTGCATTTCTTTGAAGAATTATTATAGCTACCTTGTATTTTTATATTAAACTCTTAAACTGATATTCCAAGTTGAAATAACATGAAAGTTATGGGATTAATTATAAAATTTTTTCATATTCACTTGAATTATTTCACTTTCTAGAGCAACTACTCCTGAGTCATTTTGTAATCTATCTCTCTACTCCAAACTATTTTCTACGACACAATCATCATGTTTTTTTCATTCATGTGCCATGTAAAACTGGAAATTCATGACATTAACATATTTCAAGTTTTGATACTAAAGAATATGATCTTAAAGGCTCAGCTTTTCATACTGAATGTCGCACTAATGTTGGAATTACTGGATGAAAGTAAACTGTTTAAGATGGAAAATACTTCACAAGCAACTCTTTTGAACCATTTTGGTAACAGTATATTAAACTCTTTTGAATGTGTCTAAGTAAATGTATTTAAATGCTAATTTAATTATATATTATGTTGAATATTTCATAAACTGGTTATAGATGCAATTTTATTGATTTTTTATGTTGTTATAGGTATATGGTAAAAACCCAAGAATCAAAACCAAAAAACACAGAACCCTGATTTTGGTTATGTTAGGTTCCGGTTCTCAGGTTGCGTAAAAAATTTTTGGAATCGAGGTCATTTCGGGTTGGTTCAATTCTACCATAAAATCGAACCAACCTAAACCATGCTTACCTCTACTTTCCAGTTTTGACCTCGCTATCATCCACATTCATACCACTGTTGTGTTTGGTTAACAGTAGTTATTGATCCAAAATCTATGGAGGCAAAGAAAACTATAAGCACTTTATTCTTCAAACCCATTAATGGTCCTAAATCATATTTATATACTCTACCCGGGATATTGGGCGCAATTGGGCATACTGCATGAAATTCCTAATTTACCCCTTCACAACTGCTCCTAGCTTTGTAGCAGAACACAAGCTGTCGCCATTATCATTTTCCTCATCCTTGTCTTATGCACACTTCTCTTCCTTTATGTGCCTTGGATCTGCCGCACTTGCCAAAATGCTCATTCATTATCCTATAATTCACTTTGTTCAACACCTTTTAGATGGCGACAACTACCAGAGAATACAAGATGAGAAGAGAAAATAATGACAATGATGATGATGAGATGAGAAGTCAACACTAACGATAAATCAGAGTTGAGAATGATGAAATATCATCAAATCAAGCCGCACTGGAGACTAGAGTTAAGTAGTGGCAACAATATCTCGGAGGTGAGTGGCGATTGAAGCAATATGGATGCGAGCAGCATGATGGGGAGGTGAGCTGCTGTGGTGGTAAGATTCTAGAAAAACTAATGAGGAGATCACGTGACTGCGATTTGTTGTGCCTAAAAAATAAGTTTTACATAATGTTTTAAGAACCTGTATATATTACTTCAGACACTTTTAGATGTTTATTTTGACATTTTGACTTATCAATTTAAACACTTTTATGTATTTATTTGGGTACACTTTTACATATTTCTGTAAACATTCTTACATATTGATTAAAATATTTTTACTCATTATTTCAGATACTTTTATTTCTAATTAGAAAAAATTGTCTACATACAGGTTAAGACAGTTTTACATTTTTCGTAAGATACTTTTAGATATTCATTCAGATATTTTTACTTATTGCTTCAAACACTTTATTTTCTAATGATAATAAATTCTCAGCATATTAGTCCATGCATTTTCACCCATTACATTAGACACATTTAAGTATTATTTTAGATATTTTTACATATTAATTTAGACACTTTTACTTTTGAAATGAGTAAATTGTTTGTATATTATCTCATATACTTTTTTACATGTTGCTTCAGATAATTCTACTTATTCTTTTAAACACTTTTACACTTTTACATATTATCTGAAGAAAACAAAATGTGATAACCCAAATCCAAAACTGATCAATAGAACAACTGTCTACAGCACATGAGCTATTATTTGTGAAAAAGATAAACGTTAGATGATCAAGCTATAGGACTTGATATTATATATATAAGTCATAAGTCTCACATCTCTCCTATGTGAGATTTAGGGGGCTTCACGATCTCTTCCATTGCCATAAACTGATCCAGAATTGTCAAATCAATAGATGATAGATATGGATCATGATTCATCATTCATTATTTGGGGCTCTACCCATGTGCCTTGATTTGTACTATCTATACTATCATGGTCCCGAGTCAACTTTGATACCATATGTGATGACCTAAGTTTAGAACTAATCAACAGAACACTCACTCATACCACATGGGTTATCCTTTGTGAAAAGGATAAGCACCAGGTGATCAAGCTCTGGATCTTGATGTCATATATATAAGTCATAAATTCCACATCTATCCCATGTAAGATTTGGGGGTCTTACATAAAATGTCTACATGTTGTGTTGTAAACTTTTACATACTTCTTTAGACACTTTTAACTATTGTTTTATACATTTTTGTAACTTTTCTTTAACACTTTTTTTCAATTTGTTACTGCACACAATTCACTGACAAGGACAATGAAGGAATAGCCTAGCGGCATCTTGGAGTGGCAACGACCAAGACAAATGGGAGGCGAAGATAGAAGGTAATAACCAGCATGATCTAGAGGTAAAAAATTATGGTGCAATCTAGAGGACAACAACGATCATGTACAATATAAAGGTGAGTGGCAACAGCCTGATCGTGGAGGTGAGCAACAATTGACGTGATCTGGATGCTAGCAGCGATGGTAAGATTCGAAGGCAAGGGGCGGCGATGCGATTCGAAAATGAATGGGGATGGCAAGATTCGGAGACAATGATCTGGTGGCAATGGTTATTCGGTAGATGCTACATCAGTAATGAGGTAGGGTTTTTGGATGGAGAGGGGAAGTTTTGGTCCAATGGCAATTTGGTAAACTACTATGTCTAATTAGACATATATCTATATTATATATATATAAAGGAGAAACTTAGACAATAGGTTAAAATCATTAATTATAGAGCTTCATTGATTTTTTTTAAAGCCTTTTGACTCATTTTTTAATATCAAAATATTTTAAAGAACCCTTTAATTTATTTTATTATTTGAATTTTTATTGCATGGACATCCTCATGAATCTTTGATAAGTTATAATTTGGTCATCATCTTCTATTTCTACATATCTTAAATATAATTCTACTTATTTAAAGTACACTAATGGATTTATAGTTTTGGCCTATCAATTTAATTATTGATACAATTGGACTCTTTATGAGATTTTTTTCTAGAGTTATTTTTACCAATTAGAGTATTATGGTAGTAATGCTATTACAATTATTTATTATTTTATTTAATATTTCGGTTACTAACATTTATTAGGCAATAATTTTAATTCACTAATTATGCCAAATATATACATTGAATGTGTAATTCAATTCTTTAAACCAAAGCTAATTATACAGTAATTAGATAAAAATAATTAGTATAAATTAGCTAGATTAAAGAACAAAAAAACTTTCAAGTGTATATGATGCCAAAATGGTTAGACTTTGCATATATAATTCCAGGTAATTCTAATTCTATCCATAATTATTTCAATCACTTTTTTCACTTATTTTATTTTTTGAACTGAAAAAAATTTCTCATACGATCTATTACTTATATCCTTTTTGCATTAGTGGTAATAGATTTGCATTTTTTTTCTATATAATAGTTTTAATTGTTTATAAAATTATTTGAGATATGGTTAGATACAATTAATTGTGTTATTTTTAATTTTACTACACTATTCTTTTCTTTTTTATTTAGCTAAAAAAATCAATCTACTTTTACAATTTCTATTTTCCTTTTAATCTTCTTTACATATTAATATCGTCTCAACCATACATATTTTATTTCCCCTATAACTTTAAAGATTTAATTGAAATTATTATTTCAAAGATTGAAGATTAAGGATTGATATTTTATTCTTTATTTGGTTTTTGGGGAACTTAAGAAAAAAAATTTGAAGATCGAACTCAACTTTTAGATTTTTAAATAGGTCATTATTCTTTAATTGGTACATTCATTTGTTTATAAAAAATTAAAAATAGCTAAATTTTATTAAATATATGAAATATAGATTTATTTTTAATCTCACATAATAATAATAATAATAATAATAATATTATATTATTATTATTATTATTATTATTATTATTATTAAAAATAATTAGGCAACTATATATATACAATTAAAATATATAAAATAAACCCGTACATTATACGGGAAAAAAAAAACTAGTATCTATAATGTAATAACTATCTCTACTCTACCATCAATACCGAGTGATATGAATATTGGAAACCACTTAGCTCTCCTAGTTAAGATTCATAGTACTATTACAAAGTTCCATATATAAATAAAGAAGATCAAGGCAATTGAAAGAGAGAGAAGGGAAACGAGACAATACCTGGGAGCCGATGAGAAATGGTAACCGAGTCCTTTTGTTAAGCTGTATTTAATCAACTTGAGTTTTTATCATCTGTGCGACAATATGTATATATAGTTGCAGAGAATTCATAATTAGAGATTTGGGGAAGACTTGTTCCAATTTCCAGTCATCTGCAGGTCAAGGAAAGCGATTGTGAAGAAGAAGGTGCACCGTTTTATAATGAAAAGAATAAGTCAGAATTGCCAGCAAATTACGCCATTAACATTTCTTCTCGAATGGCTGAAGTCATCCCAATCTGTCGTAAGATTTTGACGTCGAGATTTAGGGAAAGGTTTCGGTGAATGTTTACTTACTTATTATACCAAAATTTCAAAGGCCGGGTTAAATGCATCCGGTCGTTCATAACCTTTAAATGTTGTTCTATTTTCATCCCCAACATCCACTTTATTCAACTCTTGTCCCTGATGTCATTAAAACGTTCCAATCTCATCCTAGCAGCTTTAAAATGTTTTATGTTAGCCTATTCTAGACGGAAAACATTTATGGAGAACGAAAAAATACCACATCAGTAAAAGAGTGTAAGAAACACTAAAATTTACCCATCTAACAATCTAACCACTATTAATGCCGCCGTTCCATCCTGCTGTTCCCATGAAGATTGTTAACGATCGTGAAGAGTTGTTGGATTGGACAATGTTCTTCAATCCCAGCAAGCTTTTTTTCCTCAACCCACAAGAAGGCGTAGGGACTCTCCAATCACGGGTGGAAACGAAAAGCCCTTATTTGATTCGACCACCACAACTAAGTTATCAACAAGCGAGAGCGAGCCCCGCAGATAATGGAAGTGACTCGCGAAGATGGAATTCAGTGCATTTTGAAGGAAACAAGTTCTTTGAGTTCTACGAGGCAGCTGTTAGCCTGGCTGTAGTGGCCACTCCACCTGCGCGGTGGCAGCGAATGTGGCAGAAAAGAGACATAGCAAATTGGGGCGGGGGTGGGCGGACTTTTTAGCTGAGAAAATGGAAATGGGAAGCGCTGCGAGACCATTTTTTCCTCAGTCAGATCGAAACTCAACCAGACCTTGTTTGTTTGTACAATGTAAAAAACCAAACCAAATTGAGAGTAGACAAAGCAAGTTTGACTGGCAATGAAAACTGAATAGATTGTTTTGTTTTGTACCCGTTCTAGAACAGAGGAAAAAAAATTGGTTGACGATCATGAAGAATTGTTGGATTGGGCGATCGTGGTGAGAAATACGGGTTTAATCGCATCAGGCCAGGTCCAGAAATGGTCTCAAGAGAGAGCTGGATTTGGGTCCAAGAAGACGATAGATGCATCATGGTGGCGTGGTCCAGTCGTTGGCTGGGAAAGGGAAAGGCTCAACAGATTTGGCTGGGGGGGTCAGACGGGTATGACGGCTAGGAAGGGGCATCAACAATTGCAATAAGGGAGGAGTTCAGCGATTGATAGTGGATATGGTGGGAAGTGTCGGGAACGACGGCGAGAGAAGAGTTTATTGTTCATCGTCAGATATGGGATGTTTGTTTTGGAGGAGAAGAATGGGGAGATTGATGATAGCTAGATTATTAAATGGGCAAGTTTTAGGGCTTTTGGGAGAGTACACAAATTTTTAGGGACTAAAACTATAATTTTTCCTACAATTTTGTGGTGATGTGTCATTTTTCAACCCATCCTAAAATTTTCCGTCTCAAAAGGACAAAATGAAGTGTTTTAATGACATTATGGATGAAAGTGAAACAAAGTAGCTGTTAGGGATGAAAGTGCAACAATATTTAAAGGTTGGGGACGATGAATGCATTTAACTCCTAAAAGCATAAGGCTAAAGTACAGTAGAAGCCCTTGATCTTTAATAACTCGCTCGATCTGGCCCCATAACTTTGACTTGGACAGTAACAGCCCTCAAACTTTTGAAGTCAGATCAATTAAGTCCAGTAGTTGATGGAAGTAGCCATGTGTTCGCACGTGATTCTAACATCATCGATCATTTACTAAGTGAATAACTTCATTCCACAAAGCCTTCTAATCAGATGTTGCCTTCGTGTGGAAACATTCATGCTGAAGGAGGAATACGATTTGCGTTAGAACCTCTCTTGGAAAATAGTGTCAAATTCTTGAAATTGGTGTAAATCAGGAGCCAAGAATTGAAACTCTGCTGTATATTTATTAATGGTTCTTGAGTTGTCTGGCTAAGGGAAGATGTCGAATGCATCGAGTGGTTCAAGGTTGAGCAGCAGTAAAAATTTTGAAAGTGAAAAAGTGCTTACTTGACAATGTAGATGCAAGTTGCCAATCATCAACAAAAGAGCAAGGACGAAGCTAAAGAATGCTAGCAGGAGGTATCTCAAATGTCAAACATATAAGGTATCAGGTTTATTGAGATTTTGAGAAGGTAGTTCGAGTTCAAACTGATACGGTTGTTTCCATGATGTTTTCATTGTTTGATTTTAGATGAATGGACATGGGTGTAGGTTTTTCAAATGGGTTGATGAACAATCTAAGAGGCTTGTGAGGGAGGCTATACAGAAACTGCTGATACAAGTTAAAATGGCAGAACATCAGAGTGAAATTCTGAGGAGAAAATTGGATGGAACTCAACATGCTTCTTCAGCAGGTTTGTGGGTGTCTGTGTAGTTGTGATGTTCGAATCACTAAGCTTTGTAAGGAGGTTCAACAACTAATAGAGACCATGAAGATGGAAAGGGCTAAAAGAAAGAGTGTGCAGTTGCAATTTGAGTTGAAATTGAAATTGGGAGTTGTCTGCATTGTTCTGCTGAGCAGCTCCAAATTTGGGAATGGTCTGTTGATGTTGAAAGGCTAGGTTTTTACGGATGGCTCTTGATTATAACTAAGGAATGGCCAGAGTGTTTACTGTTGTTTTTGTGTAGTTTAGCTTAGAATTTGCAGTTGTAATTGTTTAGTTATTGCTTAGAAACTGCAGCTAATTACAAACTAGGGAATCGATTTGTGATTTTGCTAAGATAGTGGATGTTCTAACTTGGTTTGTATGTGTTGAAGAAGTAATAAATTGTGATTTTGCTAAGACAATGGCTCTTTTCCTGCCCAATCAAATAAAATACTCTTAATATCTCTCATTCCAGCAACCCTCAACGAAAATCCAACCATTTCACCGTTTTATTTAACCCAAAATCAACACAATTACACTCACGTGCGATCACATTGCCTTCCTCCATTAGCTACTGGACTGAGTTGATCCGAGTTCGAAAGTTCAAGGGCTATTGCTACTGGCTAAGTCAAAGTTTTAGGGGCAACTCAAGCGAGATGCTAAAGTTCGAGGGCTTCTGACGTATTTAGCCTTTTATGAACAGTGCAAACATCGGTTATGAACTCTACCATCTTTTTTAAAAAAAAAAAAAAACTTCTTGTGGATGAGATTGACTCTTTTTTATCACCACTTCTGTTTTGCAAGACGGTTGATTTTTTAAGTGCATGTTTCGCTAGTTATCCAACTTCAGCCTATCTTACATTTTGTTTTGGTTAAAACACTTTTTTTACTTTATATAGCCAAAAAAATGATAATTAAATGGTCAATCAACCATCAAAAAGTTAATTTACTGTTTAAATTTATTGGAATGTAGCTATAAAACAGGTTAAAGTATAATTTGTAAAAAGTTGCTTTAAAAAAAGTGATCAAATATTCAAGATTGTAAAAATTAGGATTCTATATGGAATTATTTTTTATTTTCTGTGAATTATAATTGTAGAATCTAACAAAAATCATTTTTCATATTTCAAATAATAAATTGTAATATTTCAAAATTCGAATTGATTTTGGCAATTTTAGGACTAACTGTTTATATAGTTCTAAAGCTTTATAACTTATTTAGAAAAGTGAAAAGTTTTTGAACTAGTTTTTATACAGTTATTAAATTTTAGGACTTACTTAAAAAATGAAAAATTTAGGATTAAATTTGAAAAGCATGTAAGTTTTAGGACTAAAAATATACTTTCCTCCATGTGGATTGTGGTGTTTGTCTTGTGGAGTACGATTTTTCTGATTGTAAAATTTTCTCCACTTGATGTTGCTGAACTGCATAAATTTGCATGTCGATGTTTATTTTCATTTTACAAACAATTTTCGCAAACAAAAAAGAGATTAGCTGGAAAATCGTATAAGAGAAGCACTCAGAATTCCGAAACACATATCCACATGATCCTTATACCCCACAATCTGTTGTTTTTCTTTCCCCTTTTTTTTTTTTTTTCTTTTGGGGGTGGGGGTGGGTGGGTGTCTTCAGATTTGGACCAGGATAGGAGGAAAGATAGAAGTAAAACCCCACTTTGCCCCCCAGTTACGGAGATGTTTGGAAATTGACTAGTCTTCCATTTCCTCAATTTTTTCAAGAGCGTGATATTTCCTCAAACAGTCTTGTGCTCCACGTCTCCACCTAAACCACAACAGCTTTGACAGGAGCTTAGAAAATTCCAGGTTTTCTCTAGTTTTGCAGTCAAATTAAGTTCTTGTGGAAAACATTTCCACATTCCCCTTCTCTCCCTCCAGTCTCCTCTCTAAACACATCCAAACTGAGTTTGGGCGGTGCCGCTACAGCGACAGTGAGTTTCCCAGCAACCGTGTGCAATTAATGTGTTTATGAGTCACTGTCAGTTTGTTTATACTTAAGCTCACTAGACATTTTATAATCGTTTATAAGAATTCAAGTTGTTCAAGAATATGGTTATATCAAAATAACTTTATTTTAGCACAACAAAAAAAAATTGGCACCTAGTTTAATTTTACTTTTATTTTGCTTGCTTTAAAAATTTTTAATTAATTTACAAAATCATCGATATTATTAAACAACTTGGATATGAATTTTTAAAAATTATTATTAATTTTATTTGTTTGTAGATGTTAATTATAATTCCAAATCATGGATTCTATTACATCACTTAGATGTGGACCTTTAAAAAGAATTTGTTCTTTAAATTTGATTTTAAATCTTAAAGATCATCTTAGGATTTTATCAAATCCACTAAAAAAAACTCTTAAATTGTGTGACTTGTTGACTTATGTTCACCCTAGGGTTTTACTAAGCCCATGTGGATGAATTTTCTAATTATGTAAAATCTATGATGCATTATGAAATAATTAAGCAAAATTTAAATTTATATTATTTATAAAAATTAGATAAATAATCTAAACCTATAATCCTAGGTTAGGTTAATAATGACACGTCTCTAGCAAAGAAAAAATAAAAAAATTAAAAAAAAAAAAAAGAAATTGTTGTCAATGTCTAAATTACAAAACAAAAAAAAATGTTACGGACTAGAAAGAATAAAAGAAAAAGATTAACGGCTAAGCCGAAGTTTTTGCCGAAGTGAATGGGTTGACTAGGTCAAATGGGTCTTGAGACAGGTCGGGTGGCAGGTCTGGCGGGTTGCAATCCAGGTTTGTTCTGGGTTCTGTCGGCGGAGATGGTTTTGGGACGATTAGGGGGTTGGGCTTTGGCGACAATGACTCTAACGGCTTCCAGAAGAGCAGATGGGGCGCTCCGGTGGTGGCAGGTTGAAGACGGGGCACAGCGAGGACGGGTCCCGATCCCTTTCTCCTTCGACGTGGCATTTCCGGTGGCTGGTGATGCCTGAGAGAAACAGCGTGGGATGTGGTTGGGTGATGAAGGCCAGTTGGAAGCAGCGGTAGATACAGCTGGGCTGCGGTGGAGTTTAGGGGGTATTGCAGCTGAAACCAAAGTTTAGGGTCGTGGGAGGAGGATAGCAAAGATAGCCAAAAAAAGGAGACCTAGATTGCCGTCTCTGATGAAGCTACGAGTTTCTAATTTATAGCTTTAGCACATCCTTGTACCTCAAGAAAACAGTTTATACATAAAGTTTAATTAAATTAAGCTATAACCTTAGAAAATTCATATTTACAAATTTAATCCGTAGTCTATTTCTAGCCACCCAATCTAGCCCAACTAACACGAAAAAATCTATTAAGTCCATAATTCTCAAGGACTGTTTTTTAATTTTATAAATATTCTCAAGGACTGTTAATTGTGCCAGAATTTTAAAAGATTTGTCTAATTGGCGCAAAGCTTTGCAAAATCAACAGATTTTCCCAAAATTTACAAATTTACCAGATCAGCCCCAAACTTTTTGAAGTTGACAGACTGGCCCCCAAAAATTCTCCTCCCAAAAAAGGCCCCAACATACCCTTACGACTCTAAATTAGTACCTAAATTATATTAATGCCTATTTTATACTAAATAACTATTCTAAATTTCTAAAAATCTATAGCATAAAATGACAATATAATCTAAATGCACCTAGATCTACCAGTTATCTAAATCCTAAAATCACTAAAATGACCCAAATTGTCCTAATAAATGATCCAAATTGCCTCTAATTGACCCTAAAAAAATGAAAAGAACTCCTAACTAACTTTGTTAAAAACTAGTACCCAAACAAAATTGGGTGTCAACAAGCAGCACTGCCTTGAATTTCTAGATTTTTAAAATGTGTACATCATTCAATTGCTTTTTCCCCTCTTTAATTTTCTTCAAAGTCATTTCTTCAAAAAATCAACCATTATAGGTTGGGTTTCCAAGTTTTGGTTTCATTTTTTTTCCCAAAAATTTGATTTGTTTACATATTTTTGTTGCTCTAATTCTAATCATTAGCTCCTTCTAATGTTATTTATCCAAATTCTAACTGATTTTCGCACATAGGGGTTTGAACATTTGTAGCCAAAATTTTTCTTTTCAATTTCTAGGAGCTTGGCTATCACATATCTCTCTCTCTCTCTCTCTCTATATATATATATATATATATATATTTGAATATATATATATTATATATATATATATATATATATTTCACTTAACAAAAGTAATACGGAGATGACACATGGTGGATTTGTTATTTTAGATAAAAATTTAGAAAATTTTTGCACTTGCATTCCAAAACTACCCTTGATTGTATTCTTTCAATTTTGTCCCTTTTAATTTTGGAAGGTTTTGCATGCTAATTTAACCCTTTAATTTTTTGAATAAATTTTAATTCAATTTTGACTAATTGCCTTCTATACTTTTTTCCTTATATTATTTTCTAAACCATGATCCCTATTATGAGATCCCCAAATTAACTCATCTCAAGAACTCACGCCAAATCTCTACCCCTAACACAAGCCATTCATGATCACCTCCCTCATGTTATTCACAATCACCACCTATCAGCCATTCACGATTGCCGCTTACCACCCACCATTATTGCATCATCCCTTTCCCGAAGCCTTCTTTAGTTGTCGTCATCCTTTTACTCTACTTATCAGTTGTGACCCCTCATTTTTCATTTGCCATGAACACAACCTTGCATTGCTCTTCGTAGCTTAGGTTTTTGCCTCTCCAATCTCATGTTTTGTCATTTTATTTTGTCAATTTGTTTAATAGAATGTTGATTGTGTCATAGGAGCAGCCATAAGTTTGGGAGTATTTATGATTTTAATACTTCTCATATAGATTAGAGGTTGCTTCATTGTTTCATTTGATATCTGATGGTGATCAGTCTGTGGCTCTGAAGTTCTTTACATTTGTTAATGGCTTCTTTGACAAGTTCAATCTAAACCCTTATGTTTCTACTTGACTCGTGTAAATTTTACATTTCATAGTTTATGATTGTGTTTCTGTTGGGGATGTTGGATACTTCTCAACTTGAGACAATTATTATCTAGTCAAAATATGGCCTTACTATCAAGGATGTTTGTTGGTTTTTTTTTGTTTTTGCTGCAGCTCCAAAATCTTATTGGTGGTTCTTTTGCATATTTATATTCAAGTTCTTCACTGATGTCATAAAGCCTGTGAGTAAAAATCTTTATCTTCATTTATCCAAGGAATAACAATTTTATATGTTTTATTAGCCTTTTTGAATTCATATATGTTTTTTTGTTATGATATTGGACACTGGTTATGCTTTTCACAATAGGTCAATTCACAAGTTTATTTAGCCACAAGAGAAAAGTTCAAAGCTGTAGTATCTGTAGCAAGGTTTCAAGAGCTTATTCACAGAAACATTGTTTAAGAACTCTTGCCAGTTTTGCAAGTGTTGTGAAAAATGTCAAAGAGTTGGCAATTTGTCCCACCAAAATGAAATACCCCAAACCCTTATGTTATACTACGAGCTTTTTGATGTATGAGGAGTGGACTTTATGGGACCCTTCCTAACTTTTTTGGATTTGTTTATATATTGCTTGCTGTGGATTATGTTTCAAAATGGGTAGAAGCAAAGGCTACCTATACTAACGATTCTAAGGTTGTTGTAGGATTTTTTAAGTCTAACATTTTCAATAGTTTTGGGATTCTGAGAACAATTATTAGTGATTAGGGTGAGCACTTCTGTAACTGTACTATTGAAGCATTGATGAGGAAATATGAAAAGTACTATCGAGTAGCCATTGTTTACTACCTACAAACCAACTGGCAAGTTAAAGTTTCGACTCGAGAGATAAAAAGCATTTTGGAGAAAACAGTAAATCCTAATGAAAGGATTGAAGTTTGTGTTTGGAGGATGGACTATGGGCATGCAAGATAGCACACAAAACACAGATTGGAATGTCAACATATTGGTTATTTTATGAAAAATTGTGTCATTTACTTGTAAAGGTTGACCATCGTTCTTTTTGGGCAGTTAAGCAATACAATTTGGATCTAAAAGAAGTTGAAAAGGAAAGAAAGTTGAAACTTCAAGAGCTGAAAGAAATTAAGTTGGACGCATATTACAATGCTAGCATGTACAAGGAGCATACAAAATAATTTCATGACAAGTGGCTGAATTGCCAACAATTTTCTAAAGGTCAAAAGGTGTTGCTTTTTAATTCTAAATTAAAGTTCATGCCAGGTAAGTTGAGATTTAGATTAATTGGTCTATTTGTTGTAGTGAATATTTTTCCTTTTGGTGTTGTTAAAATTGAAAGTATAAAACTAACAAAGTTTTTAAAGTGAATGGTCACAGGTTCAAACTTTTTCTTGAAAATACTGTTGTCTCTTATATGGAGGAGATTCACTTAGTTGCTCTTATCTACGAGTCAGGTTGATGTAGAAAGCAAGTTATCTAGTCAAAAACAATAAAGAAAGACGCTGTTGGGAAACAATCCAAGTGTGGTTTTATGCCACAAACAATTAGGATTTTTTTTCCTCTTTTATTTTTTTTATTTTCCTGCTTTGGTTTTTCAAATTTTTCATATTCTTACAATAGGTTTTCTTGGTTAGAGAGTACATTTTCAGGCTGGAAGTGAAGTGAACCATTGGGATAGCAAACTATAATCTAGTTCTAGCCTGCAAATCACCATGAAAACAACTTTCTTTGTAGTACTTTTTCTTTTCCCTATCTGTGTTTTTATTGTAAACATTAAGGACAATATTCAATTTAAGTGTAGGGGAGTGAGTAGCTTAGGCCCTAATTTTTTGTTTTCAAAATTTTTGAACTAAATTTTTTTTATTCATACTTTTGAGCATTGATCTAAATTGTTAAAAAAATTTCACTTTTTGATTCTTGAATGTTTAACTTAAGTGTCAAGTTAGTAATTTATTCGTCTTTATGCAACTCTCAAATTTTAACTTTAAATTATTTTTGTAATTTTTTATCAAGCTAGTTAATGGTTATTTTGAGAAACTAATTTTTGTATCAAATTTGTATGCTTAGTACATTGATTTAGACCTTGTGAGATTATGAGTTTATTAAGTTGAATATGTGGTTTGTTTCATTGATGGATAATTTGAATCACTTGAGAAACAAAAAAAAAAACTCAAAATTGTTCTGTTCTGATGAATAGAAAGTTGTTACTTCGTTGTTTTTTGGTATTGAAGTTGGTAGGGGTATTTTCTTAATGTAAGAGTTGATCACTACTTGAAAAAATATCAGAAACATGAGTATGGTCAAATACTAAATTGTTAGGACCATCCCTTAAGTACTTGGCTTAGGCCAAGAATATAGAGAAACACTAATTTAAAACATGAGGGACTTGATTGAAAATGAGGATGAGGGTGTAAGTGTAAACTTGAGAAAGTTGGGTTTTAAGTGTGCATGGGAAAATTAGACAATGATGTTTTGGGCATAAAATAAAGTTGGAGGACTACAATGTACACTTGAGCTGGTGATGCAAATGAAACAATGAAGCATTTAAGGGTGAATTCGGCCATGCAAATAAGTACAAGGATAAAGGTGGAATTAGACCAAATCTTTTTGACTTTAAATGGCCGGATATTATGATGTCTTCCACCAAAAGTTTATACCATTATTATATGGTTAATT
Organism: Aquilaria sinensis; assembly: GCA_005392925.1. Classification (NCBI taxonomy): domain Eukaryota; kingdom Viridiplantae; phylum Streptophyta; class Magnoliopsida; order Malvales; family Thymelaeaceae; genus Aquilaria; species Aquilaria sinensis. The sequence goes on from SMDT01003301.1 coordinate 63,852, forward strand.
AAACTTGGTAAAATGCTGACTTTGAGCATGGGCTAATTACCATTTTAGGCCATGTTAATGAAAGCTTGGCAATATGAGCCATGAATTAAGATTTGGGCCGAAATAATCCTATATTCTAGTGACTAAAGTGTAACTATGGAGACTTAAAGGGTGAAACGCACCATGCAAATAAATATGGGACTAAATGGAGCATTAAGCCATTTTATTGGACATGCGTCCATGACCGGCTGCCATATTCCCATTAAACCATTAAACAAATATATACGGCTTGTCTTCATTTTAGTTGTGTTAAGTGTTTTTGGCCGAGAATTAAAAGAATCAAAGAAAGCTTCGTGTGTTCTTGAAGCCTTGGTGAAGGATGGCTGCCGTTTGATGCAAATTAAGGTGGAAATGGAAGCTTGATCACAAAACCAAGCTTGGAATCCTTGATTTTGGAGGTAGGCAATCTTGAATTCAAGTTTAGAGCTTGGAATTTGAAGAACAAAGTCTTGGCCGAGAGCTTTCAAGCTTAATTTAGAGGTATAGCTTCATAAACTCACTTGTATTCTTGGTAAATTTCCATGATCAAGTGATTATGATAGCTAATTGAAGGCTTTGTTGTGTTAGGCAACATAATTGAATTTCGGCCTTAGTTACTCAAGTAACCGAGAGCTCAAGCTTTTGAATTTAAGGTAGGGTTTTCATATTTACTTGTATTCTTGGTACTTTTGCATGATCAAGTAATAATGGCGGCTAAGTGATGGTTATATGATGCTATATGATCTTAGCTTGCTAGATGGGCATATTGAGGAGATTCGGTTATGTGTTAATTGGCTAGCTAGTCAAGGTAATGGCATGTGTTAGAATTCCTAGTGAAGGAGGCCAACTTGCTAGTGAATTTGGAGCTCTAGTGGAATGGGAGTAAAGTTGTGAAGGTGGAAGTGCAAAAAGTGCATATGGACACATGCTAGTAAATATGGCCGAATATATCTTGTGGTGTGTGTGTGTGTGTTTTGTGTGCTTGGTTGTCTGTTTGTGCATGCTAACCCATATATTGATGGTTTATGATGATTATATGTCTTGGCCTCTTTTGTGTTTTCCTTGTTTTCATGTCTTTCTTGCAGGACAAGTAAGCTTGTAGAGGTTAAGTCATGGACTTAACTAAATAGACCTTACTTGGTCGTTTGTGAATCCCTACTGAGTAATTGTTACTCACTGCCCATACATTTTTATTTCAAGAAAGGATATACAGCTTGAGTAGTTTGCTTGAGTTGCTAGTTTGTGTGCTAGTTAGTACACTTATTGCTCGAGGTATGTGCCAACTAAATCTTGGCTTAATTACTTGCATTACAAGTCTTATGGTTTAAGGCCGAAACTTATATTCTAAGTTTTGCGGGCTTGTGTAGTTGTGGGATCAGTCTAGGTGCAGGATGGATGTGTGGACTATGGCTCTGATTGTAGTGTTCACTTTCATGACCATGAACATGGTCATTGGGTTGGTGCTTCAGTGTGTGCTGCTGTATTGCACACTTAGGTATCTTCTTGGGGAGTAAGGGTACATGGCTTGTAAAACTTAACCTTGGCTATTTTGGACTTGTAGCATCCTTGGTATGTTTCCAAGCTAGTGATGCTTGTACTTAGGCTATTTTGTGTGTATATGTAGCCTTGTTTGTACATGGTTTTGTATGTACATATGTTTGGATGCTTATGTGCCAAGTTATGTTAAGCTTATGAGCATATGGTTATGTTTCATGAGGAAACCCCTTGAGATACTATGTTTGGCCAAATATACATGTGCATGGAAGCTTGATTTTCAAAACTATAAAGATGTGGGCTTCTTGGTTGTCATTCATGAAAGTAGCACACTTGATGAGCATACATCCTAGACAATTAACAGATTAAATGTATGCCTTGCTTGTATTGCAAGTTATTGATTTATAGCCTTGCCTTGTGTTGCAAGTTAGTGGTTGGGCCCTACTTAAGCCGCAGGTTATTATTATACCCCACACAAGCCCCATCCTGTGCACTCTTAGTGCCACTCACCAAATTACCCAAGAGTTATTAACTAGGTGTTCTTGTCCCCTCTGACAGGGACCAGACCACCCTACCTATTATTTTAGCTGCTGTTTGTTAGGTAGTTTTAAGTTTTATTTTCTTAAGCTGAGAGCCGGGAGGTGTCCCAGGAGGCTTATGAGCTAATAAGAACAATAACCTGCAGCTTAAGTAGGGCCCAACCACTAACTTGCAACACAAGGCAAGGCTGTAAATCAATAACTTGCAATACAAGCAAGGCATACACTTAATCTGTTAAGTGTCTAGGATGTGTGCTCATCAAGTGTGCTACTTTCATGAATGACAACCAAGAAGCCCACATCTTTATAGTTTTGAAAATCAAGCTTCCATGCACATGTATATTCGGCCAAACATAGTATCTCAAGGGGTTTCCTCATGAAACATAACCATATGCTCATAAACTTAACATAACTTGGCACATAAGCATCCAACATATGTACATACAAAACCATGTACAAACAAGGCTACATATACACACAAAATAGCCTAAGTACAAGCATCACTAGCTTGGAAACATACCAAGGATGCTACAAGTCCAAAATAGCCAAGGTTAAGTTTTACAAGCCATGTACCCTTACTCCCCAAGAAGATACCTAAGTGTGCAATACAGCAGCACACACTGAAGCACCAACCCAATGACCATGTTCATGGTCATGAAAGTGAACACTACAATCAGAGCCATAGTCCACACATCCATCCTGCACCTAGACTGATCCCACAACTACACAAGCCCGCAAAACTTAGAATATAAGTTTCGGCCTTAAACCATAGGACTTGTAATGCAAGTAATCAAGCCAAGATTCAGTTGGCACATACCTCGAGCAATAAGTGTACTAACTAGCACACAAACTAGCAACTCAAGCAAACTACTCAAGCTGTATATCCTTTCTTGAAATAAAAATGTATGGGCAGTGAGTAACAATTACTTAGTAGGGATTTACAAACAACCATGTAAGGTCTATTTAGTTAAGTCCATGACTTAACCTCCGCAAGCTTATTTGTCCTGCAAGAAAGACATGAAAACAAGGAAAACACAAAAGAGACCAAGACATATAATCATCATAAACCATCAATATATGGGTTAACATGCACAAACAGACAACCAAGCACACAAAACACACACACACACACCACAAGATACATTCGGCCATATTTACTAGCATGTGTCCATGTGCACTTTTTGCACTTCCACATTCACAACTTTACTCTCATTCCACTAGAGCTCCAAATTCACTAGCAAGTTGGCCTCCCTCACTAGGAATTCTAACACATGCCATTACCTTGACTAGCTAGCCAATTAACACATAACTGAATCTCCTTAATATGCCCATCTAGCAAGCTAAGATCATATAGCATCATATAACCATCACTTAGCCGCCATTATTACTTGATCATGCAAAAGTACCAAGAATACAAGTAAATATGAAAACCCTACCTTAAATTCAAAAGCTTGAGCTCTCGGTTACTTGAGTAACTAAGGCCAAAATTCAATTATGTTGCCTAACACAACAAAGCCTTCAATTAGCTATCATAATCACTTGATCATGGAAATTTATCAAGAATACAAGTGAGTTTATGAAGCTATACCTCTAAATTAAACTTGAAAGCTCTCGGCCAAGACTTTATTCTTCAAATTCCAAGCTCTAAACTTGAATTCAAGATTGCCTACCTCCGAAATCAAGGATTCCAAGCTTGGTTTTGTGATCAAGCTTCCATTTCCACCTTAATTTGCATCAAACGGCAGCCATCCTTCACCAAGGCTTCAAGAACACACGAAGCTTTCTTTGATTCTTTTAATTCTCGGCCAACAACACTTAACACAACTAAAATGAAGACAAGCCGTATATATTTGTTTTAATGGTTTAATGGGAATATGGCAGCCGGTCATGGACACATGTCCAATAAAATGGCTTAATGCTCCATTTAGTCCCATATTTATTTGCATGGTGCGTTTCACCCTTCAAGTCTCCATAGTTACACTTTAGTCACTAGAATATAGGATTATTTCGGCCCAAATCTTAATTCATGGCTCATATTGCCAAGCTTTCATTAACATGGCCCAAAATGGTAATTAGCCCATGCTCAAAGTCAGCATTTTACCAAGTTTAATTAACCATATAATAATGGTATAAACTTTTGGTGGAAGACATCATAATATCCGGCCATTTAAAGTCAAAAAGATTTGGTCTAATTCCACCTTTATCCTTGTACTTATTTGCATGGCCGAATTCACCCTTAAATGCTTCATTATTTCATTTGCATCACTAGCTCAAGTGTACATTGTAGTCCTCCAACTTTATTTTATGCCAAAAACATCATTGTCTAATTTTACCATGCACACTTAAAACCCAACTTTCTCAAGTTTACACTTACACCCTCATCCTCATTTTCAATCAAGTCACTCATGTTTTAAATTGGTGTTTCTCTATATTCTTGGCCTAAGCCAAGTACTTGAGGGATGGTCCTAACAACTTTGAAATTGTGTCAAATTAGTGGCTTGGGTATAGTAGAGCCCTTGTTATATACTCGTTAAACGGTGAAACATAAGAAAATAAAATAAAATAAAATAAAAACGAACAAAAAGAAACTCAATTAAAATCAGAATAATAAATAAATTCTCAACTGATTTTTTATTTTTCATGGGTTAGTGGTAAAACCATGTTTTTTGAGTTCTTATTTACTTGGTTTATTCGCTTTACTTGGTGCATAAGTTTTATGTTTTTCTCAAGTTTTAAAAAGTGATTGTTGCTAGTTTATGAAGAAATCATTCTCATGGACTTATTTTGTTTTGAGTTACTATTACCTAGTAAATTGCGTGTTTAATTCCTTGTTAATTTTTTCAAGATCCTTAAATGTGAAATTATCTTACTTTCTTTAGTTTCAAAGTATGTTTCTATCTTTCCCATATTTCTTTTATTTTGAGTTTCGCCCGAAAAAAGCAAAAGCTAAGGGTGGGAAATTTTGATAAATCCATAATTTTCATATATTTTTTTACATGATCCTGTTAGCTTTTGCTTTTATTTATTAGCTTAATAGAGCTATTAATAGCAATTTTACTTATGCTTTGAAGGGAAATTTAAGTGTTGGCATTTTTCACACTCCAGGAGAACAATTTTACACTTTTCTAATTTCACATACCCTTTTTATGCACACAGGATTTCTTTTAAGTGGAGCATGTCCAATTCTTTTAGAAAGGGAGTAAAGAAATGGTGCGTTTGGACCATTAAGAAACAAATTCCTACTTAGCCTCTTTACTAGTTTGGCACCAAACTTCTCTCATGCCTGGAACTCTTCGAACGCAAGCTCGCCGTCTACCATCCCAAATTGGTTCGAAGCCAATTCGCCATCTCCAATCAAAATAGGCCAACAATTGAAGACCTCCAACAATCTATTTGCTTTAGTTTGCCTATTAATCGGTTCTAGGGACAATTTTTATCGCCAACACTAATTATGTGAATTAATTTTATTTGTTGAGTTTTTTTTGTTAAAATTCAAATATTTGCGTCTTTGTTGTTAAGATTTATTGTAGTTAATTTCTCTATTCTTACTTGTTGCATTGGTTATATGATTGCAAATTGCTTGATTTTCTTTTCAAATCGCTTAGGTCAAAAGAATTCAGATTAGAAGCAAGTGAATTTAATTGGATATTTTTATTTCTGGTTAGTTCATACAAAAGAAATAAGACTTCAAGATTTTGTATTATTGTTTGGAATAAATTTTTTGTTCATTGTTTTTCATGCTAATTTTGAGTTAATTAGATCTTGCTTTTCAATATCTAGTTATTCAAAATTAAGAAATTAATTTGAAACTTTTCTAGTTAATTTAACTTCTAAATTCTTTGAGTTCTTTTTAGCTTTAAAGAGAGTATTATTTTATTTACTTGGATTGAAAATAATATTTTTTATGATCAAGTGCGTAATTGGAATAGATAATTAACCCTAAATTGAGCGTTTTTAGTATTGATTAATTTCATTTTAATTCTACAGTTAATTTATTTAGCATACAATTAAAAAAATCCTCCAATTTTTTGTTTCAATTTTCTTACAAGAAGCTTTCGGTTAAAAATTTTTCCTTTAGGATTTGACTTAGTTTTCACTATTGTACTATAAGGGCCAATTTGTTTGAGCTAAAGTCAACTAACTGTTTTTAACTTTTACATCTTTTTTACTTGAAACCAATTTTATTTGAAAGTCAATGTTATGTAGATACAATAATCAATTTGAAAGTATATTTTTAGGATGTTTTTAAATTTTTATAAATTTTTCTTTTTTAAGGCTTGAAACTAGAAAAATTCATAAAAATTTAGTAAAATTATAAAAATTGTATTTTCAATTAATTATTGTAACTACATAATATTGAATTTTAATTAAAATTAGTTTCAAGTAAAAAAGATGTAAAAATAAAAATAAGTCATTTTATAGTCAATTGACTAAAGTTAAAACGAATTGGGTGTAAATTTATTTATTATAAGTTATTAGTGAGACCAAAATTATATGTTGCGATTTCGATGACCGACTAACTAGAAGCACTAATAAAAAGAGTAGGGACAGACCTAGGAAATATGGTCCAACTGGAACAGTTTTGAGAGCATTGTCATCAATGCCTATATCTTTGTACATTCCACCCTCTGGTGATTACTCATTAGGGAATTGAGGAAGAGGCTATGGTAAAGGCTATCATAAGCAACTTAAAGGAATGGACATTGAGAGTCTAGGTAAAACACACTAGAAAAATAAAGTGTGCTTTGTTTGTCCAATGTGAAGTTTATGCCTCATGTTGTAACTGCCAATGCTGGTGAGGTATGTTTGCTACAACATGTGCAAACTACAAATTGGTGTATATATTTTTATTTATTTATTTATTTTTGTCTAAAAACACTACCATATCTTTGTTGTTTCTTATCCAGTGTATTAAGAACCTCTTTAACTTCATCTTGCTACTTCTCTTGGTTTTTCAAAAATTTGATGATGGTGGTCATATCATTTTCTCAACAAGGATGGCAGGCTATTTGTGTCATATCGGCTAATGGAGTGATTTCCAATGTTTCTAGGCATGGACCTTATTCTTTAAGGAGTACCCTTACTTATGAGGTCAGGTAATAATCATCATATATGAAGTAACCTAATTAAGTATAATGAGTTCTTGTATGCATTTTCCTAAAGCACAAGAAGATAAAAGGAATATATTTTCCTTTTTGAACATATATAGAAGGAATATATTTTCCCTTTTGAACACTATATGTTTAAGAAGTAGTTGAAGCATAAAGGTGGTTTATCCCATCAATATTTATGCCTGTACAAGTACTCAAATGCATATGCTTTTTATCAAATTTACAAAGGTGGCAATAGACAAAGGTTTGTGCATGTTCTTTTAGTTTTTCTTAGTCTTTATCGGCAATAAAACATAGCTGCTTTTGGTAGTCAGCACTTTTGGATGATTCTCATAGTTGTTTCTCTTCATATCCATTACGTTGTTTTTTATTTACAATACTACCTAGAGGACATGGAGGCTTCACTTGGTGACTATCAAAAAGCTCTAGCTATCTTGCAGAAGATTGTTAAACCAGATAGCATACAAATAGCTGAACTGTATCCTTGAATGTTTTTTATATGCTCTATCTTATCATATGATCAACTTTTATAGGCTTTAGCCAAAATATTTAGTTGCTCGGTGTGATTATCTGTATATTTGAAGCACTGTCATTTTTTAAAGAAATATGTGTCTTCTCTAGATTATTTTGCAAGTATTTCATCCTTGACCACATACTTTAGAATTTTCAAGTTATGCATGTGTCTAGAGCTTCCAATTCGTTTTAATTTAAGTCAACTGACTTACTTTTACTTTTATATCTTTTTCGCCTAAACCCAATTTTATTTGAAAGTTAATATTATATCAATGCAATAATCCATTTGAAAGTAAATTTTCATGATATTGTTATATTTTTATGAATTTTTTTTTCAAGATTTTAAATTGGAAAAATTTATAAAAATATAGTAAGATTACAAAAAAATGTATTTTTAAATAGATTATTGTAACTATATAATATTAGCTTTTAATTAAAATTAATTTGGGTAAAAAACTATAAAAATAAAAATAAGTCATTTTATAGTCAATTGACTTAAATTAAAATAAATTTGGTGGTCTAAACCGCCGAAAATAATTCAATGTTGTCAAAATGCCATTTCAATTTGCAAGTCCAGGGTGTAGAGGCTTACAAATGAAACAAACATTTCAGTATTAGCGGCATCACTATCTCTAGTTGATAATGATATCCAACAGTCCTCAAACGATTTTGAGACCTCTAAATCAGGGCAGGTAAAGAAGTGGGCTCTGTGGAGACTTGGAAAAGAAAGCAAGTGCAACTACAGATTCTTTCTCTTGGTTTTCCAAGGATGTGACAATAAAGGTCACATCATTTGCTCAACAAGGACCTCAGGCTATTTCGTCCTATCATCCAAGGATTTCAGGCTATTTCTGTCTTATTTGCTAGAGAAACTAGTAAATTTAATACTTTCTATGGTATCTGTACATTATGGTGTTGGAAGATTTCATTAATTAATAAATTTAATAATTAATAGAGTTTGATATAATTAATAAATTTATTGGTAAAGCCTTAATATGATATTGAAAGAATTTTTTACTTTTTAAATTGTTTGTTTTATTATAATTTTTTTATAATAATATTTATATAACATTTAAATACATATATTTTTTATGAAACTAAATATAACTTGAAATATCGTGTAAACACAGAGTATATAAACTAGTTAATAATATAATATCCATAACTTAAATAAAAAGACAAACTACCCAGAATTCTCATTAATTATATGTTTGGTAGGATCAATTAATTTTGAGTTTCATTTATTAATTTATTTAATCTTGTCACAACAAGATACATATTTTTAGTCGCTAATTAATTGTGACTGTTTTTTCGCTTCCTCACTTCACTCACATAACAATCACTTAAGCCTAACATTGAACATGGTTTGAGTGACCCTTTGTTTTTTTTCGATTGCGTGAAAGTCAGATTGTAACCATTTTGCCACTGTTTATTCTGGTTCGGCTTGAGTCACATAACAATCACGATTGCGTGAAAATCCTAAATTTGGGAATTGAGGATTTTGGCCTTCGAAATACCTAGGCAACCATTCCCTCTCCTCTCTCAGCTTCAATCTTCCCTGCTTTGTCTCCCTCCAAGACAGTGACGGTCTCAGTAGCTCTCTTCATACAAGCAGCCTTGGACTTCCCCGGCATAGCAGCTGCCATTTTCTCCCTTCTCATGGCGGCGTCCTTGGAAAAGGTCTTCATGGCATTGAGCAAAGCAATATCCTCCCTAGATGTCCACTCAATCCCCACATTGTCACCACCATTGTTCTCCCTTTCTTGCCTATCCATTATAACATTCCCCTTCTAATTTCCATCATTAATCCTCTCATCAAGCTTCTAATTCTTTAAGAACCGTGCATATGAACCGTTCTAAACATGCTTCTTCTTAGGTTCAGTCTAGGATGTGGGATCTGAATCGATAGGATCGGGAATGATCAGGCCCCGCTCGACACGAATACCATAGCCGGTGATGGAAGCGGGAACAAAGGGGCCGATTAGGATGGAGGAGAGCCAGATGAGAAGAGATTTGAAGGGCTCTACTTGGATAGAGAGAGGAAACAGAGAAAAACGCTGGCAAGCAGAAGGATGAGGAGCATAAAGGTCTTGGAGGCGTTGGGTGGAGGTTTTGTTTGGGTGGCAGAGGAGGGCTGGGGGCGTGACTGGAAGACGAATCAAAGCCTTGTTTCTTCCTCAAATAACTCCATTTCTAGCAATTACAAGCGAGTCGCGTCTGTGTCTTTACCAGCGACGATTCCTTCGCTCAAATGGTCGCGAACGACATCAAGATGCATGACCTCACATAACTAACCAACTCACCATTTAAACTGAAGTGTCCCAATTTGAAAAGTACGAATCTTGAGTTGGCAAAGTGCAGGGTAGTATTCTGCATTTAAGCCAATTTAGCCGTAAAGCATTTTTACTCTTCTCTTCAAAATCTCTTTAATGAAAGGTTGAAAACAAGGGAAAGCCATGATATTTTTAAATAACGGAGAATTCATTTAATAAAGTGAGAACATTCAAAATCATATTTTCCATGTCAACAAATAAAACTACTAAACTCATTTAGGGAACATATTGATCTTCTACAAATGGAAGAAGTTAATTATAAACTTACATTTCTACTTCTATTGAAGCTTAATTATCTTGCAACTGAATAAGCTAAAACGATATAGATCAAAGAAATCAGTAAAAAAAAATAAGAAAGAAAGAAAAATCCAATTTTAAGGAGCAGGGATCCATAAACCACTTGAAGACGACGCACCTCCCACAGCCTTACGCGAGGACATAGTGTACTAGTGTTTCACATTCTACAGCAAAACTAACTAAAACTGGGAGCGAGCAACGTGAAAATTAAGGGGTGGGTATGGTCAGGAGACATGGGTTGCTACAGCAGAGACCATAGTGTTGATGCCACACATGGCATGCCCCCGGCAGAGGCGGTAATAGCCGTGTTCCCCCCAGGTCTTGCCCCAGGAGTTCTTGATGATCCAGTAGGGCTGCTTGCTCAGCCTCAGGATGGAGAAGCCCTCTTTCCCATACCCCACCAGCAGCACCCCATGGTTGATCCACCTCTTCCAGCATATCAGAGGGCACGACACCCCTCCCATGTACGTCTGCATGAACACCGCGTTCAACCCAACTGCAAGCAGCACCATGCACAACTTAAATAATTTGAACCTTCAATCCCAATCGATCCAGTAACAACTTCAAAACGTTTGATGACATATATATATAGTTGCATGCTTTATGAACCATTCCATTACCAGCTAGAGGACCGTGGAGGACTAAACTGGCGGCAATTTGGTTTTCATCAATGGGGATGGCGGTGAAGTTAGCCACTCGAACCGCCACTTTATCCGGCCTGAATTTGCATTCCCCACGTTCCCCGGTATAGGGGTATGAGACCTCCTCCTCCAGCCCACCGGCCTCAATCAGGTACTTGTAAGCGTTGGTCATCAACCCTCCACCGCAGCCGTTGTCACATGCATCCTTCTGCTTAATATCACACTGGACACCCAATAGGACATAGTCTATGTTACTGTAATTAATTAACCTCATCGATTATCTTTATTAATTAGGCTTCAAATCAATTCCAAAGGTCTCAGTGAATTTTCTTAATTAATTTAATTGGTTTACTAATTTTTTCCTTTTCACAATCTCGCATTATTTTCTTTGCAACATTCGCTTACATTTATAACCCTTCGATCATTTCAAGGTTTACATTCACTTTAGTTTTCTTAGTCTCTATATATACTAAACTCAAATATTTCAAAAAATTAAGAATTAAGATGGAGGCGATGAGTCTGTGTGTGTAGAAGTGCTACCTAACCTGGTGATCGCAGTCCACTAGCTGCTGTTCGCTAAGATTGAGAAGCTTTCCAGTGGCGACAAAATGAGCACCTTCCACCGCCCCCGTGGTGCTGAACGCCCAACACGACCCACATGTGCCCTATACCTCACCCATTCAATTACTTAATAACCCTCTCCTTCGTCTATTTGACTTAATTAATCAAGTAAACAATTACTAATAGATATATAAAAGCACGGAATGGGAATCTAACTAATCAATAATTTATTTGAATTATACATGTACGAAAAGACATCTACGTATTAGGCTTAAATAACCTGCATTTTCACATCAGTGACGGCCCCTTTTTCCCTCCAATCAAAACTCTCCGGCAAACCATCGACCTTTGTCGCCTCTACCTCTGAACCAGCATGGTGTCCACTGTGGAGCCCACCTCCCCTGACTCCTGTGTACATCCTCTCGAACTCCTCCTGGGTGAGGTCAGAGAACTGGGTCACTCCATGCTTTGCGGTGGGATCAAGCGCCTGGTGCTCCGCCGCCCGGATGACATTCCCGGCAAAGACCCGGAGGCGGTACACGTACTCCTCCCTAGTGGAGTAGCTTCTCCCGTACTTAGCCATGAACGTCCTGAAGCCCTTCTCATATTTGGTTCCCAGCAAGACATGGGGTGGATCGTCTGTGACTCGGCGAATGGTCGGGCCGCCGTCGAGGAGAGGCTGGGACTGGGAAAGGGAAGAGGTCAGAGAACAGGCTAACAAGACAACCACCAGGCCGGAGGAAGCTGGTTGATTCATTCTCACCGATTGGGTTGGGTTGGGTTGCTACTTTCGCTGCTTCGGCTCATGGTGGTTTAATTTATGGTGCGTTTGCTTCCGCTCCGCCTCTGATACGGGTGACTAGGTAGAAACTTGACAGGTGGCAATGGCTTGTTCTTGCATGTCATGCATGGCTGATTCGTGTCAAAGGCCGAGTTTTTTTCTCTCAGAAAAGATGTCCAATTTATAATATATACTAGAATATGCCGGCGCTTCGCTACAGGGGTTTTAATAGCTAATATTTTGTTACTTTATGTATCACAAATGGAACTTGCAGCACATAAACATAGTTAGTTAGATAAGTGAAATAATTTGATGATGTGAAAATATTTTTAGCATATATATACTATCATTTTGTTCTCTGAAATAGTTTCATTATTCAGTTGGCTGATCATTAAAGTTTTTGTTGATGACAATAGAGCAATGATAATGTAATAAGAAGAGTATGTATGTAAGTAAGTTGGCTGAACTTGTTTCTACCTTTTTAGCATCTTGATTAATAATTTGATGGATCTTTAAAGGTCCTAGTATTTGGAAAATAATGGAAATAAGTGCGGAGGTAAAATAGTGAGATCTATTTATAAAATTATATTTTAAGAAAACTGGTAAAAGAAGTTTGATATGAAATCAAACAAATTGAGAGTCCTTCTTCAATTCATGAAATAACTTATAAAATGTCTTAATAACGTCAAAGATTAATATACCAAAAAGTTATAATATGACATATTTGGTTCAAGTTATGAACTGGAATCTCAGACTTAAATAGTTAAGATCCTAGAGCTTTTACAAAGTAGTCATTTTTGTTCTTCTCTAGTTAGTTATTGATGGAAAAAGCCAAGAAAGTGACCAAAATGCAAAAAATAAATGTTAATGATCATGGTCAATAAATAACACGAAATAAAGGACCATCAAAATGGTTTTACAAAAAAAAAAAAGATCTAGTTAGCTTTCTTCTTCTTTGTGAATTCACAGGGTAAACCAATTAAATTCCCATGCGAACATCCAATTCCCTCTTTCGACTGCAATAACTCCCATGGAAGTGGAACTTGCCATCCAATTTCCTCTTCCAGCTGCAATAGCTCTCATGCAAGTGAAACTCGCTCCTCTTTCTACTTCCTCTCATCTTCTTGATTTCAATTTTCTTTGCAGTCATTGACATCCCCATACATTTTCCTTCTTGCTCGGCCCAAATCTTGCAGAATTCACAGAAACTGATTTTTATATTGATGGGCATTAGAGCAATTTTGCTGTAGTAGAGCTTTAGAGTAACACCAACTATTTCGGCTCTTTAAGTAGATCGGATGGTCCAATAAGGCTCTAATGCAGTAAAGATGATGGCGACATTGAATTCAATAACATTGACTGGCCATCACGGTTGGTGGGCAAAGGTTGTTGCTTCTGGTGTCAAAAGTGGGTCGACGGAGGAAGGCAGAGATTTGGGTGTAGATATCGGGGTTGTGACAAAAGATGGAGGTGGGATTGGTAAAAAGGAAAGAAAGGGGAGAACTGTTGTACCGCACATGAGCACGTTATGCAGGGGAAAAAATTTAGAACTCTGCCCCTTGGCACACTAAGAGAAACTACTAATCTACAGCAGACAATAATCCAAATTAAGCTACTTCCTCTCTGCCATGGCAGAAGCTGTATATCAAGGGGAAGAAAGACGAAGAAACACTTTTACACATGTGATCCAATAACCGCCTTAAGTGAATTAGTCACTGAAACAGAAAGCATAGCAGTTGTATTAATAATTCCTCTCATCAACAGCTCACTTGGTGATGAATACTTATAAGTATATTGCTATTAAGTGTTTAAATCATCATTATACACTTTGAGTATGATTAATTTCTATATTCTGAGTATTTTTTCACCGGGTTACTATTCACGCATTGCTACTATTTACACGCATTTTTAATATTCACCGACTTACTGTTCATATGCATATTTCACTGTTTATATGTTTATTTACTGTACATACGCGGTTTACTGTTCATTAATATTAAAAAATATATATTAAATTATTATTTTTTTATGCAAGTAAAATCATCACTTGGCGACCCTTCACGAGAAAAATCATATCTAGAGCTGTAGACGTTGGAACTGAGTGATTCCAAATTCATCTGAAAGCCAACATATAGATCTTCAACTCTACCTCATTTTGTAAGCTAGTTTAATCACTTTCATTACCGAAATCTAATTATAGATGAGATCATTCGTTCTTTCGTGTGCTGGATAGCAGTTTCGGTAGAAAAATCATAACTTGAGCTACGGATGTCTGATTTGAATGAGCAAGCTATCAATTCGAAGCTAAAGAAGAGATCTATAAGTCCTATGTTTTGAGAAAGAGCTAATTCAATATATATGATGGTCAAAAAAATTAAAAGAAGTTACAACCCGCCTTTGTTGATTTGTATTTACCTACATTTTACTATTTTTACCATTTCACCCACCCCAAAAACTCTATAAATAGGCACCTTGGGGGGGAGGACGAACTCATGCCATTTCTTAGACCTCATTTCTGTTTTTGTATCAAGTTTAGCTTTTCTCCTTTGTTCTTGTTCTTATTTTCAATATCGAAGCTCTGTCCAAGTGTTTTCTTCTTGTTCTTCTTCTTGTTCTACCTTTGATCTTTCAATTCATGTTCATTTTCTCTTTTTATATGTTTTTTACTTTTATCATGTCCAACTAATCTTTCTTTTGCTAAGGTGAAAGGGTAAAGCTTTTAATATAAAGGTTATGATTGATTTGAATGGATCACAATCTTAACGGTATTTTCTTCCTTAATCTATTTAACTTCCCTCCTTGTTAAGTGAGAGTTTTGATTCATCATAGTCAAACATTAGCACAAAAGCTACTTGATTTCCTCTGTAGAACATGGCTCTGCCGATTATATTGGAATCTTGAGTTATTGTAGACAAAAGTTGGCATGATAGATACTTGAACCCATTAGTAAGCGTTAGCGTTTTAAGATCAATGAAAGTTAATACTAAGTAAATTTCCCGATTGGGACCTCCTTTATATGCGGATCCTAATTGAGTGGTAAGATGGGCTAAAATTAATCATAACTAATATACTAAAAACAGATCCCATAACCTTAGCTACTTTATTTGAATTTAAATTTTTAATCAACACTTGTTCACACATTTCACAAAAACCTTCCTTCACTTTTGTCATTTGTATTTCTTAATTCACTTCCACGTGGTTCGACACTTGGACTCCCAAGATTTTATTACTTGCAACAACCTATACTTGGGTTTAAATTGCTAGAGTGCAGCACCTGGCCATATCCGCATGCAGCATTCAATGGCCACATCCAATGAAGCAAACCAGGGAGATGGACATGTGCGCTATCAAAAAGAGTACTAAATGTTGTCATCTATGAAACCAAAACGGGTTCGTATGTCAAACAATCCTGGACAGGTGGCAGATAATGGCAAACCCCCCACCCTTTACAGTATATATATAGATTTTATAAGATGGTGCATAGTTTTTTTTAGGCCTAATCACCTTAGGGGCTTTTTAACTTGGCTAACTCGAATGAGTTAGTCCCTAAACTTGAACTCATTTTATATTAGTCTTTCAACTTGCAACTAGTCCCTAAACTTGAACTCATTTTATATTAGTCTTTCAACTTGCAACTTAACCTATGTTGGTCCTCTAACTTTGCAACTCATTAAAAGTTAGCCTAATTACCTCATATAGTCATAATGTCGTCATTCTTTCTAAAATGAACATTGTGGACTAAAATACAAAACAAGCAACATAATAAGGATTAGTGCAATATTTACAAAAAAAATTCTGATAGGGTAATTTTATTTAATCCAAGCTAAAGAAAACAATTACAACAGCCTCTTGATAAAAGCCTTTTATACCTAATTATATAATTTTATTTATTATTTCGAATCCAAAGCTAAAGATATATATATATTTTTTCGTAATTCACTTTAATTCAACCAATTCTCTTTCTACTTGATAAATTAGTTAATAAAAAGATTTTATAAAACAACACATATGGAAGCAGTATTTTTCACTTTACCACTAAATTATTATTTCAATTTTTATTTTTCATCTTTCGTGATTTTTGTGCAAAAGTAAAATAAAAAAGTGAAAATAACACATAAAATTTGTCATGTTTCTTAATTTATGTACTATTTGAAAAAGGCGCAAACAATCAAGATGTAGGGAGTAATATTTTTTTATATAATTATATATGCCTTTAATATCATTAGTTAATAATTATATTTTTTAGGCCCAAAAAGAAATAATTTATTGGTTTCAAGATAAGTAATTGTATATGTAATGATTACATTTAATAAATTGAATATCATTAAATATAATTCTATTAATTAATAATAATTTTTACCAAATGCATGTTTATACTTATTATTAATGTTGTCAAAATCAAGATCCTATATTGGATCATTTTTCACCGTACAAGATCGAGATTATAAGATCAAATCGTGGATCTTAAGATCTTATCAAAACCTAAAATTGCTTATCTAAATAATATAGTTCAGGTAAAAAATCAATGATATTGGACACCCATATAAAGCTTGAGTGCCATAATAATGTTATAATACAACACAATTATTTTCTAAAATGAAAAGAAAAATATTTTATATAATTTAATTAAAATTTGTATGTTACTTTTATTTAAAAACTATTGCCTTCAAAAAATTTATTACTACATTTTATTCTTTTTAATATTTTTTATTTTTTAAAAAAATCATTGTGACAGATGAGTCAAACAGGCCCTTTTTTTTTTGTTCTTTTTTCATCTCCTTCTCTCTTATCTTATCTCTTTTTCTGTCCCTAAATCACAACTTTCTTTGTCTCATCGACCCACTGCAAATAAACTCTTTCCTACTATCTCTATCTCTTTCTTCCTTCCTCTCTCGCAACTTCCTTTTTCTCCCTCATCTCATCTCATCTCTCTTTCTCTGGCTCACAGCTCTTTTTCTGCATCCCTTATTGCACAGCATGAAAAGAAAAAAGAAAAAAGGGCAAATCAACTCCCTCATCTCAATTTTTTATTCATCCGCCCAGGAAAAAACCTAGAGCAAAGTGGTTTTGATCGGCCAACGGTGATGGAGCAGCATAATGAGCAAAAGCAAGGCGATGACGATGAAGCTTGATTGCAGTAGCCACTAGGATTGGTAGGATCCTACTTTCTTATGATCCTATGATTTTGAACGCGATCTACCACGATCCTACTACAGCATCGATCCAACTATGATTTGAATAAGTTTTCTGGATCTTAATTATAAGATTGTACAATCTTACAATTTGAATTGAGTTTTTAACAGCCTTACTTATTATAATGTTAGTATTATTATTATGATTACTCTAAAAAAATAATAAGAAGAACAAATTGTCTAAATTATGTATTCTAATTTTTTTGGCACGCAATTAACTAGTACAACAGTACCAATGAACAATTACATATTTGCCTTTTGGAAAACAACAAGTACATATTTTAAACAAAAAATCCTGTTTGGTAAAAAAAAATAAAACAAAAAAATACTTTTTATAGAAAACAAGAAAAAAAAGAAAAAAAGGCTCTAAGAATCCATGTTGTTTCTCTTATCATACATTTTAGTCCCCAACACTACTTAACATTCAAAAAATGTAACAATGTTATAGTAAATTATGTGGCTGAACTAACTCTTGATAAGTTGTAAAGTTAGAAGACCAACATAAACTGTGTTCAAGTTAAAAGACTAACTCATATGAGTCAGCCAAGTTAAGAGACCTTTGGGGTGATTAGGCCTTTTTTTATTAGACTTGTAATTCCTCCTTAAAACAATTTTTATTATTTATCTAGAATATATTGTCAATCATATGCTCCTTTACATCCTATGCATCCCATTGAGACCCCTAAAAACTGAATGAAAATTAGACCAATTTGAGTGTGAACATCTAAATGCACAATGTGACGCATGAAGTGGGGCATGCAAGTGAAGGCGGCTCAAAGGTGGGGCAATGGGGGAATTGCTCCCATGAAATTTTTTAAATTTTTTGGTGTCTACATATATATCTTCAAATAATAAGTCCTTATCTGTCATTTTTACCCATAAATATCCCCACAAACTCTTTGAAATTTTAAAATCCTATAATGTAATAATAATAAGTACATTAATATACTCCTTATGATTCTATCATTTCATCTTAACTTATTCACCAACAAGTAAAAATTTAAGGATTAACTTATAATTAATCCACAATTTTACTCTTTTAGTCTCACAAACTTTCTAGAAGCACTATAAACATAAGCTTCAACCTACATCATCAGCTCTCCGCCATCACCATTTGTTTGTGGCCCACAACGTGATCAATTCATCATCCAGATTCCTCTACCCAACTGCCCCTAGCCTTTTTTCATCTTCTTCTCCTGGCCCTAATTGGAAGGTTAATGTTGTTGTGTTGTTGTTTGTGCCACTGATTATTTTATTTGTGTTGTTGTTTTGGAATCTGCTTATCAGTCTTTGTTATTGTTTACTAAGTCACTGATTATTGTGGTGTATTTGTGTTTCGTAACCTGCTAATTTTTTTTTGCTAATTTTATTTACCAACCATATTGTTTTTGTGGTTATGAAAGGGTTTCTAAATTTTGATAATGTTAACGTCTTCTTTTATAATGGAGAACTTGATCTATTGGTTTTGTTCCCATGGGTTCCTAACAAAAAAGGCACGTAAAAATTTATAGGAAACACAATTTAACAAAGTTATTTGTTTGGACTGAGATTAAAGCGTGACAAAGAACACTTGAGATGCTACTTTGTTTTCAAAAGAGAAAAACATATAAAGTAGTAAATTTTTTATGAAATAATAGAATAAGAAACAATCTTAAAAACATTAAAAAGATTCACTTTTTGGGAACCTAGATTGTAAATAGGTACAGGGTAGCATTAAAAAAAGTATTATTGTATTTGACAACCAACTTGACGCATATATTTTTAACATGCAGTACAATGTTCAATTTGTTAAATTGAAAGGAACTGAAAGTCTTGCAATGAAGTTAGTGGAAATGGATGCAATTAATTTATCTTTTGGTTTACCTCTCGATTAAATTAGTCTTGGTATTACTTATTTAACCAATTACAATTGAGAGGATATTCTCTACTATAAAAATCGTAAAGATTTGATTGTACAATAAAATGAGAGATCGGTAACTGAATGATTACTTAGTTACATATGTAGAGAAAAATGTATTATCAAGTATTGGTAATGAGTTGATATTAGAACGGTTTCAAACAATAAAATCTCACCATGAACAATTGTTAAATTAAAATATTACTCCTTTTTAGTCAGTGCATTATACTGATTAATGATATATAAATTATAAGTTTTACTTCCTCCAAAAAAAAAAAACAATGTTGCAGCTTTCATATGGTGAATTGATCCCACTTTATAGGTAAAGTAGCAGTTTAAGAATTCCGAAGCAAAGTATTAGTGTAGGCTAAGGTCATCTACTAGGCTGATCATGGTTTGGTTTGAACTAGATATTATAGTTAAATCCAAAATCAATCCATAGGTAACCCCATTTTTTTTTTATTTTCCAAACCAAAATCATAAATTAAAAAAAACCAAAACATTTGGTTCATTTTCGGAATATTGCTTTCACTATTTGATTTCATATTGTTTTTCTTGCGATTTTATGAAATCCAACATATATAGTTTCATTATTGGAAAACTCAAATATCTAACAGCAAATTTTCCAACTACTTTCCACTTTAAAAATTTTTTACCGTAAGCTGTTGGAATTTACTATAGAACTTTGGCCAAAACTTTTGATTTTTTGGCATAAATTTCGATAGTTAATTATCGAAAATGTACTGGCTAGCCACACACAATTTTCCAAACGCTTATTCATTAGAAATGGTCTAGCAAAAATGTGCTAAATCTTTTTTTCCACTCAACTAAGCCTACCAAAATAATTTTTTTTAATTAAAAATTTCTAGGGGTCAATTTCCAAAAGCTGGCAGTTAATAGCCCAATAACATCCTCAACTCATTGATCTTTCTTGTGTATAGCTTTCCATACACAGAGATAATTGTGGAGCCACTCCAGATTGAGCTTGAATAATATCCATAATCATGTGTTGCAGTTACTGTGCATATAACGAGGCCATAGACATTTGAATTGTGTCATTTAAAGTACTTCGCAAGACTACATGATCATGCTAACTTTATTTTTATTGTTTTTCCATGTTTTCGAGCTTTTCGATGGTAGGATTAACAATCAGCATCATGCCACTTGTAGTTGTTTCCTTCGAAAAATTTTGAGCTTCCATCTTGCTCATCAGTAATGTTATCTGAGTATCTTTCTCTTCAAGTTTGGTTATTAGTCTTTTCATAGAGAGCACCATTTATTTGAGATGATCTTCAGAATTTTCAGAATTTGCAACAAAGGCCAGCAACTTTGACCATGAGAATAAGAAGTAATCTACCCACATTTTCTTTGGGAAAGTCATAAATCCCAATATGGACTCTTCACTTATAGTGGCCTTCTTAAAAAATATCTCGGAAGATGAGCGAGTCCACTTCTTCTTGGCAAAAACTTCTATTTATTGGTTTCTGCTTGAGTGGATGGAATGGTTTGAATGATTAGATTTAGCCATTGTTGGTTGAACTTCCAACTTCTTATTTGAAACTCCTCTTTCCTTGCCTTTGCTGGAGAATTGCTTTAGCAGAGACGCCAATTGAGATCTTTTAGCATGAGCTTTTGCACAAGTGACTAGTGTGACTTACTTTTCCATTGTCGTAGATTTCCCAGTTTTGACAGAAGCACTTCAGGCTTCCATGATCTTTACTTTGGTTTGTTCAAAGCTTTTTCAATACAAGAGATGAGAGGTAAAAAATGCCCCTGGCTGAGTCGCCAGAAATTTATACGCACAAATTTTATAGGTAAAATTACATATTAAAATTAATTGTAGTACAAATTATAATATTAAAGTTTGAAACAGAGATTTTGGAGGATCAACTCTCTCACATGCTTTTCACGAGTACAATTCTTTGATTAATGCCTCAAGCTTTTGGTGGAGATGTAAACAGCTTTTTCACGAACACAAGCTCCGGAATTTGTCTTATGCAAACACGAACTAATGTTTCTTGCTGCTTCTTTTGATTTAGAATTTTTCATTGTACTCCTTGGACATTGGGGCTTCCGGTAATATCTGTCGCTTTATTGTCACTTTCCTTAGAGTTTTGACTTGATGCAACATAAAAACAAATCCTTCACGTTCCCCACCGCTTATTCACGGATCTAAACTTAGACTTAATATAGTATCGTCGCACGTTCTTTGTATTCCTCCATATTTTCTTCAAATCTAGCCTTGAAAATGGGATTTAATCTTCCTTGTATTTGATTTCTCCTCACTTTCGAGCATTTGTACTTGATCAGCTTGAAAAGTTAGATAGAGTTTCTGGTAGAGAAATTTTTCTTCTCCCTGGTTCTGCTTTTTCTGCAATTTATTTTTATTTTTTATTTTTAGCTTGGGGGGCTATTTATAGATATAAAGATGAGGTGGTTTAGTTCAAGAAAATCACATGTGACAATTATCATTTAATCATCTCTTATATTTATCTTAAGAAATAATTATAATGATAATTTATCTAATTAGAGGGATAAAAGAATTCTAGAAGCTTCTAGAATTATGTGCGTCATTCCTCCTTGCTAGGCTTTCAATTTTTTTAAGTCCATTTAGCCAAAATTGATTGTGGTCCAAATGGCAATGTTGTAAAACTAAGAGTTTATCGATTTATAACCCTTAAAAACCCGCAAGCGAACGGAATTGTCGTGTGCTTAAAGGTGAATAGGGGTATCGTCCCAAGGGAATTTAGTGACTCTACCTAGGTTCGAAATTCAAACTACTCAAGTTACTTAACTTAAAAACTAAGATAAGTGAGTCTAAAGATGGTGATAGGTCCTAAAGAGGTTCTTAATGGAAATTATGCTAAGAGAAATCCCTATATGCTAGAAAGAACTTGTCGAGAGAACTTAGAATTAAGGCAACTACCTCCCTGGGATTCCACTCCTTCCCTTTGCTACCCAAGTAAGTTTGTCTTCAAGTATGATTTTCCATGTGTGGTAAAGAAGATCTCACATCAAGAACTTCTTTCTCAAGATGGGTCCTTGCTCACCCTTAACTAACTTGGGCCTTACTCAAGCTCCAACTTTAACTTAGAGTGGTTAAAGAATCAAACCTCTTTTTGACTCCTAGTGATCACCTAGATTATCTCTAATTTAGGTTAACACTATGCCCCCTCACTTTCTCTTTATCATCTATTAAACTTTTCTCAAGGATTAAGTGAACTATCACATGAGGTATGGTGGCCCACCATCATTCAATCAATAAGCACAATGAAAGGGACAACACAAGAGAATCTCATACATAACCACAAGACAAATTCATTAAGTAGCAAGGTAAGGAATGTCACCCTAGAGAGATAGAATGAACTACTCACAACACATATTAAACATCATCACAAATCCCACAATGAAAATACCCACGAAAATCCAACAACTAAAAGAAAGAACAGAAGTAACCCAAAGGAAACCCTTCAAAAATTAAGCTCCCACGAATGATCACCCCTCCTTCAAGCTCCAAAATCGCTTCCTTGATGATCCAAAATCCCCAAGAGTGATTAGAGATCAAAATCAGCCAAGTGAGGTCCTTGAGCTCTTCTTTCCCTTTCCTATTTATACTTCATCTCCCTTAAACCCTAAAAGGGATAAGGATCACTCTAAAAAGCTAGCTCATCAGGTGAGAGGAGTGGGGGACCAACAAAAATGTGATCTTTCGGCGAAACAGAATGACGTTGGCGACGCGTCGCCAATCTGGGTCGACTTCTGGCGACACGTCACCAGGTGGGCAGAAATTCTCAGAACAGTGATATCGTTGGCAACGCGTCGCCAACCTTCACGATTTCTGGCGACGCGTCGCCAGCCTTGTTTTTGCACTTCTCCCGCTTCTTTTGTTCAAACGCCATTCCGCTCGAGTCCACTTCTAACACCCAGACTACAACACAGTCCCAACCTGAAGTGAGCCAAAGAAAACAGGAAAAACTAAGATCAAGAGGGAAGAGTTATAAGAAAATGTCGATCAAAGTTGATGAAAATTCAACACTTTGACCCTGAATTTATGCACTTAACAGGCACAATGGATTTTTATTCGGGGCCTTTGGTTATGTATTTTTTTTGTTCCGAAAATTATACTTCTTGGACTTGTGATCTTCAAATTTAATAGGCTTTTGAATTTTGGACATCAGTCTTGAAATAGGTCATACTTTTTTATTTGGGTTTAATTTATTTTTGACCCAATAAAATTTTTATGTCTACACTAATATTAGAAAATTTTGATTTATTCAGTTACCAAATTATCCAATGCCCTAAACAAAAGCTGAAACCAAAGCCAAAATTTTTTTTAAGCCAATTTCAAACAAAATTAAACTAAAATACCAAATTGACTGAACCAAAAATTTAAATTATTTTAATTTTTTTGGTTTAAACCAAGTGTTAATCATCCCTAGTCATACCCAGCAAGCCATCCAACGACTAATGTTGCAAAAAAAATGTTAAACCAAGCTGCCATTGGGGTAACTGGGTTTGTAAGGGAAACTTACCAAGACTCCCATGAGGTTTAACCTAACCTACATCTGTGTCCTTCCTATTTCAAATAGTTACACTTACCTCCCTTAAAAGTTAACTCTATTATTCACCATTACTAGAGAAAATGGAAAATACCTAATTTTTCCCCCTAACCTTCATTCATAAAAACTTTATTCTCCAACTTAAGAAAAACAAAACCCATAACTAAAAAACAAAGTCTAAGAGATAAAAACAACCAAACTTAAACCCAAATCTATGAACCAAAAAATCAAAAACATAAAAAGCCCTAATTAAGCCCGAAACAATTGTTCAAAGAATCAAAAGCCCTATCGAAGAATCGATGAATTTTTCCTAATTAAAAGCCCTAATCGAAGAATCCAATCTCTCATCACCACTCAAACTGTACAGATCTAAAGCTATCGTAGACACTTCCTACTAAGCCGAATAAAAAACATCTTTTTCTTACACGCCAGCAAACTCCTTCTTTCATTAATGAGAATCTCAAACGCCTACTCTAGTCAAGTGATCTCAAGACTCGGTGCAAAGACTGCACCACTGCCTCTAGTGAAAAACCCAGTAGTGCATTCAAGATTAATGTTGATGAAGGCAGCCGAGCAGAGATTGCTCAATTCGGCGATTTCACGAGGCGTGCATAATGTGTTGGAGAACAAGGGAGTTTGCTAACGAATAGGAGAAGAATGTTTCCAACACAGCAGAATTATTTCCGTAAGGTCAGTGTGTTAGTGTTGTGCCAAAAGTCAGTGTGTTAGTGTTGTACCCAAAAGCCAATTATAATATGATTGTATTTTACACATTAAGTCATGATATTTTATTAATGTATCATTCCAATAATTGTGTTTGTTATTTGTTTATGCTTAATGTAATAAAACATAATTATAACCCTAAAATAATAGTATTCTTAAACATTCCCAGTCTAGTATTATTGTGGAATAGGTTACAATAATACATAAAGACTAGCATATGTAGAGACTAATACGAGATATGTAGTCTATATATGGGCACAAGTTATAGAACTTATGCACTAGACCGACCCACCAAGAGAACGCTACATGAATTGTTATATGTGTCATAGATGAGTATCATAGTGATCATGGTATATGTAGTCATTTGACCTAATATCATCAAAGTTCCTTACATGTGAGTCATATATTTTGATACTTCCTTTTATTACTCGTAACTAAATGAACATGAAGACGGTCATTGGGTATGTCACATATCATGCGGAGGGTTTTATATTATCAAGATAAGATTTGTCCCTCGTATGTAACGAGAGTGATATCTTTAGGCCCATTGATAGAGTGAGATTAAGAAAATGCGTGGCCATACTCAGATAAGTTGATATACGATATCAATGTCCTCTGTTTAAGTCAATCTACTCGGTAATAAAAAAAACCATAGATCGAGCTATACGAAAGTGACATATTTCATGTCTCATGTTTGGTCTTGACATCTTGAACAAAAGGACAATGGCATATACGGATGATGATCATATAGGTTAGTTGAATCACCGACTATCTTGTCATTTGGGTAACAATGGTGTGTTGCTAGACACCGCTTGTTGTTTATGATTATAAATGTGATTTATGATCATTGCCAATGTAATATAATGTGATATGAGCCTATTGGGTCGCACACATAGAGCCAATTAGGTTATTTGAGTACATGGGCCAAATTGTTTGGGTTTTGATTTCATAATAATTTTAGATTAATAATTGGTCTAAAGGTTGACCCATTAATTAAGCCCAAAATTCAACCTAATTGGATTAGGGTTTTGAAACCCATTAGACTTAGGAGTTGAGTCTCACTGTAAATACATCATATAGTGAGAATTTCGTAGCTCTTACCCTAACCTTCCTAAGGATGAAATTATAGGGGTTCTAAAAGTTCCAGCCGCACTCTTCTCTTGTCATTCATTGGAGGATCCAAGCTAGCAATACGAGAGCAAGAAGAATGTATCTGCCGGGACATGGTGAAGGTGTAATGATCCCGAGAGGCTCGTGTGGATACCATAGAGAGCTTAAACACGTCAACTGTTCAAGTTTTGTGATTCGACTCAACAGTTGGGTAAAAGATCTCAACCAAATTAGATATAAAATTTTCAAACACCCAATTTACCTCGTTTCACTTAGATTCTGGAGAGTTTCAGTTATATTCCGTTGTGTTTGTTTGGCTCTTGAAACCTAATACAGTGAAAGTAACAAAAGCCCTTAACTCTTCTCATTGATGAACCCATCATCCCTCGATAAACAGGCTGTAGATAATCAACAATCTAATAGTTCTTTGGTGACTAAAAAAACATGTCTAACTAAGTTTATTGCTCCAAAAAAATTTCAGATGATGAATTGAATCATGTGCTTGGTTCATCGTCGACGAAGTTCGTTGAGGCCTAAATTGTTATGTCTCCTGAATTGCATCTGGCTTCAATTAGGGAGGTTGGCCGATTGATCATGGAAAGAGAGGAAATTGGGACTATGGTTTGGATTGGGGAAGGTGAAGAGGTTCGTCTATGGTTTTTGTTTTCACGCTCTAGATTGGAAAGTTTTTTTCATCTAATTGTTTTGACTCCCGAATTGACTTTGGTTTTGATTATGAGATTGGCAGCGAGATGGTGGAGTCACTGTTGCAGAGGGAGACATTAAGGGTGTAGGAAATAGCAGTGATTGTTCCGGTGCTTATGGCAGCGACGATGGACGACTAAGGTAGAGGAGGAAGAGAATGGGGGGCCAATCTTATTAGATGCAGAAGTTGGTGGGGCAAATTTTTTAAGGGAAAAAAATAGAATGGCAAAAGTAGACATTTTCTTTTTTATGTCTTAACAGTGATTAATGAAGTTAATTTTTCATGGAATAATTATAAGCATTTGAAACAGATGGAACACTAGTGTAGATTAAGATATACCTAAGAGGGGTTTTGGTAATTTTTCCTTGTTCTTAAAGACCCTAACCCCAAAAGCTTCTATTTTCGTGTTCCACCGTGGTAAAGCAATTGGTCAAAATTTCTTCTAAAGTTTGTGGAGAACAAAAGCGAGTTCAATATTGCTCGGATTTAATATTGCTTCGAAATAGTTTAAAGGTTTAAAATAGAAAATCTAATATATATTACTTTAGTAAAAAAAATGTCGACGTTTATTCTCTTGAAAGAAAAAAAAAAGAAAAAGAACCATAGACGTCATTATTTTGTTAAATTAAAGTAGAAATATCAAATTTTCCACTAATATTTTGGATAATGAGGAAATATGCCACTATAGTTTTTTTTACCAAATCTCCCACTAATATTTTAAAATAGGCAAAATATGTCACTATCAATTA
This sequence comes from Aquilaria sinensis, assembly GCA_005392925.1. Taxonomy (NCBI): domain Eukaryota; kingdom Viridiplantae; phylum Streptophyta; class Magnoliopsida; order Malvales; family Thymelaeaceae; genus Aquilaria; species Aquilaria sinensis. Next base: position 91,076 of record SMDT01003301.1, read on the forward strand.
GAAAATAACGGAAAATGTTAAAAATAACATATTTTGAAATCTTGGGGTTATTATGTATCTTTAAAAAAATATCAAAACTAGTAAAATTTTTACCAAAAAAGGATATGATTTCTATCATAAACACTTCAGCTATGTCGCTATCTCTATCACCAGTGCTCCAATCTCGTCAGCACCCTCCCTCTGTCTCTGTTATCTAATCTATTTGCTGGCATTAGAGAAAGCGAAAGTGTGTCTAATTACAATTTTTTTTTAAGTTTGTTAAAACTTATAGTATCACCATAAAATTTCAAAACTTGTTATTTTTAACATTTTTTGTTAGCTTTTTAATGGTCAGTGACATATCTAGCCCATTTTAAAACATGAGAAATTTACAAAAAACCCCCCGACATTTACCCTAACCTACACTTGCCCTCCTCTATTTTAGAAAACCTATAATTTCCCCCCTCAAATTGTCACATCTGTCAGCTTGTCTGATATGCTAGTATGCCAAATGCCCTAATTGACCAACAAGATTTTCAATTTGTGCAAATCAACCACAATATTCATCTCATGCCACTTCCAATCCATTTTCCCTAAATGTATGATATATTTCTAATAATTTTTTCATTTACGAATAATTTCTATATTTATAAATTTACTATTAATTTCTAAATCTATAATATATTTCCATGTTTATAAAGCAAGTTTAGTATTAATTTTATTTTTAAGACCTTATTCATTTTTTAATTAATTCAAAGGGAGAAGTGTCATTTTTTAGAACAAATATATTTTAACTAATTTTGATGCATCTGTTGTCACTAATTTGATGGATTTTTTATCTGAATACCTTCAATCTAAACTAAACCATATGGTATAACATTGCGCTAGTTATATGAGTGGAAGCATGTGAGGTTTTAATTGGTAGATGGTGACAAATGAGGGAAACATAATGTGAACTAATCAGCTAAATTAGTGATACTGGTAATTACAATAGATTTTGAAAGAAAAAAATAAAAAATCTTGCTTCCATATATTTATCTTCCAATATGCAAATTTATTATTAGCTTTATTCGATGTTGTTCCAATTAATCAATCAATAATCTATCTCTCTCTCTCTCTCTCTCTCTCTCTGTTCTCCAATGATTGATCTGTAGATAATAAATTTGATTAGAAGACAACATAAAACTAGCACAAACCAAGAAATTTTTTCTTACGATTTTTTTTCACACAAGAAACTAATGCACGAATCAATATGGTAATTTTAAAAGAAAAAGAAGAGAAAATAATATGATCTAATCATATATAAATAAAATAAAATAAAGCATGATCATACATTACATGTTGCTAAAAATTATAGAAAATGTGTACATCTTTTGATGAAATATATTTTAGCTAATTTCATTTTATTTTGAAGACTGGTTATCACCATATGAAAAAAAAAAATATACACATTTTATAATTTTTAGCAACACGTATTGTACGATTATGATCTTTTTGTTGCTTGGATCATGCTTTATATTATTTTATCTATATATGACTAAATCGTGTTATTTTTCTTCTTTTTCTTTTAAAATTACCATATTGATCTGTGCATCAGTCTCTTGTGTGAAAAAAAAATAGTATGAACAAATTTCTTGGTTTGTGTTAGTTTTATATTGTCTTCTAATCAAATTTATTAGCTAAGATTAGTCATTGAACAAGAGATAAAGAGAGAGATATAGAGAGATTATTGATTGATTAATTGGAATAACAATAAATAAAGCTAATAATAAATTCGCATATTGGAAGATAAATATATATATATATATATATGGAAGCAAGATTCTTCATTTCTTTTCTTTCAAAATCCGTTATAATTACCAATATCACTAATTAAGCTAATTAGTTCACATTATACTTCCCTTATTTGTCACCATCTACCAATTAAAACCTCACATGCTTCCACCCATATAACTAGCCCAACGTTATACCATACGGTTTAGTTCATATTGAAAGTATTCAGATAAAAAATCCATCAAATTAGTGAATAGATACATCAAATTAGTTAAAATATATTTGTCCTAAAAAATGACACTTCTCCGTTTGACCTTTGAATTAGTTAAAATTGAATAAGATGTTAAAAAGTTAATTAATACTAAACATGGATTTATAAACATGGAAATATATTATAGATTTAGAAATTAATATTAAATTATAAATATAAAAATTATTCATGAATGAAAAAATTATTAGAAATATATCATACATTTAGGGAAAATGGATTTGAGGTGGCATTAGATGAATATTGTGGTTGCTTTGCACAAATTAAAAATTTTGTTGGTCAATCAGGGTATATCAGACAAGCTGACAGATGTAACAGTTTGAGGGGGTAAACTGTAGGTTTTCTAAAATAGATGGGGGAAAGTGTAGGTTAGGGAAAATGTTGGGGGGGTTTGTAAATTTCCCTTAAAACATTAGTGAGAGATTGTGCAAAAAAAAACTATAGTGGCATATCCACTTCCAACCCCAAACATTAGTGATAAATTTGATATTTCTGCCGTAAATTAATCAGGAAGTAATTAGTGGAAGACCCTGAGGAGGTGTCTGCGGGCAGAGAACCAAAACCCGGAGCTGCAAAAAATGGCGAGCGCCAGTTTGCCTTCTTCCTCTCCGGCTCCGCCCTCTGCTTCCGTTTCAGATTCGTCTCCTTCTAAGATCACTACTCATCTTCCCCAGCAGCAAAAGGTTCAATTATCTCTCTGCAAACCCATCCAATTTTTAGAATTGGGACACCCACTTGCCTACTGACTTCTTTTCTGATTCTGTGTTACTGTTACCCAGCCTGATGCTGCCGCTGCTACACACCATGGATCAGCTAATCTAGCGGACGTCAAACCTCCGTTAGCTGACCATTTTGCGTGAGTTTCTGGTTCCACCTTCTACCCTTTCCGGGTCTAGATTGGTCATGATTTCTTTTGATTTTAGTTGTGGGTAGGTTATAGGGCTTTCCATCCGTTGTTCCTTCCCCTCCCTATTGAGATTAATGTTGCTGTAATTGCTTCTTTTTTATATCTACCATTGTTTTGATATCCTATTCTTAGATTCTCCTCTTATTTGACTTTCTGTGCGATTTTTGCAGTGTTCTCGATGATCCGGTGTATATTGAGAAGTTCAAGAAGTATGAAGTTGACTATACCCGTAGATTGATGGCAAAGTATTTCTCTAAGAAAGACGTTCATGGAGGTGAACCTTATTGCTATTTCGTTGTGGCTTCTTACTTTAGATTACTCACTCTTTACATTGTGCATTCCAAAGTTCATCTGAACTTGGGCTTAATGTTGTTGTTCTTTCAGGCGATATTTTTGATGAGAAGACTAAGATAGAAAATGAGACTATATTGTCGAGCAGGTAGAATGCAGTGCTGATGTGTAGAATCTGGATTAGCTGTTCCTGTTCTGTGAAAGTCACCTTCTTTTTGGCTCACATTGTTTGCAGGTGGCCCTGCACTCAATCATTTGCAGACCCAGCACGTGCTTTTGAGGATGAAGGTAGTGGTGGTTCAACTTCTGGTGCCGAAACCCCTACTACTATGTCAAACGGGAAGCACCCACTTGAAAAAAGCTGTTAACAGTACATTCTCCTATCCTGTTAAGTGTTGCTACTGAATCTGGGTTAACATGGATAAGTTGGAAATCTATCTGAACCTACTTTCAAGTGGTTGTCAGATATGACTAGGTAATCACCTTGAGAGTCAACATTAGACTAACTTATCCTATTTGTTCTGCAAATCTCACTGGCTCTCCTATGCCCTTTCTTGAATCTACTGAGCTATCATAAAAAGAATCCTTTCCACTGCTATGAATTTCACATAAGCACAAATTGTTGTAAATATGCTCTCTCTCTCTCTCTCTCTCTCTCTCTCTCTAGGGCCTGCTTATTCTTGAATTTGATTTAGGGGCTGGATAACTCCTGAGTAAGAAATCTAGTTTATCCACCAACTCTTTTCAGAATTTGATTTCCAGTGGAAGGTGAATATGATTGCATTGAAACGGTATATATAAGGGACACATGAACCTTCAAGCAACCCAATGAAACCGGTACATGTGAGAAACAAAGCCAAATAAGAACCATATGTATGGCAGTGTCAACATATTCACGGGAAATCACAGAACTCATTTGTTGTTAGTCCTGGATCCATAAGCATATAATATGGGCACCAAAGCAGAGATTAGGCACACATTTCAAGTATTCGTAAGCTTGTCCTATGAATAACAACAGCAGTATAATCAGGGCCAGGCAAATAAACACACTGATAAAGTTTGTAAGTTGGGGATTTTTGTTGAAGAAGTTCAGTTGCATGTATTAATAGCAATGGCTAATACTTACATTAGATGCTTGGAAGCACTGAAGTTCTCAACCAAAATACACTATATGGACTTCTCCAACTGAAATTGAGGTTGGTAAACCTTTTATGCTCGATAATTAATAGGTCACAAGACATCCATTAAATCAGTGGAAGCTTTGATTTGTATTCTGACTGATTTAATCTGAATTTCTTGGAGGAGATAATAGGTCAGTGAGTACCATATGCATTGTAGCCACTTTTTCTTTGAGCAGGGCATTCTCTTGAAGTATCTGGTGGTTGTTCTCAAGAAGATGGAACAACTTTTGTGAAAGGTGATTGTTAACGGTTTGAAGCTGATTAACCTGTGATTGCAGCTCTTCAATTTGCTTCTTCTTGCGCAGACGTGATCTCCGTGCAGATTCTCTGTTAGAAATGATTCTTCTGAGCTTCTTGTCACTAATAATGCACGGCTGACACTCTGTTGCTGTTTCGTCTTCAGTGCTGAAACATGAGATGTTTGAGTGGAATAAGTGGAATGGCACATGGAACTGAGAATTGGGTGCCAATCTACCAGATTGGTTTGGACTGGAATCAGGATCTTGTGATGAGATTCCATGTCGAAGGGCATTGTTTCCGGAGATGTCCGCGGATTGCAGGTTTAGGTGTCTTGCAGAAGCATGTGCTTTGTGGGACGGACTGGAGGAAAGAAAATTTTGAGCAGGGTTTGCTGCCAAAGTAGTGATTGCCTTGATTTCAGGCTCCTTCATGCTGCTGGAATTTTATGGTTGCTGACACTGCTTATATGCATTAGGCTACTAAAATGCAGCATCTTGGTTCTTGGTAAGCAGGTATGTATAAATGGAATGCAAGGAGCTGCATGCGTGTGGAGTGGAACTCCTCTCTATCCCCGGTGCATGGTGAGGCGGTCTCGGACACATAAAACCATGTGGGACCTACACACTTGTCCCCAGAGAGAGAGAGAGAGAGGCAGATTTCTTTGTCTTCCATATCTATATTTGTGAGGAAGTACGATAGGTTTCTTTTTCAAGGAGTAACAATCTTAGATTCAGAAGTAATAACCTTTAAAACAATGGTGGAAGGACAAGAAGATTCATGAAGTGGACAAAATGAGTTTTCTTGGCGGAGGATGATAACTTTTCAGCATGAACTTTTGTCTTCTTGAGATCAGTTCATGGGTATTGTTAGAACTTTGAATCGTGACTAGCCTAGAATCACTACCTGTTCGAATTTCACTCAAAATCTAATTATTAGTCCATCGGGAGAAAAGATTTCGCGCACGTGTCATATAAGCTTTCGGCGAAAAGTTAATTATCAACAAATTGTTCCACCTGATTCCTTTTATTTTAGTTCTTCAAGCTGCACTGTCCCATAATTTCGTGAGGGATGCTTCGACAAATTCCACTACGATGACAAACACTAAACAAAAATGTTTCAAGTTTGAAATTTTATAGTAGTATTTCTTTACTTTTTGCTCAAGAAGGCTATATTTGTTAGGGAAAAAACGAAAGGAATAACAATTTTTAGGCATGGAATTGACAAGCATAAGAATTTAGTGCAATATTTTGATTGTTAGTTGTCCCTATCACTCGAAATGCAATCCTTCATGCGCATGGGTAACATTTTTGCCAAAATAAATTATTGAATCATGCTGCATTTAGGGAAAAAAAAATTACAAATAAACAATTTTGTAGATCTAATATCAGTCGTTCGATCTGTAATTTTCTACAATCACAAAACAAAAGGTAAGCTGATTTAAGAAAGATGTGTCTGAATTACCAATTCTTCTTGAGAATATACACTTGATGAGCATTACGGCAAATTCAAATGTTACCAGACTTAAGATAAAACCGGACACCAGAACAATTCTTCCCCCCCCCCCAACCCCAATATACCAGGGGAGACCACCTAAAATGCTCAAAAAATAAAGGTTAGGAGGTCCCCGGAGTGTTTTTCCGGGGAGGAGCCTCCGACGCCCAAGTCAGTGTTTGAAGGAGGAAGATGAGTATGAAGCAGAGAGATTCTTGCATTTTTTTGGTGTGTAATCCCCCTTTTCTGAGGCCACTTCCTTAGTATATATAGGAGGATGTGATCCGTTCAGATTATGACACATGTTCGGTTGGATAAAACCTGTACTTCTGGGCATGGGGGCCTCTAGCTGGCCGTAGGCCGCTCGGGTCAGGGGCCAAGGCAGGAGTAGGCCTGAGTGACTGGACGTGTGCGGCGGTGGCATGTCAGAGCACATATGGGGGCAGCGTGTTGCGTACGAGGACGACATGTCAGAGGCTCCTTAATTGTTTCTACCGTACTCCCGAGGTCCTTTCGGCAGGAGGGAGCTCTTCGGAATAGCATCCCTTTTCCTGAAGTTGTCTCAGCAACCCGGGAGTCCCCTCGGCACTAAAGCTCCTCCTTCGGGGACGTTTTCTCCTGCCGAGGGTGATGAGTCTTTCTCTCTCGAAGCCGGTTCGGTCACCTTTCTAGGGATGGCGATGCACAGCCTTCCCGAGGTCGGTACTACCTTTCCCAGGTGTGATGATGGATCATCGAGGCCGGATGTTCGGGGTGTCAGAGCCCCTTTTTCCAAGGTTGGTGCTCGCGCTCCCTGTGGGTGACGCCTGGCTTCCCGAAGGTGATGCTTTACCCGAGCTTATTGATTTGGAGGGCGATAGCACTTCAGCTATCAAAGCCTATAACCGTGATTTATCATAATCTTCCAGGTTCAGATTTAGATGAGGAATTTGGATCCATGGACTAGTTCCTATAGAAGGACGCTCTGACAATTTCCACTACAGTGGCAAACACTAAACAAAAATGTTTCGAGGTTGAAACTTTATAGTAGTATTTCTTTACTTTTTGCTCAAGAACGCTAAATTTGTTATTGAAGAAAACACAAGGAATCACAAATTTTTGGCGTGGAATTGAAAAGCATAAGAATTTAGTCCAAAATTTTGATTGTTACTTGTCCCTATCACTCGATATGTAATCCTTATTATGCACGGGTAACGTTTTTGTTAAAATAAATTATTGAATCCTGCTTGATTTAGAAAAGAAAAAATGAGGGAAAAAAAAAGTACGAAGAAACGATTTTGTAGATTTGATATCAGTTGTTTGATTTGTAATTTTCAACAATCACAAAACAAAAAGTAAGTCGATTTAAGAAGGATGTGTCTGATCTGCCAATTCTTCTTCAGAATAAACCCTTAATGAGCATTACAACAAATTTGAATGTTACTAAACTTAAGATATCTCCAAATTTAGATGAGGAATTTGGATTCATGGATTGTTCCTATGGAATTGTTCATTGTTGGTCATAGCCTAAGATGAATATTCTTAAACAAAAAATACAATTGCCCTATACTATAAAAGGCGTGGGCGATAATAATGAGATTGGCTTGATTCTTGCTATGAGACTGTAAGCTTTTACATAAAGTGATAATTTTACATTGGAGGCGAGAGAAGACAAGTAATTACAGGACATAAATTTGGGATTCTTCATAGTTCATACAAAACTACGCCGAAGGAGCTCATCTCACTACTGACTTTAAAAATGGGTTAGATGGACGCTGAGATGGTACATTGTTTGCTTCCCTAGCTCTCTTTGTCTCTTCTAAACTGGATGATTTTAAGAATGGATTAGAAGTGTGCTTAGATGGCAGCTGCATTGCTTCATTGATCTTTTTTGCCTCCGCTGTATCATTTGGAGACTTTGACAAGGGATTTGTAGGATTCCGGGTCTGAGCTCTCAACTCCTCTATGCCTTTCCCACGTGGAGCAATCTTTGTTTCGCCACTGTCTTCAGCAAGTTTACCGTGGTCTTCCTGTGCTTTGTCTTTACTGAGGTTAAAATTTGTTCCTGTTGAAACCTTAGCCTTCTTGGTGAAAAGAGGAGCAGACAGAGACGATGGAATTACAGATTCTGCGATACTTCTTTCTGCCACGGTAAGGGTCTTGCTGACTGAAACACCAGCTCTGATGGGAGGATCATGATCTGAACTCTGAGGAACACCCTCGTTGGCTTTGGCACACAACCTTTCCTGTTTATAGACAGAAGGGCGTAAGCAAGAATGCGGACTGAAATGGAGCCAAGTTATTGGATGGTGATGCCTTATGGCAAAAACCTCCATGTTTACCTCTAGTATGCCATTGAATCGTTCTGCCAAATTTGGGAGTTTCAGAGCAGTAGCGAGTTGAATTGCACCCCTTACTGATTTTTCAACTGATAAAATCTTTACAAGTTCTGTAGCTCTCACAAGCTTGTCACCTACAACAACAGAACAAACATGAATGATTGTTCAGACTGAATAATTAGAACATGAGAAGAGCTTCCAGGAAAAAAGTAGGATCAAGCAAACTCATATAACCACAAATACTCACTATTGCAGCAGGATGCAATAAGCCTCAAAATGCATCTGTCTTGTGCTGCCTCCATATCAAATGCTTCATCATCAAGTGAAGTAGTATACAAGCCCTTGCTAACTGCTACTTCTATTCTTCTTTGTATCTGTAACGTATGTTTCAAATTGCTGAGTTGCTTTTTAAAAGAGAAAAAAAACCTTTAGCTGCTTGAGAAGTTCAATGGAAAGTTGGGAAGTCAAGCACCACAGATACCCTGAATATCTGATGCCCAGAACAAATAATCCTGATTCTAGATATAAAGATTTGCTTCCGTACTTTAAACACAATAGCATGGGGAAAAAATTTAATGCAAAAGAATTGCAAACCTCTAAAAGATGCATGTTGTTCAGCATGAACTCATTCTCAAGGGCTTCTTCTCCCAAATCGGAAGATGCAAGAGGGGATGAAAGATCCATGGGAATGAGTACTGGTTTTGGGAGCACCTAAAATTGTTGCAGAAGTTCAGGTGCTGGATGCCATAAGGGATAGGCAGAAACAGAGAGAAGTTAGGCAACAATACCTGTGGGAATGTCTCTGGACCTTTACATACAACACAAAAAATTTTGCTTGAATTTAATCCAACCACCCAATAGTTCTCGTTGGGCTTCTTCTCTTTGCTAGAACTGCAAAGGTCAAGTCACTTGTTTACATAGTCTGAAGTGGAATGAGAGAACATGATTCTTTTAAGATAAGTTTTGGACCTGAAGACAGGCAGCCAACTGCCACCATATTGGCTGGTAAAACCTCTCAATGCACCCTGCAAGGGCAAACAAAATTAGCTCAGATCCAGAATCAACTGAAAGTTACTTTTAACCCAAGAACATAGTTCAACGCCAATGCCAAAAGTGAAAAGAAGTGTAAAACACTCTAGAGTACCTTTGAATCATATGAACTTAGCTGGCCTTCTTCACTATAACCAAACCATGTTAGACAAGAACCAGGACTTAAAGGAAGACGGCCACTAAAAGGTTGTGCTCCACTAGCTATATTGAATACTCTAAACTCTAGCATCTGCATATATCAGAACAGGAAATGGTATAAGATAACAAGTTCAAGCTACACAGTGACTTGTCATTTCAACAGTTAACTGCTAACACAAGATAAACCGAGTGACCCTTACAGTGGCAGAGTCTAAAATATGACAACAATGCAGCTAAACTGAATACCTGCTCATTTGTGGACAGACAATCTGCTACATGGTTAACAACAGCTACTTCATCTTTGAAGCCTGCTGCAGTCACCACTGGCCCATTAAGGGAGATAATATGTTTCTGCAGTTAAAAGCAAACATCAATAAATATACAACCAATAATTGTAGTTATTAAGTAAAATTTACATCTTTAGGACTATATGGTTTTGTAAAACATGCTATAATTTGGTTTCGATCTTGAAGTGCAGCTAAATAGAGTTGTTTCAATAAATGCTGTCTGTTCTTGTTTCTACTATGTGAGTGTCTTGCTACAAAATCATGAAGAGTGCAGAAGACACACCTATACGTATCATATGTTCTACATATCAGTATTATTCTTTGATGTTTTTCACTCTGAGTTTGTTATTGGCCTAGAATGATGATGATTACAAAGGATATATTTATGCGCTTTATTATTGATGGTTAACTATCAGTCACCAAGAAGCTAAAAGCAATAACAAGTTAATCACCCAAAAGAAAGACATCATTAGAAGACTGGATTTTTCTTTAAAAAAAATAAAAAATCCAAAGTTTCATTTATTACTTTTGTTTGCAAGTGATTAGCCATCTGTTTCATGCTCACAAGAAAAGGAAATCTGTAAGCAAAGTGGAGATCCAGGAAATGATTTTAACATCTCATGTTCTATCTTCTTCTGCTTACTTCATTTGCTTGCCCATTTCAGTCTTCAATGCAGTTTTCTCATGCCTAAGAAATAGGTTAGTTAAACAGCAGGGCCCTTGTCTAAATTAGTCATATGAACAACTATAAAACTGAAATGGAAGGACTTCTCCTCCAATTTGATAAAGTCAATGTATAACAAAATGATCTAGTCCTTTAGGAATGAAGGCATTGACTCTACGACTGACAGTGAAAGTTGTTTACACAATAATAAAAAACCACTGTGAAACACCAAGTCATATAATCTAAACAGGGGCCATATATTGATGCTGAAAATTCAGAGTTCAGGAGACCAACCTGCAACCCACCATCAGAGAAAATACGCAGCAAGTTGAGATTTGTAACAGCAGCTACCCAAGCAGTGCCTAGTGCTACCACTTTCACTTCCTCGCCTTCAAACCGCATATACCACTGAGTTTACAATACGATAAAGAAATTGAAAAACAGAACAGCAATATAATCAACATGATCAAAACAAGCAGCATCAATTCTACTACAGAAACACAGCAAGTTACAAAGGGACAAGCAGGTTGTCTTACCTCGCTATTGTTTGCCCAGCTTCGAAAGGGTCGATACATGAGGGTACTCATGTTCTTGTCACCCTTACAAGGATTGGCAAAAACACTTCCATATTCATTTAGTGAAGCCATTGTGAAACCATAATGATCTGTCATTGGTGGAACTCGCAGACCTGTGCTAGTGTCGTGAAAATTTATCTATATCAAAACAATTAGATGAAGAAAGAATCAGAATTTGTTCTCGTTTGCTGCATGTTTTCCTTCTCAAATCACAAGAATGTTTGAATGTAAAAGGACTAGAGGAAAGGACTTACTTCTACATGGGAATATTCTTCATGCTTTATTGTGGTTATGCTCCCAAACATATTGTAGCACAAAAAGTGCCTTTTCCCAGGTTGCAGTGGAGTGGAACCTGGCTGAAATGCCTCCTGCATTTTTAGCTTTATGTTTGACATTATGGTTCTTGTCCCATCTCTCCCCTTGACGGACTTTTCTTCATTACCATGGTAAATCTTTTTGCCTGAGTCATGCCTTGCAAGTAAGTTTAACTCATCGTAAATATTTTCATTTTGATCTTCATCAGATACAGATTGTTTTCTCAATCTCTTTCTCTTGGGAGGTTCACATTCTCCGTGACTATCCTCACCAAGATCACTCAAACTACCAGATGCACTTGGCTCTGGATCCTCCTCATCAAAAAATAGAAGTCCCTTTGATTTTGAACTTGGAATGCCTTCAGTTGGAGATTTCATAGAAGAAGGAACCACCGACTCCCATACTCCATATTTTCCCATAACATCAATCACAGCCAAAGCATTGCCAATTGGTTTCCATGAAATCGAGCATATTCTATCATCAAATTTCTGCCTATCAATATCCTGTTTCTGATCCACGTCCCAAATCAGGACCTGCTTATCCAAGCTGGAGGTCGCTATGTATTTCCCATTCGGTGACCATGAGATAAAGCATATAGGTTGCATATGATCTCCTCTCAGAGAGAACAATTTTTCAGCTGTGTCCCTATCATACATCACTACATCATTCTTCAGACCAGGTACAGCTAAGGTCTCCCCATCAGGACTCCAGCTAATTATATTCATAAAGGAAGTATCTGAACCAGTGACAGGAGCTATGCCTTTAAGTGTAAACAGTGTTTTTCCAGACTGTAGCTCCCAATAAATGACAGTTCCCAAAGCATCTATTGAAGCAAGGTATTCACCATTAGGGTCGAAAGCCAAACCAGTAACAGATCCTTTATGCCCTTTTAGGACCCTAGCTATTGAACCATCAATTGTATTAATAAGCTTAATGCCTTCATCATCCCCAGCAGCTCCCAACAGGCTTCCAGATTTATTAAATGCAAGTGCACGAATAGGAAGGGTGAATCTGGTAACGTTAGTTTGAAACTCCCCACCTGAAAAGGTAAAATGTAGAAGAAAATAGAATATGAGAAACCTCACAAACAAACCATTCTGTCTTTTTGACAAGCCAAGCTTGCAAGATCAAACCACTAAAAAACATAACAATAGATGGCTGCTCGATATGATGAACTTTGTGCCAATCCGTTCAAATAAAGTTTTGGCTTATGAGATGCAACTATGGCTTATGTCCTGAACAAAATCAAGTGTAGAATTTTAGTGAGCGCTAAAATTACTTCTGAAAGTCACTCCGCTTATGTTCTGAACAAAATCAAGTGCAGAACCAAAATTTTTAACTTCATTCCAGAAAGCTATACAAGCAAACAATAAAGAAACACAAATATAACCTAACGAAGCATAGAAACACATATGGACATCAAACTGAGATGCACTTAGTAATTAATTTGGTGCTAGTTCAACCCTTATTTTGGGATATAATCTGTTATTTCAAGGCAAATTCAAACCTGAAAGACAGAGCTTCATCACAAACACCACCCCTAGACTAGATCTGAAAACGAAATCAGAAACAACCCCAACCCAGCAACTTAATACTACAAAAATCAATAACAAAAGGGAAGTCAACCCAACCTAAAACGATAACACCCAAAAATCAGATATGTTTCGTGTAAACATTCCCATCAATTCATAAAAATAATCATACTCCTGAGACCTTTAAATGTAATATATAGCTGAAAATTAATGAATACCCGGGAACTTATAAAGCTTAACGGAATGATCCATGGATCCGGAAGCAAGACAAGTAGAGTTAGGGCTCAGAGCCAACGCGGTAACACCGTCGCGGTGGTGACAAAGAATCTGCGGGGGACTAGACGGAAGGAGAGAGTCGTGAATGGAGATAGCGGGGTCGGAGGAGCAAGCAGTGACCAGGTGAAGGGCTTGGAGGTCCCACAGTATGGAGCAGAAGGAAGCTCCGGCGCCGTGGGTGGCGGCCTTGTGGGCTTCTCTCAACTTCAGCGATCTGATCCTCATGGCGCCGACGATGGTAAGCGAATGTTTGGGGTTCCGGTGAGGCTTTTTTATTTTGATTTTTAGCTTTATCAGATCTGAAGTTTTGGCGGGAAATAGATGAGGTTTTGATGGATTTCCCGCTGGTAGACAATTTGACATTTGATCTTTGTGTCCCGTTTAGAGAAGGCCAAACATATAGGTGAAGCCCTCGAACTCAGTTGACCGGATGAGCTACACCCTTGAACTTCGATTCGGCTCCACTTAGCCCCCAAACTTGAAAAAAGGATCAATAGACCCCCTTGATGGCATGTGCACATCACATGACACACTTAAGGAAGACGCAGTCAATTGCTAGGTAACGAAGCAAGGAGGGAAGAGGGAAAAGTGAACGGCTTTGGTGCGAGGAAGAGAAGAAGGACAGTCACAAAAAAAGACATAAAAGGATCATCTCACCGCTAAAAATGTGAGATTTTTAAAATTCGATCAATAACCTTCCAAATCCTCTTCTGATGAATAAGTCTTAAAAGAAGCTTCTGTAACACCAACATGACCATTACTTACTATAAGGAAAAGCAAAAATGGAATAATAAAGCAAAACATGAAAAAGATTTTTATCACACTGATGTGGTAAAATAACCACATTGGTCCAATCCCATTTTAATAATATTATTATTTTGTATTGGCCTTGTGAGAAGCCAAATTGATTTTGATTTCTAAGTCCAATTAGGACTTGCGTGAATTAGTTTGCTTAAAGCCAAACTTTTGGCTGCTTCTTAAGGTGTATGAGAAAATGTACAAGGCAAAGAGACATATAGCCGAACTTAACAATTTTGGGCAGAGGTTTCAAACAGCAAGGTTTTGACGGAACAGAGGAACGTGCACTAGCTCTTCTACTACAATAATTTTGTTTCTTGATCTTTTAATTTGGGGGTCATTTTCTTGGATTTGTGGAGCATTGAGGAGTATTGGTGCTTTGAATCTCTGAGGTGTAAGATTTTTAGAGAAACCCTAGAGTATTAAATTTCAAGTTTATCTCAAATTACTATAATAAGATTCAAGTTTGAGCAATAATTTGGATTTTGGACTTTGTATTATTTTTCTTGATAATAGATTTTGCTGCCAGTTTACCCCATGGTTTTTCCTTCTACATTGGTGGGTTTATCATTTATATCGTGCGACTTAATTTATTTTTACTTGGTGCTATTTTTTTTATTATTTCTGCTTAGTTGTGATTATTTTGTGGGTTTGACGGTAATTATTTTATGTTCATCTTAATAAGTAGTATCAGTGTCTATGGCTAAAGAGGATATGGGTCACAGCAGAGGTTCAATTATCATATTGAATGCATTAAACTATTTGATTTGGAAGCCAATGATGAAGGATCTACTTTTATTATCTTGATTTGTATGATTTGATTTTAAGTGATTTAGTCAAGCCAAATGACAAGTCAGATGATGATTGAAGAAGCTTAATCACAAAATAGTTGGCACCATTGGAAGATGGGTGGATATCAACATGTTCTACCATGTTTTTGCAGAGACAAATGCTCATGCTTTATGGAATAAATTAGATGACTTATTTGAAAGAAAAATCACTTAGAATAAAGCTTTTGCTACAATGGAAGCCTGTGAATTTAAAGCTTAAGAAAGGATAATCAATTTTTGAGTACTTGGATGATTTTCAAAACTTGATTAATCAGTTTATTACCATAAAGTTAGAGCTTGATGATGAGTTGCAAGCATTGCTTCTTTTGAGTTCTTTACTTGAAAGCTGGGAGATTTTCGTGATTACTATCAATAATTCACCCTCGGATGGCAAACTCACCTTGAGTTTGGTTAAAGATAACTTGTTCAATTTGGAGGCAAAAAGGAAGAAGTTGGGTTTTGAGTATGCACGGGTTCTCATCATTGAGAATAGATGTAGAAGCAAAATTAAATGACCTAATTGTAGTCATGGTAAATCTAGTGATCATTCGAAGTTTATAGATTGTAAAGGTTATCATTATTGCGGGAAGTCTGGTCATATAAAAAAACATTACTTGAAGAAGAAGAAGGATGAAAAGAAATAAGAGAAAGCTCTTGAGAACAAAAATACCGTCACAGTTGTTGAGTCAGATGTTGATGATCCAGTTATACTAGTCTATGCACAGGGGGATTGTGATCATATTATATATCTAAATATTCAGTGGATAGTCGATTTGGCTGCATCCTATAACATTTCTCCAAGGAAAGAATTGTTCAGTACTTACAATGAGGTTGATCTCAGGATGGTAAAAATGGGTAACACAACTTTGTTTAGGATTATAGGGATCAGTGATGTTGCTTTGCAAACTAGTTTAGGTGTCACTTTGACGTTAAGGGATGTGTGTCACATTTCGGATATGTAGAATAATTTTATTCCAGTGAATATGCTTGATTGTGAATGCTATGATCAAATTTCAGAGATAAGATGTGGAAACTAAAGCATAGTTATTTACTAGTGGCGAAAGGTGATCTTTGTTGCACTTTGTATAGGACAAGTGTTTGTGTTTGTGGGAGTGGTTCACTGAATATGGCTGAGGATAATGCTTCTATAAATTTATGGCATAAGCAGCTAGTTCACATTAATGAAACCCTTGTGATTACTGTGTATTAAAAAAGCATCATAAAGTTTATTTTCATGTTCCCTCTACATAAAAGAAAACTAAACTTAAGCTAATATATTTTGATATTTGTAGTCTTATCGAGGTAGAATCGTTGGGTGATAACAAGTACTTTATGACTTTTATTGATGATGTTTCATGGAATACTTGGCTGTACTTGCTAGAAAAGAAGAGTCAGGTGTTTGACTACTTCAGGATTTTTCATGTTATTGCTGATAGGGAGACTAATGTGCACTTCAAGTGTCTCCGTACAAATAATGGCTAAGAGTATGCCTCTAATGAGTTTTAGAGGTATTACAATGAGCATGATAGTCATCATGAGAAGATGGATCATGGTACACTATAACATAATAGTGTAGCTAAGAGGTGGAACCGCACCATTATTGATAACATTAGATGCATGCTAAAGATGTCTAAATTGCCAAAAACATTCTGGGGTGAAGCTATGAATACCGTTGTTTACTTGATTAATTAGGCTTCATCAGTTCCTTTGGGATTTTTTGGTCTAAGAGAATGTATGGATAGGTAAGAATATTTCTTATTCACATTTGAAAGTGTTTGGTTGCAAAGCATTCATGCATGTGCCTAAAGAATAATGGCTGTAGCTTGACAACAAGGCCAAACTGTACATTTTTATTGGTTATAACAATGAAAAGTATGGCTATCAGTTATGAGATCCAGAGAAAAAGGAAATTGTTAAAAACATGGATATTGTCCTCAAAAAGCATAAAAAAATAGAAAATATTAGGCTGCAAGAAAAGACTTTAGATATTGCTTATAATGTTGATAATTTGACACCTGCACTTATTCCATCTGAAAATGCCTAGATGGGGGAACTTTAGAAATTGGAATAGAGCAGCCAGCTGTTGTTGATGAACAAGTTGATGGCAATATAACTGAGCATGATGGTGGTCTTGAGCAGAGAGAACAACCCCCTCCACTAGAAAAGGTAGAGTCTCAGCTGAGGAGATCTACTAAGGAGCATTATCCATCTACCAGGTATCTTAGTTCTGATTATGTCATGCTTATTGATGCAAGGGAGTTTGAGAGCTTCATAGATGTGTAGTCTTGTACAGATAAAGACCAGTAAATCAATGCAATGCAAGATGAGATGAATTTTATTCAGAAGACTAATACATATGAGTTGGTGGATCTGTCTAAGGGTATAAGAGCATTACAGAACAAATGGGTGTTCAAGTTGAAGAAAAACGATGATAAGTTAGTTAAGTATAAAGTTTGTTTGATGGTAAAGGGCTTTCATAAAAAGAAGAAAGTTGACTTTAATAAGATGTTTTCCCCTATAATGAAGATGTGTTACATTTGACTTATACGTAGACTAACAGTTAGTCTAAATTTTAAGTTTAAGCAGCTAGATGTAAATATTGCATTTTTATATGGCAACTTAAATGGGGAGATTTACGTGTTTAAGCATAAAGGATTTGAAGTAAAGGGAAAGAAGCATAGGGTCTATAGGTTGAAGAAAAATCTTCATAGCTTGAAGGTTTCACCTAGACAATAGTAATGCAAGTTTGATTCTTTTATAGTTGATCAAAACTTTAAAAAAACTGATACAGATTCTTGTGTCTATATAAAAAAAATTGATGGTAACTTCATTATTCTTCTGCTTTATATTGATAATATGTTTATTATTGGGCAATATGCTTTGATGATTTGTAGGTTGAAAGAAAAATTTTCTAAATCCTTTGACTTGAAAGATTTATGGCCAACAAAACAAATTCTGGACATGAGAATTGTTCGTGATAATAAATCTGGTAAACTATGATTGTCACAAAAAAATTATGTTGAACGAGTCCTTGAAAAGTTTAACATGACAAATGCTAAGCTAGTTAGTATGCCAATTATGAATCACTTTAAGTTTAGTAAGAAGTCGTGCATGACCAATGAAAGAAAAATGAAGAAATATCAGTTATTCCTTATTCCTCTATGGTTTCTTCTTTAATGTACACCATGGTTTGTGCTTGACCTGACATTGTTCATGCTATTGGATTAGTTAGTCAATTTCTATCTAATCCAGGGAAGTTTCATTAGAAAGCCATGAAGTAGATTTTTAGATATTTGAGAGATACTTCTAAATTATATTTAATTTTTTGTGGTACTAAACCTATCTTAGAATGCTTTATTGATGCAGATATGGTAGGTGATCTGGATGGTAGAAAATCTACATCAAGTTACATTTTCATTTTTGTTGGGGAAGCTGTCTCATGGAACTTAAAGTTGCAGAAGTGTGTTGTTTTGTCTATAACTGAGGTAGAGTATATAGCGGCCAATAAAACAAGTAAAGATATGTTTTGGATGAAACGGTTTCTTCATGAGTTGGGTTTGAAGCAAAAGAAGTATGTGATATATTGTGACAATTAAAGTGCTATTAATTTGACCAAGAACTCAACTTGTCATGCTCGCACTAAACAAATTGAGGTAAGATATCATTGGTTACATTTAGTGACTGAAAAGAAGCTTTTGAAGCTTAAAAAAATTCACACAAATGATAATGCAACTAACATGTTGACAAAAGTGATTCTTATGGAGAAGCATGGAGCATATGGCCTTGCGACCAACATATGTTCTATGTAATGAGTGGTGATGGTATCTTCTTTTAATGGGATTAGAAAGGGAAAGATTGGTATGGTAAAATAACCACATTGGTCTAATCATATTCCAATAATATTATTATTTTGTATTGGGCCTTCGTGAGTTTTTTATGAAAACTATTGGCTGCTTCATAAGTTGTATGAGAAAACGTATGAGGTAAACAGATATTGAGCCAAAATCAAAAGCCTCGAGCAAAGGTTTCGAAGAGCAAGGTTTTGAGGGAATAGAGGATCATGTACTGGCTCTTTTACTATAACAATTTTCTTTTTTTATCTTGTTAGTTGGGGGGTCATTCTCTTAGGTTTGTGGAGCATTAATCAATAAGTACTGGTGCTTTGAATCTTCATGGTGTAAGATTTTTATAGGAACCTTAGAGTGTTGAATTTCAAGTTTCTTTTAAATTATTATGATAGAATTCAAGTTTGGGCAATAATTTAGATCTTAAGCATTGTACTATTTTTCTTGATAATGGATTTTGCTGTCGGTTTGCCCATTCATTTTTTTCTGTACACTAGAGGGTTTTTCATGTATATTTTATGTCTCAAATTATTTATAATTGGTGTTATATTTCTGATTATTTCTGCTTGCTTGCAATTTATTTACTTGAGCATTTGTCTATTTTATCTTGTAGGTTTAATGGTAATTATTTCGAGTCCATCGCAACACACATAAACCGAATTAAAACAAAAAAAATTGTAAAAAATTTGTACCATTTGGATCTTCATCCAGATGAACATGTTTTACATTTAAAGATGCAAAATCATCTAAATCATTAGAGGACTTCTTATAATGTAACGAATCAAGTTCAAAATCGGTCAACGGAACACTTACACATACCACATGGGCAATCATTTTGAAAAAGATAAATGCTAGGTGATTGCACTTTGGAACTTGAGTCTATATATCCATATAAGGCTTCCCCATATTTCACCCATGTGGGATATGAGGGTGTTACAAACTCCTCTCTTATGTACCCAATGTCCTCGTTGTGGTTAATCGGATTACTTAGTTCCCCGAACCAAGTAACATATCTAATCGAACTACTTAACCCTTGGTCAAGTAGCACATCAAATCTAGGATTAGTCCTAATAAACGATGCATGTGCACACTCACTATGCCACACCATCATGGTCCTGGGTCAGCTCTGATATCATCTGTAATGACCCAAGTTTAGAACCAGTCAACGAAACACCTGCCTACATCACATGGGTTATCCTTTAGAAAATGATAAGTGTTATGTACTTAGGAATGAACTCTTAGTATAAGGAAGTTCCACCGTCTTGTACTAGCAAACTCAATCACATACTCTAAACCAAACTGGACTTTGATATCATCTATAATGACCCAAGTCAAAATCGGTCAACAGAACACCTGCCAACACCACATATGCTATTCTTTATGAAAAGGATAAATGCTAGGTGCTTATATTCTGAAACTGGAGCCTCTATATCCACATAAGGCTTTTCATAAGTAATCCATGTGGGATATGAAGATGTTACAAATTTGTAACGACCAAAGTCCATAACTGGTCAACGAAACACCTACCCACACCACCTGGGTTATCTTTTGGAAAAAGGATAAGTGCTGGGTACTTATGAATGAACTCTCAGTATAAGGAAGTTCCCCCGTCTTATACCGGCGAACACAATCACATATTGTGAACCAAAGCTAGTTCTGATACTATCTGTAATGACCCAAGTCCAGAACAGATCAATGGAACACTTACCCACATTACTTGGGCTATCATTTGGAAAAAGATAAGCGTTAGATGTTTATGTTCTAGAAATGAAGCCTGTATATCTATATAAGGATTCTCACAGTTTATCTATATGGGATATGAGGGTGTTATAAACTCTCCCCTTATGTAGCCAACATCCTCGTTTGGGTTAGTCAGATTACTCAGTTCCCCAGGTCAAATAACCTCTCTAATCGGATTACTTAGCCTCTGGCAAAGTATCCTCTCAAATCTAGGATCAGTCACGGTAAACGATGCATGTACACACCCACTATGCCACACCATCGCAGTCCCAGGTTGGTTCTAATACCATTTATAATGACCCAAGTCCAAAACCAATCAATGGAACACCTGCCCACACCACATGAGCTATCCCTTGTAAAAAGGATAAGCGATAATTGCTTATGTTCTGGAACCAGTCAACGAAACACCGACCCACACCACATGGGCTATCCTTTATAAAAAAACAAGCACTAGGTACTTAGGAATAGACTCTTTGTATAAGGAAGTTCTCTTGTCTTATACCAGCGGACTCAACAACATACTTTGAACCAAACCTGGCTCTAGTACCATCTATAACAACCTAAGTCCATAATCGATCAATGAAACACTTGACTACACCACATAAGCTATCATTTATGAAAAGGATAAGTGCTAGGTGATTATGTTCTGGAACTGGAGCCTATATATTCACATAAGGCTTCCCACAAGTAATCCATGTAAGATATGAGAGTGTTACAAACTCCCCATTTTATCTATCCAATGTTGGGGTTTGTCGGATTACTTGGTTTGAGAAACCAAGTAACATCTTTAATTGGACTATTTAGCCCTTGGCTAAGTAGTCTATCAAATCCAAGATCAGTCCTGGTAGATAATACATGTGCACACCCACTATGCTACACCATTATGGTCCCAGGTCGGTTTTGATATTATCTGTAACGACTCAAGTCCATAATCGGTCAACAGAATGCCTGCCCACACCACATAGGCTATCATTTGGAAAATGATAAACGCTAGGTGTTTGTGCTCTGGAACTTAAGTCTATAATCCATATAAGGCTTCCCATATTTCACCTACGTGAGATTTGGTGGTGTTACACATAACCCTCCATAAGTTCTGTTATTCCATTCTTTATTCCTAATCTGCATTGATTTTCGTTGTTGCTCAAGCCCTTAGTATGTTTTGTTGTAAAATCCTTCCTTGTTGATGCCTCATAACTAAGATCTTTAACATCAACTTCGGATGTAGTATTTTCATCTTGAATTGGTTCTGAAACTTGTGAAGTAATAGCAAGTTGAGAAAAGTCCATATCAAAGGATTTACAAACCAATGAATCAACTATTTTGCAGCTAGGACAAAAACCAATTTCTAGTACTACAAAGTTTCCTACAGAACTCTCTACCATACAAACATAGTCAAAATGAAAAGTGAAAATTAAAGAACAATAAGAAAGCATTGATGACTAAATGTCTGTCATTAAAATTGAAATAAAGCAATGGATAGACCTTGTGGATTTTCATGTTGTACATTATTACTTGTATCCCTCATCTCGGTCTCCAATAAAAAAGTCAAGACTTGGCCATCAAAAGTTATTGCACAAATAATTTTTGGTTTGTAAGCTTTTAGGAAAGGAGATGCTTAATAATTAATCAATTATCCTATTTTATTTGATCACCATATGACATTTCAAGGTCACTCACCAGATTCAACAATCTTCTTTTCTACTTAACCTTAACCTTTTAATCAATTGTCACCATCTATAGTTGAATAATTCCATTGTCCTTTAAACTTAAACTGTCCAAACTCTTCTCCAGCAATCTTATAAAGTGCCTAGTATTATCAACAATCTTCAATACAAATTGTCTCATTTGCATTTCGTTGTCCCCCTTAAAGCTTGATGGTTGCACTTGTAAATCAGAACTTCCTCATTAAACTACAACGCTGACCATGCTGACGAAGATATTATCCCCTAATCAAATCCTTAACCCACTTGGCTCCCTCATTCTTTGACCTGTCCCTCTCAAATTAGGATTTCCTCCTAATAAAAATCCCCAATTTTTAACCTTGTAATTCACTGTAGCCTTCTCCTCATATCCCTCTCTTCTTCGTTAACTAGCAACTAATGGCATATTTTTTAAGCGTGTCACATGATGTGTAAAGGGATTGACTAACCCTTTTTTTTTTTTTTAAGTTTAAGGGCTGAGTTGAGCTGATTCGAAGTTTAGGGGTGTAACTCATATGGTCAATTGAGTTTTAGGGATTTCTATGTATGTTGGCCTTTAGAGTATAGTATGAATGGACATTGGACCTTTCGGGTGTACGTGATTTGTCCAGCAATATCGGGCTCATTAGTGGCCTAATTAGCACCCGTCAATCTAATCATTCATTTCAAAATCCAACTCGATCTTTTTTTCTGTTCGGCAGAATAACATGCAAATGGTTTCATATCTAGGCTCCACCACTGCTGCCTCAATTCCAAGATCAAACCTAGGTACCCTATCCACATAATAATAATAATAATAATAATAATAATAATAATAATAATAATAATAATAATAATAATATAAACAGGAAATAATTGCTCTTTTTTTTTTTTATGAAATGGAAGGATATCTTTTAATGTTTCAAACCGAAGAATTTAAGAATAAATTTAGGTCTTAGAGGATTTTAACGAAAAGATACGATTTTGTCTAATTGTTTGTTCACTTATTGCTTGTGTTTACTGAAACTCAAATATAATTACGCAAAAGAAGCTAAGAACGTTTTGTATGAAGAAAATTTGCTAAGTGAAGTCTCTGTTTTGGCACTTGAGAGTAATTCAAAGATATTAGTCTTTGCTTCTTCTAAGATGGTGAAAAGTACATTGGACCATTTGATACTTAATGCAAAGAGCATGACATATTTAACATCAGACAACACTTCCTAAGACATAATAGTTAACTTTGATGAAGAATAGGTGAGATGTTTACTTTCTCATGCAAGGTTATGTTGGATTTTTTGGCGTGAAGTTGGAGACAATGGTTTACTTATTGAACCCTTAAACTATACCACAACTATGTAAAGATGATATATCTCTTGTAACAATTCTCTTGAAAACTTATGAGCACAAAAAAAAAAAAACACAGTTTCCTAAATAAAAATTATTTGAGTTAATTCCTAATAGTATGTGTACAAATAAATACTATTATTTCGAGTAACTTTTAGTTTTAACTTGAAGCAAGTTATTAAAATTTTATTGATTTTTAAAATAAAGTACTTCTATAGTCACTAAATATATGTATTTTTCATTTAATTTAAAATTGAATAAATCTTAAAGTTATTTATGAACTTTAAAATTGAATTCTAAAAGAGAAATACTATTGTCACTTTTACAAGTGAAGCATTAGATATTTAGTTAAGTTTTCAAAAAAAATTAGATGGTGGTCTCCCACTTTCCAATGTGGATTCTTTATAAATATACTAATTCTTATTTTTTAGAATAAAGTAATAAAAACATAACAAAGTTCATTGTTTTCCACTAAAAATAATAAATAATGACATATGAAGTTTAATAACTATAGGCTGATTGTTAATTTTGAGACTAATTAAACAAAACTAAAAAGGAACATATTTATAAAAGAACAAATAGTAATACATAAAAATACTACAAGAAAATCGTGAAAAATTGATCGACAATTTGGACACTATTTTACTTTTTGGTGACTAAAAAAGTTGGTCACCAATCGGTCGTTAAATCCTTCGCCACTAAGGAGAAATGACCGACATAGTGACCGATGCTAGCGACTGTAAAAATTAATGGTCACCAACCGGTCACAACACTAAACATCCATCTTGCCTATTTGATTTTCGTTTATCGGTGATTTTCGCTAGATTTTCCTTTTAATGATTCTTTAACTCTTCACTAATTCTTAGTTATGATGAAGCATCACATAAGTTCTTTAAGGACTTCTAACTTAATTTTGTAGGAATTGAAGATGTTCGGTCCACCATTTAAATTACTACGTCTTTGTAATGTCAACTTCAAATCACTCCAAACTCTTCATCTTATCTAAAAATACACTTACCAATTTTCTTTGGAACAAAATAAAAAAAACAGCTTTAATCTAACATCATTTTCTCCACCACCAACCTCACTGCTCCATCTAAATTCGTAGCCTACTTATCCGACTCTGCCCTCTAGTTATCAATCTTTGGCCCACCAATTATTAGCAACTTCAACCAGTTTCTTTTTTCATGCTTTATTAGCAATAATGAGAAACTAGTATAAAGGAGGAAGAGATTGGTGAGAGCTAGAATGATGAGGGAGGTGAAATTAGTGGGAGTGGTGAGAACCCCAATTTAAATCTATATAAGAGAGGTGTGCGAAGGTTAATTGGTTAGAATAATTCTCACGTGTTGTCAACAAGGAAAGCCACTAACTGAAGGATGTCGAATAGCCCACCAAAGGTGGGTGATCGACTTTACCCGATCACTATTTTGGTTGGCAGCTTGTTTTGGAAGTTGTGCGGAGGGGAGGGTCATAGAAGCTTTTTGTTATGAACAAAATTTGTTATTGGGTCGGTCACTATAGTGAGTGATTATTGACCATCTAATGACAAGCCTTGATGACCGAAACTTAGCTAGCCACTAGTTGGTCGGTCTCTTTGTTGTAAAGCCTGTTGCACTTTTTGTTGACTGATTTCGTGACCAAAAATTTCTTGACCGCTTGATCGGTCACCATAATTGGTCGCCAAACCCTAGTTCTGTTGTAGCGAAAAACATATAAGAACAAAAAAGAACAAAAATAAAAGAATGTATAAGAATTGAAAAAGAATAAAACTGTAAGAGAATGAACAACAATACATAAATAAAATATATAGAAAATGAAAAAACATAAATAAAAGAGTAGAAAAACTAGTAATATGATTACAATAGAATATTGGATATGTTCTTTTACGCTAAGTGTATGTTCCTTTTTAAACTACACATATGTTCATTTTATAGATGAAGGTATATTGAATAAATAACAAGGAATAACCAGTACAAAATAAAAGAACAAATATTATTAGATGATAAAACAATGAAAATGATGAAAATAGACCAAAAATCAATGAAAATATATAGAAACTTAAAAAGAATAAATAGTAATACTTGAAAAAACATACACATAGTATTTGTAAAAGAATATATCCAATAAAAAACACATGCCAGCTAATAAAAGAATACATGGTGCATGTTGTGCACCAAATGCATGCAAGATTTACTCTTTTGTATTTGCTTTTCCCCCTAAATTTTTATTTGAAATAGTTGAATCTAATAGGAAATTAAAGTGCGGTGCACACCTAATTTTATGTACAATGTATTTACATTTTTAATATAAAAGTAGGGTTTATCAATACCACTTTAATGCATATAAATCTACCTCTCATTGCACACCAATTTTTCATCCTTTGCACCCAACAAACACATGAGTGGAGATCATTTAATGTGGGTAACAATTTTGATCATATAATAGAAAAGAACTAGAAAACAACACATATTCAATATGAGCCGAGTAATGGACTGATTGTGTCTGGCTTGAAATACAGCTTTTAAAATTGTATTTAAACTATACGATAGTCATCTTTCAGTAATTTCAATCTTTCTAATATTTTTTTATAATTAATAGGTATTTTAAATTATCAATTTTTCTTTTTTGTAAATGTATTTTTCTCCCTATAAATGCATATCAGTATCTTTTAAAGGTCAATTGACTATAAAGAAAATATAAAAAATTTTAAAGTTACTAGAACATTGTTATCAAACAGTGTAAATTATGATTTCAAAAATTGTTATTAGACACTGTAAAAAAAAAAGAGGTAAAATGTAGGTTTTTAAAAATCAAAGGGACAAAGTATAAGTTAGATCAAACCATATAAGAGTTTTTGTAATTTTTTCAAAAATAAATTTGAATAAAATACTACCTCTGTCTCGTAAAGCTTATCATTTTTATCATTCATAGCAATTAATTTATAATTTTATTTCTTTTAAATTTTTTTATACAAATATAAACTTTTTTATGATGAAATTATACCTCAAAAATTTTAATTTAAAAACATATATTTTTAAAAAAATTTATAATACAAATCAATATAAATATATTTAAGTCACTTTAGTCCTGAAGATGTCATATCATGTTACAGAAGCTGAGCTACGCACCTTGGATTAAAAAATGTTTAATCAGGTCGCAAATCATAGGGGACATTGATCCACTTCATTGCAATTTATTAGCATTACTTCTTATTGAAGTTGATTTAAACATCGTCACAATAAGTTCTTAAAAAGTAGAGTACAGATGTCACTTCGTTGTTTAATATTGAAACAGACTGTTCGACGAGTTCGTAGATTAAAGTTGACTAAGGCTGCATTGAACTAATTCAAGTGAAAGGCGCAGCGAGATTTTTCAGCAACTGGTCCAAATCCTTAGTCGAACTGCCATCTTTCCCAACCGCTCCCACCGCTGCGCTTCTCAGTCGCATGACTCGCTCCCTCATCTCCTCCCCTTCCTGACTCACCGCTTCCGCAACAACTCGTGCCAACTCGTCCGGGTCCGGGAGAGTGTCCCCGCCCTCGCAGACCCTCACCCCCACCTTCAGCTCCTCCACCAACAACGTAGCATCCACGAACTGGTCCGCCGTCATTGCCCATGCCAGCATGGTAACGCCTGCCACGATCCGCTCCAGCACTGAGTTCCAGCCGCAGTGGGTCAAGAAGGCACCCACGGCTTGGTGATTCAGTATTGCCACTTGCGGCGCCCATCCTCGAATCACCAGCCCTCTCTCCCCAACACGACCTTCGAGCGCGGTCAAAATTTCGACGTTATGCTCTTCCACGTGTCTACCTGCTGACCACATAAAGCGGGCCCCACTCTTCTCCAAACCCGATGCCACCCGAGCAGTCTGATCTGCGGTCAACACAGTTCGGCTCCCGAAGCATGCATAGATCACATCTTGGTCTCTGCCTGCATCGAGCCACGTCATCAGCCGAGCCACCGGCTCGGAGCTGGCTCCACCTCTCTGAGTGGACGCCGCTTGATCATCAGGAGAAGGCAGCAGAGGCCCGACCGGCCAGACTCGATCGCTGCCCATTCGCTTCCTCAAGTGATCCAAATAAGGTCTTTCGAGTTCCTCGAACGTGTTGATCGCCAAACCCCAGCTTTGGGCATTGCAGAGGAAAATCTCTTTCACGAATTCCCCATCTGGGTTTCCATCGAGGGAGCTACGGTAAAGAGGAGAGATTTGCCACCAGGGGTACTTGGGACAGTTGGGTACCCGAGCGAGAGAGACGAGAGGGGCCGTCCGATCTGGGAGGTCTTCCCAGAGGGAGAACATGATGGACATGGCCATGGCGGCGGAGGGAGAGAAAACAATGTTTTTAATGCCGAGCTGGCAAGCGAGACGGTGGGTCCATCCGAGGAACATGTCAGACATAATAAAGCGCGGCGGAGAAGGGTGGGATCTGAACCAGGAAAGGAGAGGGTCGTGGACGTCAGCGAGGGCGCGTAACATGGCAGGGAGGAGGCGCGTGGGAAGGTGGCTGAGGTTCTCGACCTTGGGGGGTATGGAGGGATGAGACGGGAAGGGTAGGACGAGTGACTGAATGTTTGGGTCAGAGGAGAGGAGAGGAGAGGGGACAAGAGAGGGAGGTTTTTGGTCAGAGGTGAGGTCGAGGAGAGGGATCATGTGTCCGGACGCCGGGAACGGAAACACCAGGATATGCGCTGCTCCGTCCGACACTTTTGTCAGCTGAGTGATGACTGGTTCTCTAGATGGAGCGAGAGAGACTGAGAAAGAGGAGCAGAGACATTTAGGGAACCTGTGTCGCGACTTGTGAGATGTGACTCAATACTCTACAGGGGCAGAGTCTTCTAGACGCAATAAATGAGAGAAAAAAAATGGCTATGAAAATTTGTACGTACGTGTAACGTAATTTGCTAAAAATAGTTTGAGGCTAGATCGGATCCATCGCCACTTGTCTGAGTTAGTGACGCTGATATCCTACTGCTAGCCGCAATGCAAAGGAATGCCTAATGCTCCTACTAGGAACTGCGACCAAAGAAGTGGACCTACGCAGACCAGAGGCAAGAACAGGCTGTTACAGTTTACAACATCTGGTTTACAGGAGACTGCAAGTTCAGTTTCTAAGATGCTCCTCAAGCTACATGGACACACGTCAAAATACACACAAAGTTCTCCATCAACTAGCACTTAATAATTATCCTATTCTTTTTACTTTAATTGACCTTTTTATTTTTTATTTTTATTAAAATTTAATTTAAACATATTTATATTAATATATATTTTTAAAAATATTAGAAATAATTTTTAAAGTTTCATTTTCATATAAAATTTCATATTTTTATAATAAAATTTTTAAAAAATAAAATTATAAATTGATTACTGTAAATAGTAAAATTGTTAATTTTTATCAAACGGATGGAATATTATAAAATGATCTTGTTTCTATATATGTTGTTCCATATAACTTCCAAGATGCTATTATGATAGTGAAAGTTCCAACTTCCCACGATTCAAAATTTGTAATGAATAAGGAAATCCATTTATATCCAATTTGCTCATAAACATCTTAACCTATACTTACCTAGAGACTTGAGAGAATTAGTATAATATCATTCAATCAGATTTGTCTGCCATCAACCTTTCTATCACGCATGGCTTTGCTTAGAAGGTTGAAACATATTGTCGAAATTGTGACAAAAGGTATTTTAACAGCATCTGAGTATTGTTTCTCTATATATAACGACATGGTAGCATGAGCATGATCCTTTTCTCGTTTTCTTTCATCTTCTTCTTGTTTTTTTTTTTTAAAAAACGAAGCATGAGCATGATACTGTCTAACATCACATAATTTTCGACATATTTAAGGAACCTATGAACATGAAGGTTACTCTCGGAACAGGTGTAGCTAACTATCACAAAAAAAAAAACTATATATATATATACATATATTTACAAAAAAAGTATTTTATTTCAATTAAAAGTAAGTCAACCGACATCATATAAACCAATTAAATAGAAGACTATAAGAGACACAGAAATATAAAATTAACAACAAAAAGGTTACTCGTTCCTACAATACAGACTAAAATGAAGAGAATTAAATCAAACCGAACTTTTAAAGTAAGCAAAAATAAATCTGGAGTACAAAACTTACAAATAAATAGAACAAAGCTCAAACAAAACCAATAATAACTAAACAATGCAATAATCAACTAGGCATCAAAGGTTTAAACAAGATTATCTATAAAAATAAAAAAAAATTTCTATAAAATAAAAATTAAAAATAATGATTTTATTCTATGCAATTATCTTTATATCTGTTGCCAATTGTAGGGACATCCTATTAGAGCTGAGATTCTAGTGAATCTAAGATAAAATCTAGATCTATCATTGTTTATTTTTAATTGAAAATTTACCTTGTAGAAGCCTTGAATCACTCATAAACACCAAAATTTAAAGGGGATTGTATCCATCATAAAATTTGATAGATAACATTAAATAAGGCTAGTCAAGAATAAAAAAAAAAAAGAACCAACTAGATCTGAACTAAAATTTAGATCTAGTTGGAAAATGACAAAGAATGATGGAGGAGAGACGGTAAAAGAGGAAGTGCTAGCCTATCACAAAAAAAAAAAAAACTATTGTTTATCCGGCAACTTGAAGATGCATGGAATTCTCCTACCATTCTTACCTTTTCTTCATTATATATATATAATAAAAGATTTTTTATTTTTTGCATTGGAAAATATCAAAATATTTTACAAAATAAAATTTATCTATTTAAAAACATTATTCGAGTAATAATTTGAAAAATATTAACTTTTAAATAGTAAAATATTAAAAAATAAAAATTAATACTCCCTCCATACTATTTTTTTTGAAACATTTGTTCTTTTGGGTCATTCCAAATCTTTATAGAATTTTCATTTTTAATGAATTATTTTACCATATTATCTTTTGAACTATCATTTCATTATTTACTACTTCCAATTTTCTTAATTTATCAGTAAAAAATGAAAGAAAAAAAATAAAAATAACATATATATTTTTTTAATTTTCATACCAATTATCACAACTTAATGTTTCAAGTAGTTACCTTATGAAAAATTCAGGATACATTGAGCGAGGAGTGCAACATGATTCACTCAAAATGGGCCCACCAGTGGACCCATTGATTTGGGCCTTAATATCATCTCAAAATCTTGCTGGTAATGGCAAACCACTAGTTCTCTAACTGCTTTGTGAAGAGATCTATCTTAAGCTTCGTTTGGTTCAACTCTCTGTAATTAGTATTAAAGTTTTGAAAAAATTATGTGGCTTTTAATTTCAATAGTTTTATCTCTATTATTAATAAATTATATAAAACTCTAACACTAAATACAAAAATTGTTCCAAACAGAAACTTAAACTCTTTCCCCAACCTGGTAACATTCTTCCGGTTAACTATTGCTCTATGGAGAGCTTTGGTCGTTGTTGAGTAACGATTGAGCCATGACAACGTGTCTCTCTTGCGTATTACTATGTTGTTTTTTTGTTGCACTTACCTTCCCTTTATCTTACTTCTAAATATTTTTTAAAAAAATCATT
This sequence comes from Aquilaria sinensis, assembly GCA_005392925.1. NCBI lineage: Eukaryota > Viridiplantae > Streptophyta > Magnoliopsida > Malvales > Thymelaeaceae > Aquilaria > Aquilaria sinensis. The sequence goes on from SMDT01003301.1 coordinate 122,176, forward strand.
CGGCCGGTAAGACAGAAAATAGACTGTCTGAACCGGGAGGCTCAGGTTGTCTGGACAACATTTGAAACGCGTCAATCCCGTGTGATAAATGCTTGGAATTCTCGACCTTTGGAGATAAGATGATTATCTATGCTATTTTCTAGTTACGAAAAAACAAAATCATCCCTATCCACCGCTAATGGCCAGCTTCAATATATACATAACTTATTTGGAGTATTTTTAATATATCTTCCTTGGGGCTAGCTCCCACCCTGGCTTAGTAATTTCTGGAGACAAGGAAATGATCAGCAGCAAGCCCCAGCCTTCCTTCCTCCTCCTCTTCTTCCTCCTCGTCTTGCTGTTTGCAATTGCCGGAAACGGTAGCTTCATAATTTCTTCTCTCTATTCGTAATATATATTGATGGTGCGCAGTAACTAACGATCAAGCCGGTTGGCGATCATGTACGTACAGAGATGAAGATGGCGGCGGAAGCTCGGATTTGCGAAGCACCCAGCAAGACTTGGCCTTACAAGCCGGGCACCGGAAAGTGCCACGACGACGACGAGTGTGAGGTAAATTACTGCCTGGCCAAGGAGCTTTCGTTAGCCGGAGGTTGTACCACTCAAGGCGATTGCATCTGTTACTTCAAATGCTAGCTCTTCGCTCTGCCTGCTGCCCAGGATCATGCTCGGTCTTCTATACCCACCTTCATCTCTAATTTGGACGGCAATGGAAATCAATTGCTCGCGCCTGCTCCACCTTCAATTCGATCATATTCGTCTTTTTAGTTTCTTTTGTTTGTATGCCTCCGTCCACCTCATATATAATACCCGTCAAATATTTTTACCTTTTTAACAAAAGTCAGAGATATGTTTGCTTATAGAAATAGACGTCATACTCTTTTTCTCACCATATTCCTCTTCTTCTTCTTTCTCTCTTTCTCACAGTTTTCGCCTCCCAATGTCTCAACCATCTGTTAGAAATTCCAACTGCACTATTAACCGTTGGAAATTTGATGGATACTGCCATCGGAAATTTTGGATTGCATTACCATCCATAAAAAATTCTGATGGACGTTGCCATTGGGACTTCTTTCTGAAGGCAGTTTGCTTGTAACCGAATTTAATTTCTATGGATAGTTGTTGGGAAAAAGTTTATGGTGGTTTTTCTGATAGTTTTTCATAAAAAAACTTGATTTTGTCTGTTATCAAAGTTGAAAATAGCAGTTGGTCAAGCCATTTTTTTAAAATAATATCGATTTCTTTTTATTTATTTTTGGCCATAGGGCGCCATTGACCCTCAAACTTGCATGAAACGCACAATTCGCCGTATACTTCTACGCTGTCAATCCATTCATAAACACAAATGAGGAATTCCCTTTTTCTGTTCTGAGCAAAAAGCTTACACACTTTCTAGAAACAAAGAAAAAACATAAGGGAAAATTAAGAATTTGAAAACAGAATAATCGTCGATTGAAAAGGGATTAAAAAAAAAAAAAGAAAAAACTAGCTGTGGGCATTTCAGAGAAAATTATTTTTTTAATCCAAGAAAAGCAAATGAAAATTATCTTTAAAAGGAAAAAAGATAATTGTAAATTTGTAGGTGCTGTGGAATCAATTACAGTTCATCCAATTCTTCTCCGGCTGGAAGTGAAAAGCCGTTCTCCCCCACGACAAGATGATGTTGTTCCAAGAATACTCCGGCGGGCCATTCCTGAAGAACCGGTATGACTTCTCCGACACTCCGATTGCTGGACCCCCAGACAGCGACTGCACGAGGATGGGAGCGGATCTCCAGAACTGGCGCTAGAGTTACAATCATGAGCAGATCTCGCTCGTTGAATTTCGCACCTGATCTCGCTCCCGAGCTTCCAAATGACAGAGACGTCATGATTTCAGGTTGGATTTTGGGAGACATTGGGTGACACAGTTTGGCGAGACGCTTTAAACTCTAATGTGACGGCGTCAAGCCCTCTCGCTACCACGTGTGTATTTTCTGTTAGCAATGGACTAAGTCGTCCTATTTTTGCAAGTTTAGAGGCGCTTCTCATCACTAAGTTTGAATTCAAGAACTGACTCGTCTGTTTTTTGTAAGTTTGGGGTCAATTGCGCGCTTTGGCCCTTTTTTTTTTAATCCTCATTCACCCTACTTGAAACAAGACTAGGGGTGAACATGGGTTGGGTAAACCCGAAAGCGAAACCGAACCACCCCCACTGGGTTGGGTTGGGTAAAAATTGATCATGGTTCTCGGGTTAGTTCCACATATAGAAGAACCGACGGTTTTTGGGTTGGTTCTGGTTTCATATGCCGAAACCAACCCGAGGTGGAACCGAACCCGAGATATATATATATATATCACTACTAAAAAAACCAACTTTTCCAACGGCCTAACTTCCAACGGTCTGACCGTTGGAGAATAACCAACGGCTTAAACCGTTGGACAAAGAGAAAAAAAATTTCCGAAAATGAAGTAACAGAAACCATGGCTTTCAGTAAGTTTGAAAATTTTGATTTAAAAGTTGTTTCCAACGGCTAATGAAGGTAAGAAAGCAGCTGTTTAGGTAAAGTTGCAAAGTTTGAAAATGAATTATTTCCAACGGCCTAAGTTTGAAAAATCATGGGTTCCAGTGAGTTAGAAAATTTTGGGGAATTTTGATTTTTAAGTTTTTTCCAATGGCCTAAGCCGTTGGAAAATGAAGTATGAACAAGCATCATTTTAATTATGTTTGAAAATTGTTAGAATTTTGAATTATTTCCAATGGCCTAAGCCGTTGGAAAATGGAAATTGAAAACGCACCGTTTTACGTGGAAATTTGTAAGGGTTGGAAATTATTTCCAATGGCCTAAGCCGTTGGAAAAATTAAGTTCAAAACGCACCGTTTAAAATTAAGTTCAAGGCACAATTAAATCCCCCCCAGCTCGCGACTTCTTCTTCCCCGTTTGCTTCTGTCTTCGCTCTCTGTGCTCTCTTCCTTTGCTCTCTCTCTCCACACGCACACACAGCACCTTCCTCAAGTCTCCCAGGGCTGGATTAACGTCGCTCAGAGGCTGATTTCTTGGATTTGGTGGTCTAACTCGTAGATCTGTAGGTAAGTGTGAAGATTTTTTGTTTTGTTCGTTTCGGGTTAAATTTTTTTTGTTTCGATTTTCATGGTTTTTTGTTTAATAACTCTAATGGGTGTAATTTTTTACTTGTTCTAGCAGATTGGAAGGAAGAAAGAACGCATTTGAAGGAAGGATTTTGAGGTATTTTCGTTTATTACGTATTTTTATAATTTTTTAAATTATTTATCTGAAAAATGCTTTAAATATTTCTTATGTGATTTGAAGTGGTTCATGGTTGGATGTGAAGATTTGCTAGAACACCCATTAGAATTTTTAATTTTTACCCATTTTGGTAATTTTTTTATTATTTTCGGGTTTTTAGGGTTAATTTTACAGTTTTAGTTTAATTAATAATATTTAACTGGGAATATGTTTATAAGGTTTTAAGTTTTGGAATTAGTAGAAACGTTGAAAGTAGTTATACTTAACTAAATTTGTTTGATTAAAATTTACCTTTAATAAAATATGTGTCAATAATAAGAATATTAATAACAAAAATAATAATAATAATAGTATTTTGAATAATAATAATAGTAATAACAGTAATAAAAATAATAATAATTATACTAAGAGTAGTAGTACAATAATAATAATATTTATTAATAATAACATAATAATAATAATAATAATAGTAGTAATGGTAGTATTAATAATACTATGTAAAAATAATAATTAAAATAGTAATTATTGTACAAAGGTACGAGCTAAAATAATCATGCATAATATTAATTAAAATAAGTATTATGAAACTTAGATTACTATAATAATAATTATAATAATAATTATTTAAATAATGATGTATTGTTCGATGACAACAAAGACAATAATAATATGACTACGAAATAATAATAATAATAATAATAATATTTATAATAATAAGAATAATATTATTATAATAATAATATTAATCATAATAATAATAATTATTATTATAATTAATAAAATAATTATTATTATACTAAGAGTGGTAGTAGTAATAATAATAGTAACAATAATCATAATAATGGCTAATTAAAATAATTATTATGAAACTTAGAATACTATAATAATAATTATAATAATAATTATTTAAATAATGATGTATTGTTCGATGACAACAAAGACAATAATAATATGACTACGAATAATAATAATAATAATTATATTTATAATAATAAGAATAATATTATTATAATAATAATATTAATCATAATAATAATTATTATTATTATAATTAATAAAATAATTACTATTATACTAAGAGTGGTAGTAGTAATAATAATAGTAACAATAATCATAATAATGGCTAATTAAAATAATTATTATGAAACTTAGAATACTTAATAATAATAATAATAATTATAATAATAATTATTTAAATAATGATGTATTGTTCGATGACAACAAAGACAATAATAATATGACTACGAATAATAATAATAAATATTATAAATAATAATATATAATAATATAATAATAATAATAATAATAATAATAATAATAATAATTATTATTATAATTAATAAAATAATTACTATTATACTAAGAGTGGTAGTAGTAATAATAATAGTAACAATAATCATAATAATGGCTAATTAAAATAATTATTATGAAACTTAGAATACTATAATAATAATTATAATAATAGTTATTTAAATAATTATCTATGGTTGGAAGAGAACAAAGACAATAATAATATGACTACGAATAATAATAATAATAATAATTAATTATTATAATAAACCCAACAAGAGTAGTAATAATTATAATAATAATTATCTATACTATGGATGGAATGCCATCTTATGCTATGTATATTTTGGAGTTATTAATATTTGGTGTTGAATTTGCTTTCGGATTTGATGTGCATAATAAGCATGACACATGAAAAACTATGTTTGTAAAATTTGAAAGATGTGGGCTTCTCGGTTGACATGAATTAGAATGCCACACTTGTTGAACTCACACACCCTAAACACTTAAGTATAATAGTGTCTATGCCTTGCTGTTGTTGCATGTAACCTCATCAGCCTGTCCTTGAAATGCAAGTAATTGACTATAACAAGTGGACATACCCTCCCAGGCCTTAGCCTCATGAATAGTAGAGTAAATCAAGTATAAGAAGTATGGCCGAGCCATAAAGAAGTAAACCACTATAGTTGTGTTAGAGGTACCTAGATGATAGTTCTTCGAACTATAGATGAGTAGTAGTAAAAATATTAATTTTAATTGAGTGAAATATTAATGCATGGCATTAATTATAATATGTTGTCTATTAATATATAATTTCCATTGGTAGGACTCCATGGAACAAGAACGTAGTTGGATGTATAGTAGTCGTTATTTACCTGGGCGAGTTGGGTACAAGGAGGAGTGGGAGACAGGGGTTGAGCAGTTCATAACATTTGCTTGTAGTAATCCAGGTCATATGGATGGGAACAAAATATGTTGCCCATGTAGGAGATGTAAAAATTTGAGGTTTAAGGATTGTGATGACGTTAGAGTGCATCTATATAAGTGCGGATTCATGCCTTGTTACACTAACTGGACAGCTCATGGGGAGCCATTTAAGGACCCCTCTGATCAGCCGTTTGATAATTGTGGCTCGTATGAGCATGCTGAGGGAAGTTCACATGTAAACCCATATGCTCGAATGATATTTGATGCAGTTGGACCAAATTCCCATCAGAATTTTACTGAAGTCCATGAACAACCTAATGAAGGTTTTAGACGGTTTTCTGATTTATTGTACTCGGCGACTACACCTCTTTGGGATGGATGTGAGACACATTCTGAGCTATCTGCTGCAGTTCGTTTGTTAAACCTTAAAGCAGAATATCATATACCAAGAGGGTGTTATGATGGTATTGCGGCCTTGATGAAAGAAACACAGCCAAGTGACAGCAAGATGCCGTCGAATTGGTATGAGACGAAGAAATTAGTTTCACAACTTGGTCTTATGCATCTAAAAATTGATGCTTGTGTTAATGACTGCATGTTGTTCTGGAATAATGATAAAGATGCGACATTGCAAGTTTTGTGGTGAATCTCGGTTTAAGTAGAGAAAATGTGGACGGGGTAAAGATAGAGCAAGAAAGACCATGCACCATTTACCACTAACTCCTCGTCTTCAGCGACTATATGCTTCACTTTCAACTGCAGAGCACATGAGGTGGCACAGTGAGCATCGATCCGAGCCAAATGTTCTAAAACATCCTTCAGATGGGGAAGCATGGAAACATTTTGATTCCACTTACCCGTGGTTTGCCGCAGAGCCCCGAAATGTTCCCCTTGGGGTATGTTCTGATGGTTTCATTCCATTTGGAAACTCTGGTAAACAATATTCATGTTGGCCGGTCATAGTTACGCCGTATAATTTGCCACCGTGGATGTGTATGAAGAAACCATATATGTTTTTGACTTCATTGATACCGGGGCCTCGAAGTCCACGTCAGAACATTGATGTCTATTTACAACCTCTTATTCATGAATTGAACCAGTTGTGGGAAGATGGTGTCCAAACATGGGATGTATCACTTAAATAGAATTTTCAACTCCGTGCTTCAGTTTTGTGGACCATAAATGACTTCCCCGCTTATGGGATGTTGTCAGGTTGGATGACTCATGGGAGGTTATCTTGTCCTATTTGCATGGAGCAAAGTAAAGCCTTCCAGCTTGAGCACGGGAGGAAAACTTCCTTCTTTGATTGTCATCGACAATTTCTCGAGTTCGATCACCCATATAGAAGAAACAGAGTTGGCTTTAAGAAAGGAAAAATTGAGAAATCATTACCTCCTTACCGTCTTCCACCTGAAACAATATTTGAACGTATCTCAAATGTTCCATCTGTTGTTCAGAATGGAGAGGTTGTAACCATACCAGGTTATGGTGGAATGCATAATTGGTCAAAAAAAAGTATTTCTGGGAGTTGCCTTACTGGAAGAATAATTTAATCCGCCATAATTTGGATGTGATGCATATAGAGAAGAATGTGTTTGATAATATATGGAATACAATGATGGATGTGAGGAATAAAACTAAGGACAACATGAAGGCTCGTAAGGATATTGAGATGTTGTGCAGTCGAGCAGAGCTAAATTTAATTCCTCAAGCCGACGGCGAACATTTAAACCCAAAGCAACTTTTACACTAAATTCACATCAGAGAACTGATATGCTCAATTGGGTTAAAACACTTAGACTCCCAGACGGGTATGTATCGAACCTTGGGAGGTGTGTGGACAGTAATGTAAGTCATATGTCTGGTATGAAAAGTCATGATTGTCATGTAATGATGCAGAGGCTCCTCCCAATAGCCCTTCAAGCGTTACCTGAAAATATTTGGAAACCGTTGACTGAGTTAAGTCAATTCTTTCATGATTTATGTTCTCAAGAGTTAGATGTGAATCACATGGTGGAGTTAGAAGCAAATATTCCTGTAATACTTTGCAAGTTGGAAAGAATTTTTCCACCTGCTTTTTTCGATTCCATGGAACATTTGCCGGCTCACCTTCCTTATGAAGCCAGGGTTGGAGGACCCGTTCAGTATAGGTGGATGTATAAGTTTGAACGTTGTATGCATGACCTAAAAATGAAGGTATCAAATAAGGCTCATGTTGAGGGTTCAATTTGTGAAGCGTATCTAATTGAGGAGACGTCAACATTTTGCTCTCACTACTTTGAATCTCATATTCCACATATGGCTACTAGAGTACCTCGTAATGATGATGGCGAACAAAGACAATATGATGAATCGGTGACCCGGGTCGTCCATATGGTGTCTCGATATATCGATATCTTGATGACAATGAAATGAGGGTTGCTACTGCATATGTGTTACTGAATTGTAAGGAGGTGAAGCCGTACCTCGAGTAAGTGACATAACACATATTTCCGTTATATATTCTACTATAATAATTATACTTTTCTTCCTTTATACACTTGCATAATCTAGGTACACACTAAACGACCTCTATGTATATCTTCTAGTTTGTTTGTTGACGAAGTGCGTATGCATGCACCAAATATAGCAATGTCGGACCTGGATGTCTACATTGAGAATAACTTTGGTACATGGCTTAGAAACTATGTAAGTTACCTACACTTTCAGCTACTGTCATATTTTGCTTCTCAAGGGAAAGAAATATTCATAAAATTTATGATATGTAACTAGGTGAATGATGTGCGCAACAATATCACGGGCCGCTTTTTGTGGGATGTTGCGTGCGGGCCATCACGTTGTGTCGAGACTTGGCCTGTTTATTTCATAAATGGGTACAAGTTCCACATTAGCGACTGGGGTCGTGACAAAGCAACATTTAACAGTGGCGTGTGCATAAGGACTTCAGGATCAAGTGAGATTGAATGTGATTTTTATGGGGTGTTAGAAGAAATCATTCAACTTGAATATCCTGGATGGCCACAGAAACATGTTGTATTGTTTAGGTGTGCATGGTTTGACCCTACTCCAGACCGTGGCACTCGGGTCCATAAACAATATGGTTTAGTTGAGGTTCGTGATGGTCGCCGATATGGGAAGTTTGACCCGTTCATTCTTGCCTCCCAAGCTGATCAAGTTTACTACACCCATTACCCAACAAAGTCACGTGAAAAAACAGGGTGGTTAGCCGTTTTGAAAATCAAACCTAGACGCATCGTTCATTATAATGTTAATGACATCGATGATGCATTTCAGGAAGATTTTGAAGGTGGCCTGAACAATCCACCCATAATTATGGATGACCCAATCGAGAATTTAGCTGAAACAGGAGTGGGGGAAGCTGTAGACGATGACATGACGAACAGGGAAGAAACTTTGGAACATGACGATGAATCTGAGGAAGAAGACGCCATTGAAGCAAGTGATGAAGAAGATGAATTTGAATCTGAGGAAACTGAGAATAGCGATTCAGAGGCAGGATCTGAGGACGATGACGTCCATTGACTTTCATGTTAACGTGCAATTACTTATAAAATGTAATGTGAACGTGGAATAATTTATAATCATAATATGACTACGTCTAAATTGACTGTGATGGGTGCATTTGCAAGATCAATACTATTGGCCATAAATAATATTTGTAAAATTTTGTAAGGTTTTTAATCAAATTACAGATGCCACCTAAAGGAGATGCGACGTATACACGTCGCCCAGGGAAAGGCCTATTTCAGCAGTTCAAAGAGGCGTTAGCAGAGCCACTTGCCAGACATGAAAGGGCAGGCCAATCACATTCCCGACATTCAGCTTCGCGGCCTATAATAGAAGAAGATGTTCTTCCACATCCCACAGAATGTCCTGATGATATTGGCATTCCTCCAGTCCGCCGTAGTGCTAGTCGATCGACTCCCGCACCTATACCTTCATCCGATGGAGGGAATTCCATTGGTCAGTCAGCGGTATCCGAAGTCCCGAATCAGGGTCGCTTACGGATCAGACCTTACGGTAACACGTAAGTAATGTATCATTTTAAACAAGAATAGTTTATGTTACATGCAGTTCATTTACAATCCAATGAAAACAATAATAATTGTATTCGAACATGCATTCCATAAAGCTTCCTTCCATTTAGAGCAACACGAATGGTGACTAGATGCTTCACCACACACTTCAAGGGACATCATGATTGGACGAGCGCAAGCCCAATTTATATTCAGGCGTGGTGGCGAGTATTTGAGGTTTGCACTTAAAGTACACATTGAATTTTCAGCTTTACAAATCATGTAGATAACTATTAGACTCCTTATATTTTATTTTATGTTTAGGGATTATGTGAGTGGGATCTAGCCCACCATAATGAGGTCTATCGTGTTTGGCATATGATGGCGGCTAATCATTACCGAACGACGCTAGGTGACATTCGCCGTGAGAAAAATCCTGTGAAACGGCGAGCACATGCATCATTTATGACTAACACACAGTATGTAGAAATTGAGGAATGGTGGGCTTCACCAGAGTTTCAGGAGAAATCGTCGAGGGCTAAGACAATACGATCATCATCATCGCAGTCGTCTAACTCCACTGGTGGATGCAGTGCTACTTATGCAAGAGGCTCAGTTTTAATTACTGAACACCGAGAGCAAATGGTAAACATTATGAACCTCTTTTACACATAATTTACCTTATTTATGGTGTAATAACTTTAATCTTACTAACAACCAATGTAGCGTGAAAAAGATCCAGAGAAGAGGGACCCTGGCTTGTTCAAGGTCATGCAGCAAACTCATAAGAAAAAGAGCGGGGAATACGTCAACAGGCGTACTGAAGAAGTGGCGGTAATAATCATGTTATATTAAATTACATTTTTACATACGAATAAATATCGACTTACTAATAAATGAAGTTGTACCCTTATGAAGGCGAAGGTAACTGCTGAGATCGAGGAACAAACACAGCAAATGGAAGAGGAAGGCGTCGCACATGACATTGATGAGGCAGCGATAATGAGTGCAGCTGCTGGTGGAAGGAAGAAAGGGCGTGTATTTGGTCTTGGATCAGAACAACATGTTGTGCTTGGACGACGACGACCAGGGAATATTCTTGCAGCACATGTTGATGTCACTCAGACGCCGGAGTTCACTGAACAAGTTGAGCGAGTGGTTGCAGAGCATACAGCACAACAAGCATCATATTATGAGCGGAAGTTGGAGCGACTGAAGAGGAGACAACGAGCGGAGCTGGAGTACATATGTCAACGAGTTGGAATTCCTCCGCCCGCGCATCCTGACAATGATATTGATGCCTCGGGATCCGATGAAGACTAGATCAGGTATATCACTTTACTTTCTGTGTTCATCAACAAACAAACACTTTTTAGGAGAATGGAAGTATGTAATTTCAATTATGTATGTTTTTATGTGGATTGTAACTATATTTGTGTCATGATATTGTAATTTCAATTGTGTATGTTTTTATGTGTATGTCATATAACTATATTTATGATGTCATGATTCTGTAATTTCAATTGTGTATGTTTTTATTGAGATTTACAACTGCATTTATGCACGTGCACCGGTTCAGAATGTGATTACATACGATACAATAATTTTGAACCGCCTAAGCCGTTTGACGTTTAATGAAACGCATTGGAAATAGAATGGGAATATACAAAATATAAAAAACCTACTTTCCAACGGCCTAAGGCAGTTGGAAACCAACATTTTTGGAAATTTTCCAACGGCCTTGGCAGTTGGAAATTTTTTTCCAGGTCGTTGGAAAATTGGCAGTTGGAAAATAAAAAAAAAATAAAGAAGAGCCGTTGGAAAATTTCCGTTGGAAAGATTCCAACGGCTGACAGTTGGAAATTCCAACGGCCCTCATTTTGACCGTTGGAAAATTGACTTCCAACGGTTGGTTTTCCAACGTCTGATTTCCAACGGCTTCGCGTTGGAAATTTTAAAATTTCCAACGCGAAGCCGTTGGAAATGGCCGTTGGAAAAAGTGTGTTTTTTAGTAATGTATATATATATATATATATATATATAATAAAAATTATAATATTACTAATATATCTACACACACACACACACACACATATTTCTTTGAAGTATTATGATGATTATTTTGTGTTTTTATATTAAACTCTTAAATTGATGTTCCAAATTGAAACAGTATTGAAGTTGTGGGATCATTTACGAAATTTCTCCATATTCACTTAAATCACTTTGCTTCATAGACTCACCACTTCTAAGTCATTTTGCTTTCGATCTTTTATTTCAGACTACTCTTTACGACACAATTATGATATTTTTTTCATTTGAGTCATGCAAAATTAAAAATTTATGACATCGACATATTTTAGGCTTTGATACTGAAAAAGATGGTCTTAAAGGTTCAGTTTTCTATATTGAATGTCATACCAATATTGGAATTACTGGAATGAAGTAAACTAGTTGAGATAAAAGATGCCCCACAAGCAACTCTTTTGAACCATTTTTGTAAGATCAACATTTTAAACTCTTTTGAATGTATCTAAGTATGTATATTTAAATATTAATTTAATTATATATTATGTTGAATATGTCATAGAACTGATTATGGATGTTGATTTATTGAATTTTGATGTTGTTATAGGTATATGGTATAAACCGAAAAACCCGAGAACCAGAACCGAGAAACACACAACTATGGTTCTGGTTCTGTTCAGTTCTCGATTTTGGGTTGGGTAGAAAAATTTTGAAACCGAGGCCATTTTGGGGTTGGTTCGGTTCCACCATAGAACTGAATCAACCCGACCCATACTCACCCTTAAACAAGACACACACACCCATCAATAGGCCGAATGCCCAAGCCACGTGGCAAACCTAAAGGTTTGGGTCGTTCACAATTAAAACCAAATTTGAAACAACTTTCATTTGTGGCCAAAACCCAAATCACAATTTAAACCCGCTAAGCCCAGGCCAACATTATTTACTTGCATCATTTGTTCCTTAAGTTCATCAACTATACATTCGTTAATATATAAGAGATTAAAATTATAATCCACTTAAAAGCATTGTTTTTCAATTAACTGTTTTGCATTAATTACAGCAATAAAAAAGTGTAGAAGAACTACCACTAGCTACATTATAATAACACCATGGCCAACCTCTCTGATTTTTTTTTTCAGATTCTATTTCATATATCTTGTTTTAATTAGTTGTAGAAGAAAAAAATTAGTGGATTGCAATTGAGGACTGATGGCTTTGTTGACAGCTCCAAGTCAGCAACAATTGCATATTTTCTCAGAGTAATGGTTCCGTTCATTTGGGATGACATAATCTGGAATCTGCCGATCACAGACAATGACCTTGTCCTTATCCATCATGTTAAAACTTGATCTGAGGGAATTACAAGGAATTCTGTATCGGCCAGCTCAGAAATACCAATGTGTTGCCGGGTGCAAACAAATGAACATCTGTGATTGTTCTTGTCGGAATACTACATGGCGAGATTACCAATAGCTTGTAGCTCCAAATATATATCTTAGGAATTTCTGAACCCGCTGCAACTTGATTATGTTTCTTTATGAATAGCGGCTTGCTCTTGATCATCATTTTCCAGTTCAGTTATCAAGGGGAAGGAGCTGGTGCGCGGAAGGCAGAAGCAATTTAGTGGCGAGGGAAACTATGGCGGAATATTCCTCTCGGCGCGTCGCAGTTGTCCTTTGCATCTGCTTCCTTCTATTTGCCTCTCAAGGTCAGTATAACGGTCAATCTCCTCCGCCTAGCTACCACTTCCTTACTGAGCTTAATTAGTCCAATAGAAGAGTAATAAGAAGTTAGAATAACTTGATGCCAATTAGGAGTAGCGCTTAGAGGGAGCCCCGAGCAATTTGATCTCTTGGATGTTATTACATGGATTAATCAGAGCCAGGCTTGGTATTTGTAGAAGTGAAAACGGTGGAAGCTCAACTTCTGGGGCCTTGTTCGTACTACAGCAGCGACCAAGGATCCTGTTCGAGGGACGATACGGGCGATGCTTGTACCGTCTCATGCGGTGGGACTGTGGGTGCGACTATTGGTGGGACGTACGGGAGGTGCGAAGGGACTTTAGCTGGTGGAAAAATGTGCACCTGCTACTCTCCCTGTTAACCCACGCTTTCATCTCCTTGATTTATCCTTCCTTGCTTCTACGGCTCTCTCCGCCGTCTCCGTCTCCGATCCATATCTTTGTTTTGTGAAAATTGTAAGGTAAATAAGAGCTGATCCAGTTGGTCTTCATTTGGATTCTCTAAGTTGCTTAATTAAATAAAACCTTCTGGTTGTGATCTCGGTAAGTCCTCCATCCAGCCCACGGTTCCATTCCATCTCCTTCTTTCAGACTTGGTCTGCCCAGTGCGGCCGCATCTGTTGTCTGCTTGACAGGCGCTACTTGGTTTACAAGAGCGGGATGAACTTTTTTGTTTTTGTTGCGTCTAATTCTAGTGTGTGTAGACATTAAAATTTAATTGGATTGAAAAGAAATTAAACCCAACTTAAATTGTCTAGCCCATTTTAAAATTGATATCTAAAATTCAAAAAATTCATCACTTTTGGAAACAATGAGTTCAAAAAACCTAATTTTTTTGGAGCTCAAAAGCCTGCAACCGAAGGTCCCGAATAAATACTTATTATTCTATTTTAACCAAAGTCCATTTTGGTAAATTGGGCCTCAAAGTCCAAAATGACTAAAGCCCATCATTCAACTCAAATTTTCTAGAATATTCCATAAATTATCATTTTAAATCAAATAAATTGGATAATTAAAGAAAGATAACTATCATATTTATTTTCTCTCAAGATAAATACAGGAGATAAATATATGATAATTATCACATATGGTTTTCTTGAACTAAACCACATATCATCTACATCTATAAATAGTCCCTCAAGGCCAACAAAAAGAGGAACAAAAATTGGAGAAGTAGAACCAGTGAGAAGGAAATCTTCTTTACAATAAGCTATCTCTAGCTCTTCAAGCTGATCAAGCACAAACGCATGGCAAGAGAAGAAATCAAGCCCAAGAAAGATCAAATTCCAGTTTCAAAGCCAAATTTGAAGAACACAACGATGAACGCAAAGAACGTGGGATAAAGCTGCATTAAGTTCAAGTTCAAATTCGGCTGAAAAGGCAAGGAACATGGAAGATTCGTATCTGTGCTGCATCAAGTCAAACTCCAAGAAAAAGTAGCGAGAAAGCAGTGGATATTGCTGGAAGCCCCCAAGTCCAAAGAGTACGACGGAAAAAATCTCAAACCAAAAGAAACGGCAAGAAACTTAGTTCGTGTTCGTGCAAGACAAACTCCAGAGTTCGTGTTCATGAAGAAGCCGTTTGTGTTTCCATCAAAAGCTTGAAATGCTGATCAGAGGATTGTGCACGTGAAAAGCACGCTAAAGAGCTGATTCTCCAAAATCTCTATTTTATGGTTTTCAAATTATAATTTGTGTGGCAATTAATTTCAAGGCGTAATTTTTACACACGAAATTTGTGCATACAAATTTCGTGCGACTTTGCTGGGGATATTCTCTACCTCTCATTTCTCGCATTGAGGAAGCTTTGGAGAAATTCAAGTAAGGATCATGAAAGCCCGAAATACTGCTGTTAACACTGGGAAATCCGTGGCAAAGGAAAAGAAAATCACACTGGTCACTCGTGTAAAAGCTCGTGTTGAAGGGTCTCAATTGGCGTTTACGTTAAAGTAATTTTCTTGCGAAAGCAACAAAAAAGGAGTTGCTGTAGAGAAGCAAAAATTTCAACTAACAAAAGGGAGATCCAATCCTTCAAGCCACTCCAACCACTCAAGTAGGAACAAGAAAGCAGAAGTTTCTGCCGAGAAGATAATGGCTCACTCATCTTCCAAGATCTCAATGAAGAAGGTCATCACAAGTGAAGAATCTAAAACTGGATATGTGACTTTTCCAAAGAAAAGGTGGGCAGATTACTCTTCATTCTCGGAGTCAAAGTTGTCGACATTTGTAGTAGATTCTGGAAATCTTGAGGATAATCTCAAAAAAATGGCATTTTCCATTGAAAGATGCCCAAATTGCGTTGTTGATGAGTAAACTAGAAGCTCAACATTTTCCTAGAGAAGCAACTACAAGTGGCATAAAGTAATATGTTGATCCTGTTGCTGAAAAACTCGAGAACATGGACAAGCTGCAAAAGCAAAATCAATATAATCGTATGGTCCTGCAAAGTGCTTCGAACGACACAGCCTAAAGGTCTGTGGCCTCATTGTCTGTGCAGTAACTATAACACATGATCATGGATACCATTCGAGCTAAATCTGGAATGGCTCCATAATCATCCCTAGTGTATGCAAAGCTGTGCTCAAGGAGGATCGATGAGCTAAGGATGCTGTTGGGCTATCAATTGCCAAAATTCCAACAATTTAATGACAATAGCAACTTGAAACAACATGTAGCTCATTTCATTGAGACCGGCAACAAGGCCAGGACCAATGCTGATCTCATGGTAAAACAATTTGTTCGATTACTGAAAGGAGCTGCTTTTGATTTGTACATAGATATCCCTGTTGGATCCATTAATGGATGAGACCAACTTGAAAGAGAGTTTTTGTCACGTTTCTACAACACAAGAAGGACGGTCAACCTCCCGGAGTTTGTAGTAATCAAACAAATAAAGGATGAGCTGGTGACGAAGTACATAGAGTGATTAAGAACCAATGTCCTCAACCACAAGGAGCGGATAAATGAAGTCTCCTCCATCAATATGTGTGCGCAAGGGATACTCACAGAGCCTCAACATGCCTGATTTCTCAACTCGATCTAAGCGCTCAATGGCATAAGAACCAACGAAAGAATAACGAACGACAGGCTTAAGTGGACTACCATCTCATTCAAAATGTGTCTTTAAGATCGCCTTCAGAAGTATTAAATACTTGCCATCCCCAAACTCGGTAATCCAGTTTGTGACAGAGCAAGTCCCCAGTGCTCTAACTTGCTAACATTGGTAGGCTCTTATATGTACCCAAATATAACCCTAGTGTTATACACACCAATGGACACCAGTAGAGGCGATCTATGTATGAAATTGCCATACATATAAAAGAAGCAGTTTATATCTATTAAGATCCATCGTTAGCTCTTCACCCAAGCAAGCTAGCTTCAGGTGATGAGCCACACTTTCCTTGTACTCACTTAGCCTCAAACTGTAAGGCAAACACTTTGGTCAGTACTAGTTTATGCCATAAGTAACTTAGAAACTTGGAGTTTTCTACTTAGAGAATACCTTTAAACCAATAAAACTAAGCTTTAATAGTTGCCTCTGACTAACTGTTAAGCCTGACTAGTCCATTTAATACCTGCACAACACTTAAGGGGTAAGTACTCTAAAGTACTCAGTAAGAAATTTGGTACCTGCAGGGAAAAACAATGTAAGCATGTAAATATATGCATATATATAAAACGTAAACAAAACAAGCAAGCAATCGCCATAATCAGAAACAAGAAAAGAACAACAAATAATGCAAATAATGGATGGATTGATGGATGAAATATGCACATGCACATGCACCTCGGACTTTCTTACACCCGTAGGTGCTAGACTTATGGCTGGGGTACTTGGATATTGTCCCTCGTATCCTATGCTAGCACTTAACTAACCCCATGAAGTCCTCTTACAGGCACCTTAGAGTAAGTCATCACTTACTCAAACTTTACCCGCCTTGATGGGTTACTTAGAGTAAGTCACTTCTTACTCATTCCTCACCCATCTCTTCCCTTAGCTTATTGTGCAGGGCAGCTGCCTTATGTGGTTCAACTTACCAAGCTCTTCGAGCTTAGCTTAAGGCTTAAGACTTCCCACTTGGGGCAACAAAGAGTCTGAAACCTGCCTTAATCCCTTTAGTGCTTACTTGGAAACTTGAGCACTTTAACTTCTTTAGCCACAATTCTTTACCCTACCTTAACAACACCACTTAGCTACCACCTAAATAATGCATAATTCCCAACTTATGAATGAGTTCTTGACCCAACCGAGGCTACAGAACATCTTAAATTAGCCTAGAGATGATAACCGAGAGTTTGAGACATTCTTAGGATGCCCCGAGCTTAAGGGACTAATGCCTTGGCGACGCGTCATTGACGACGCATCGCCCAAGGCATCAACCCTCTAAAATCCTGACGTCTAAAGGGGACGCATCTCCAATTTGCGTCACTGCCACCAAATGTCGTTGCCAACAGTGACGCGTTGCCAATGTATTACAGCATTGCGCGACAGGGTGCGAACTTGCACGAAAATTGTTCAAACTTTCCCATCCCAAGGCTAATTCACATGGGTCTTGTTTCTACTTCATTCCCACTCATAATACTACATTTATATGTATTATTGAAGCTGAATTAACTTAAATCCCTTACCTCAAATCATCTTGAAAGCAAAAAACAAGCAATGAGCACATTCGAGCTCCAACGAGTTCCTTTGAGTTCCAAGCTTGAAATCAACCAAATTGGACACCAAGACCATGAAGTTAAGACCATTTCTAACCATTTAACAAGTTTAGAAATAACCTATAAGGATCAAAGATGTTTACCTTTGGGTTTGAACCAAAAACTTGCAAGAACAACTCCAAATGCACAAATTCCACAAAAAACGAGCTAAGGGCTTGTTAGGATGGCTTTGGGACCTTTGATTTTCATGGAAACTTGAGTGATTTGGGACGTTTGGAGGTGGATAGCTGTGGAGGAAAGAGAGCTATGAAAATGGCAAATGGGGAGATGATGAATAGTGTCATTTCTTCTACTTATATAGCCAACTTTTTTTTTTTCCATTTGACACTTTGGCCTTCAAGCTTAACTTTGAATCACTTAGGCCGCTTAAACTCTCCCTACACCATCATTCCTTGGTCCCAAAGAAAGGTTTTTCTTACCCAAACACTTTGTTCTAAGGCCACTTAAGCTATTATAAGACATAATAGCTTAATTTCTCACTTAGTGCATTTTTCACCCTTAACTTTGATTTTTGGTCCAAATGGCTATAAACACTTATGGTCTTAAATCAAGTAGTTCAAAACACTTGCATGAACCTAATTTTACTGAAATTACAGTCATGCCACTAACTTGGGCCAAAATTATCATTTTGGCCTTTTTGCCCCTTATATGCCAATTATTCTTTGGAAGTCAATTTAACCTTAGTTAGCTTGCTTTTAATTGCTTAATAAAACTTATCTATGGGAAATAACTTGGGATTTACTTACCTCAATATTTAATGTAGAAGAAATACTAAAAGAGCCTTTACATAGTCAATCTTCACAAATCTAGAAGCTGGTACAACTTCTAAACGTACATTTGGGGGAGCCATTTTCAGAAAAAAGTCCTACTTGGAAAACAAACTTGATGTAGCAGCAAAAACAATGACAATCACTTCACAGCAAAAAGACTTAAGTGATCCATGAAAAAAAAAAAAGAAGGCACAAAGACATGGCTGAATAAATTTGCCTTAAAATCTAAAAGGTTTATTTACGCTCTCAAGATCCGGAAAGATCGGAAATTCCAAAATTAAAGTTTGAAGACGATCTATATCTAAGCCCTTGATTCTTTATTACACTCGAAAGTCGTAAATCTAAGCAAACTAAGAAGCCCTGCAAAATAAAAATAAAAAATAAAAAAAGGGCGTGGTCAATTTCGGACATAAAAAGAATAAAACAATAGGACAACAGTGGCTAAACAAGTCAACAATGTTTGAGTTGAAGTGCGTATTTATGGTTCCTGGTGAAAAGAATTTTTCAAGTTATGTAAATGTGGCAAAAGACAAGGAATAAAGAAAAAGAAATCAACACATTGATGCATGAAGCAAAAGCACATGCAATAGAAAACGTATACAATATGGCACACAGCAACAAAAGGCTTTGACTAGGAAAAGAAAAAGAGACTTGGGAGAAAATAAATGCCCCTTGGGAAAAGTACGCACTTTAGTCTTGAAGGCCGGAGGTTGCTTGACTGAAAAAAATGGGTAAAACCAGACAATAAATAACGAGGCAGTAGCAATGAAGAGAGAAAACACCACAAAGAAGAGAAACCAAAGCGTGCCTTGATGGAGAATCGCAGCAGATTGACGTTGTTCTTATAGTAACTGCTAGTTTGATTCCAATTGGTTTGGAAAATCTAGTTAGACTTGAAGTTTAAGTCCTAAAAGAATTGAAGCTCTACTTTCAACCCATGCATTTGCCACAAAATTCAAAAAAAATTCAACACCAACTTATTAAAGGAGTCCAATTCAATTTATTCTTGTCTAAACAAAATTAAGTCAAGCCAAATTTCTCCGTAAATTAGTTCAGCAAAACAGTTGAATTCCACACAAATTCGGGCAAGGAGTGAAGGTTCACTAGCAAGCTGCAAGGAAATTTTTACGCAAGCAAAATCTTTCATGGCAAGGAATTTTCATTCCACCAAAAGTGGAAACAGACACATAAAACATTCAAGTTCAACTTTGGCCAAATGTTCGAGGAAAAAGGATTCAAGATTGTTTTATTTATTAAAAAAAATGAATAAATAAATAATCTTGAGGGGGTATTTGTAGACATCAAAATTTAATTGTGTTGAAAAGAAATTAAACCCAACTTAAACTATTTAGACCATTTCAAAATTGATGTCGAAAATTTAAAGAATTCATCAATTTTAGAAACTATGAGTTCAAGAAACCCAATTTTTTTAAAGTCAAAAAACATACAACCGGAGATCCCGAATGAAGACTCATTATCCTATCTTAGCCATAATCCATTTTGGCAAATTGAGCCTCAAAGTCCAAAATGACTAAAGCCCATCATTCAACTCAAATATTCTAGAATATTCTGGAATGTTCCATAGAAATTTGTACGCACAAATTTCGTGTGTAAAAATTACACCTTGAAATGAATTGTAGCACAAATTACAATTTGAAAATTATAAAACAGAGATTTTAGGGAATCGACTCTCTAGCGTGCTTCTCACGTGCATAATCCTCTTATTAACTCTTCGAGCTTTTGGTGGAGATACGAACGGTTTCTTCACGAACATGGACTCCAGAGTTTGTCTTGCACGAACACAAACCAAGGTTTCTGCCGCTTCTTTTGGTTTGCGATTTTTTCCGTCATACTCATTGGACTTGGGGGCTTTTGGCAATGTCCGCCACTTTTCCTTGGAGTTTGACTCGATGCAACACAAAAACAAATCTTTCATGTTCCTCGCCGCTTTCGCCCAATTTGAACTTGAACTTGATGCAACTTTGTCCCATGTTCTTTACGTTTCTCGCTGTGTTCTTCAAATTTGACCTTAAAACTGAGATTTGATCTTTCTTGTGCTTGATCTCTTCTCTCGGGCATTTATGGTTGATCGGCTTAAAGAGTTTGAGAGAACTTCTTATAGAGAAATTTTCCTTCTCCTTGGTTCTGCTTTTCCAATTTTTGTTCCTCTTTTTGTTGGCCTTGAGGGGCTATTTATAGGTGTAGATGATATATGGTTTAGTTCAAGATATATATTTATCTCTTGTATTTATCTTAAGAGAAAATAAATATAATAATTATCTTTCTTTAATTATCCAATTTATTTCATTTAAAAAGATAATTAGTGGAACATTATAGAATATTCTAGAATATTTGGGCTAAATGATGAGTATGCATGAGCTTTAGTCATTTTGGACTTTGAGGCCCAATTTACCAAAATGGACTTTAGCTAAGATGGTATAATGAGTCTTCATTTAGGGCCTCCGATTGTATGCTTTTGGGTTATAAAAAATTAGGTTTCTTAAACTTATAGTTTCCAAAATTTGATGAACTGTTAAATTTTAAAATTTAATTTAGAAATTAACTAGATAATTTAAATTAGATTTATAACCCAACTAAATTTTAATGTCTACGGTGTGGCACGCAAACTTTTTCATATTTTGACCCAGTTGAGACGGAGCAATAAAATAAATTAAGGTGATGGTCGCTTGGGAGCAAAACCTGCAACGCACAATAGGCGTCAAGAAGATAAATAGTCCCCAGTTTCAACGCCGTTTCTAAACTGATCCAGGTTGACTTGTTTCTAAAACGGTCTGTTTGTGAGTTCCTCCAATTTAATTTTAATGTTGCCATAATGTGTGTTTGTTGTTTTGTGTTCGTATTATGAGACTTTCACTCTGTCTATACGTGCGGGTATTGTTATTCACCGTCGTATGACTTACTATTACTATAATGAGTACCTTTTCATCAGCTTAAAGAAAAACTTTATATTTGTAGTGATGAAGTTTGAGTAGGTTGGTGTGTATCTTCTGCGTGTAAGATTAAGTGCCAGTTAATCAGTAAGCTCCATCTTGTGCACTTGAGTACAGCGAGAGCTTCCACAATTTTAGGGACTCTTTTGTAATTTTCTAGGGATTGTTTTGTGAATATTTTGAAAGTTTAGAGACCAAAATTTAAAATATTTAAAAATTCAATGGGTACGTTGTTATTTTTGTTATTTTCCACTCATAGTTATAAATAATCTAGAATTATGATAATGAATCTTAAAAAATCGTGAAGGGTGAGGTTTTTTGGATAATGAGAAAGATAATTATTCTCAAAATTGAACCAAATATAGGATTATTATGATTTTAACTTGGGTTAATTACAATTCCTCCCCCCCGAAGTTTATGTGATATCACTCTTTGCCCCTCATATTTAAGAAATATACAATTCACCCCTGCCTTATACTTTATCGTCTTAAAAAAAACTGCTTTACATTTATAAAAAAATTCATAACTTAATTTTTTTTTTAACTGTAAGAAAAGTATCATATAGAATGAAATTGCTTGGAGATAGCGATCATACAATTTAAAATAAGATTTAAGAAATTACTGTCGGATAATGTAAAAAAGAAATGAGGCAAAATGTATATTTCCATAACAAGAGATAGTAAAGTGTAGTACTACCCAAACCCTTTTAATTTTCCAGACATTCCGAATGCTCATAATCCTTAAACCGAACACTACATTGGTGAAGAAATGGACAAACTATTGTTAGGTGGTATCACGACTTAGAATTGTGAGCTCATGGGGTAGTCTAGCCCGCTTGAACTGAGTTAGTGGCCTGAGCCAGGGCCAGAAATTTCCAAGTTCACCAAAATGGGGCGCCCAAGCCCAACCATGGAGCATCTGGAACCAAAATCGCTCTGTAAACTATAAATTATTGCAGGGTGTAAATTGTTGGGAATTACTATAAATTTTTATAAAGAAAAGTTGCGTAGTAAAAATTATATATCTATTCTAGACTGATCGATAGCTTTACATGCTCATTTTTCAATACAAAACAGGTTTTTGACACTACAAACATTTCTTTTTTCAAGACAGTGATCCATTCGTTTTACATGGAATTCGGCCTTTCCCAAGAACATGATTTTTGAAAATCAATTTATAAAATCATGTTCTTTCTAAGCATCTTCTGGCACCCTTAACAGAATTTTCAATAACATTGAATTATATATCTTATAATTAAAGACATATAAACATGCATTTCTCAAAATTTGTCGTTAACTATCATCCCACGCAAGTATTACTATCTCCATCCTAAGTTCTTTGCATAATTTTTGTTTTATTTTGCTTAAGTTTGATTTAAATTGATTTATTCTAATATTTATCAAAAAAAATTAAATTTAAAAACTATAAATCTTGTAGTTTATAAATATAATTTTTTAAATTTTTTATCGATATTAATATAAATAAATTTAAGTTCAATAAAAAAATTGAAATAATACAAATAATTGTGATGGAAAGAGTGTTTCATTTCTCTATTTTCCCCCCCTTCGGATAGAGAATCAATGGAAATTTTATTTATGATCACGGGCTTACGAAGCCACTGCACCAAACATGAAAAAAGTAAATGAAGGTCGTGATTAACTTCTATTATGTAATCGACTAAATTCGGTGCATCATTTGAGTTGCTGTAACGAAGTTCCATTCCTTTTCATCGTTAGAATGAATGCACTGGATAATGATTTCTTCTCTCTCTCTTTTCCGCTTCTTTTGTATTCTATTGGCATACACTTTTACTATCTTTATAAAAGTTAAGAATATAATACCACAAGATATATTAAGCCTGTAAAGTTTTGAAAAAGGATGCACCAGAATATAAAAGGTAAAAGGGATAATTTTACCATTAAAGTATGAGACAGAAAATAATTTTATCACTAAAGTATTTTTTTAGAAAAATTTGCTACTAATATTTTTTAAATCGGTATATTTATCATAAATGTTTTGAAAAATATGATATTTACCACTATAATAGTTAATGGTGGGAATATTCTATTAGCACAAAGAAAATTCTATTAAGGTGGAGATGAGTTGGATATTTTGTCGACTACGTTGGTTAGTATGTAACATATTTGCTATCAATATTTTTAAAACAGATATATTTGTCATTAATATTTTCAAAACATGCATATTTGCCATCAAATTTTGACATTAGTGACAGTGGCACTATCCAATAGGAGCGAGCAAAGTGGGGGGTAGTCTAGTGGCGGAAGATTGCGCATGAGACATGACAAGCAACAATTGCCCCGCAATTACGACCGACAACCAACAATTGTCCAGTAATTACGGCTACTAGAGTTGAGCAAATTCATGTGTTTGGGTTGCTACGGTTGGAGTTAAAATTGCGGCGGTTGTGTGAGCAACCTAAAGGGAAATTGTGGTGGAAAAATTTATCAGTGCACTTCTCTGGTTTTTCCATTTATAGCAGGTTAAGAAAGACAAGTTGAAGGTGGTGACTTTGGTGTTGGAGATAAAAGATTAGGTGAAAAATAAGAAAGAAATACAACTTAAGTAGCTAAACAATAATTTTTTTCTTTTTACCATTTTCACTTGGGCCTACACGTTGGCTTTACATTGACAAAATACTGTCACGTTTTTGCTCTATCGGCATGTCTTGATATGTCACTAATGACAGTAACAAATATGGCAATTTGAAAAATATTAGTAGCAATTATTTCTGAAAAAATACTTTAGTGACTAAATTACTCTCCGCCTTATATTTTAATAGCAAAATTGCTCCTTTTGCTGAATATAAAAGGTAATTTGTATTAGGATAAAAATTATTTTCCAAAACGTTACTAGTATGAGAGAAAGGGAGTATCAAAGTACCAAATACCTATGAGTTAGAATAGTAATGAGCTGCTCCCCATAGTTCAAGTTTCTTAACTAAAGAAATAGATGTTATATGAAATTTTCAGAACGCCATGTGGCTATCGGATGTAAGGGGAGTTCAACAGAAAAAAAAGTATCAGATTAGCGAGGTGGTAAACCTAAACATAAACTAATCTTACCTATATAAATTGCAAAAAGAAAAAACAAGCTTAGAATGCGTCTCATCAACGAAGTACTCAAGCAGGTAAAGCTCTAAGTTTGTGAAACTTTTGTTTCCAAATAATTATCCAAACAGGTTAAAAGGGTCGAAACAGGGTCGACCCCTTAGTTGGATATTCACGGCCGAGAATTACTGAATTCTCTTCCAAATTTAACTATACCATAAATAAATACAAAATAGGAGGCTCTAGAAAAGCTTAAAGACTGGAGCTTGAAATCTGAAAAATCAGAAGATAAGAGTTAAGGAAATTAAAGTTTGGTTGTCTTTTGTGTCCCGAACCAAATCAGCTTTTCATCCTAATTCTTAGATATATATTGCTGCATTCTAATGCTATACTATTGTATAATAATTTCGATTACTTAAAAAACAGAAAAAAAAAAAAAAAAAAAAAAAAAAAAAAAAAAAAAAAAAAAAGCTAGGTGTGGGGCCATTAGGAAAACACAGAGCGGCAGCTCAAATACATGCACCAGCCGAAATCACGAGCGTGTAAGAGAATAACTTAAATAGGCTAAAGGACTCGAGCTAGGGACTTATGCCTAGACAATATGCAACATAGTAGCCCACAGTCAAGAATTCCGAAATCCAGATCAAAGCCCACTAACCAAACGGACTTCAGGCCACTAAGTCTTACAATATTAGGACACGTGCCCTCATCTGTGGCATTATAAAACAGAATGTAAACCCCATTTAGTTCATTTTTCTAGTTATCTTTTTCTACTCTAGTAATTAGTTCGATTCTTAGCTCAGAAGTGTAATTGGAGCGTCAGAGGTGTTTTTTACCCGGGTTCTCCAAGGTCGGCTTGAAACTCGAAAACTATTGGACTTTCAGTACTCAGAGGGTAGCATGTCTATGTGGAGCTCGCGGAGCCAGCAACTCGACGAGTCAGAGCTTTTCTTCGTCTCTTCATTGTCCAAAAAAAGATGATAAATATTTATTCTTTGACATTTTAAAGTACATGAGTTGTTTTAAAAAAAAATTAGTATCTAATTTTCTTTACTACCTCCATTTAAATTTTCTAGCATAAAACCTAAAAAATAACATCTTTTCTAATTTTTATTTAAACTTTCATTGTACAAAATCTAAATAAAAATTTTCTTTTATTTTAGTTTTAGGAGTACAAATGAAAATAACTATGTAAACTAAACACATCTTAACTTCTGTGTAAAATGAGCGAAACATTCAAAATGAGATGAATGGAGTAATAACTAATAGCCGTGACAAAAATGAACCTTTTTTAAACTTTGACCACACGTAATAAAGACAAGAGTCTGATGATATATAAACTTAACGCAAGTTATCTCACACATTGAAAATGATTCTGCCACATGAAACCAATTAGTAGAAATTTCAGAGGTAAAGACTAAAGTTAGTAGGATGTAAATGAATAGAGCGTTCGGGTGAATCGTTGGATAGTAATTCATTTATTTAGTTAAACGAACAAATACAAATATATTTTTCTATTCAATTAGTTAAATGAATGAACATGAATAAGGTTTCATTTATTCATTTATGTTCATGAATCGTTCGATTATTGTTCGTTTATATTTATTTATTTATTTATGTCTATTTGTTTATTTATTTATATATTAGCTGTACATTTCTTATTATATATATTTTATATATTATATATTTTTATTAGTATCTACTTACTTCACACACACACATCATTATGCCACAATCTCCCTCAAATTAATATATTATTTTTATTTTTCAAAACATAATTAGTCATATTCCTCACAATGTAAACCTGCTACAGCATCAAATTAAGCCTTATAGCTCTAACTCATAATTTCTCTCATCATCACTTATTGTTTTGTCAGTTATCACTAAACTCGCTCAAGTTCAGATTGATGATAGCTATCAATTTTAATTATTTATATTTATATTTGTGTTCATTTATTAATAAATAAATAAATAATATCTATTTATTATTTATGTTTATGCTTATTAAAAAATAAATGAACGAATACGAACATTACTATTTATATTGGTTGAATTCATTTGAGGCCCTTCGTGTTCGTAATAATAACATATTTAGTGAAAGTTGAAGGAGCTGTGTGCACTTTTCTAGTAGGTGGAGAATCTTGGAGGTTAGGGACACGTGTCTATGGGTGTGTGGGGCCACGTTTAATCAGCTACGACCAGCCAAAAGAAAGGAGCACGTGAGAGTAGCACGTCAGCAAGCTATCCTCGCTGGTCCCCCTCAAAAACACATTTATCAATTTTGTTAACGAACCATAAACGACAGGTCACTTGGTAAAGGCAAGCACATGCCCCCACAATCCGGCTTTTTCTTTGCATTTTTCTTAGAGAGAGAAAAAAACATAAAAAAGAAATGGTAATTATGGTGGGGCCTGGACTCCCTCACCCCCACGTGACACCGTCACGAGAAGGGCTGAAGGGCTGCGAGAGGGAGACGCACCGCCTGGTCTCGACCAGCACGTGTTCTCACGTACGCTTTTTCTTTTCTCTGTCTTTGATAAAATCACATAAGCTTTTTCTGTTGCTCCCCAGTATGTCTCACCCACAGTTGCTGACATGCTGCCCTGCCCATACCGTAACTTTTTCTTCTTTTTAATTTTTCCCCAGTTTCTGTCATATCTTCCGTCTGATTACCATATTATTTCAAGTAATAACATGCATTTCATTGGTTGAGAAACACAGATGGTGGTTTAATCGAGTGAGAAAATGGATGGGGATGCCATAAAAAAGAGCCATTTCTCTATTTTCAGATATATATGTGATATGTCTACTCTTAATCGTACGTATTTTGTGAAGATGTGCCTGAGGAACAAAAAAAGTTCAAGAGTTATAAATGAATTGCTAAAGTTCATTACTTTATCAGTCTTAAAATGTTCACTATTTAGTTTTTAAAAAAAATTATGAATATTAGAACACAGAAATATGTTATATATTCTTTTAAAATTACCAACTGTTCTAATTTTCAGTAGAAAAATTGAATCCGTCTGAATGAAAAATCTAAAAACAAGTTAAATAATGCACATCTTATAAGCAAGTTCCGATTAATTTGGAAGTTTGAAGTCCAATGTGTATGTTTTTTCTTTTCTTTTACATCAAAACAGATCACATATGTAAGCCATTAAAGGAAATGAGAAAAATTGGGAAAAAAAAATTGCATGAACGGTCAAATGTGACAAATATTTTAAGACATATAAAATAATAAAAACAAGGCAAGTGACAAACATTTTGAAGTCTATATATGTAGTATGTAAGATAGTTAAAACTTTGTTAAATAACACTCTCTGAATCCAAAAAAAAAAAATGAAAAGTATTCATTTTTATGCTACCTAAATAAGTTGAAATATCTTATTTTTTGAAAATTTTTTAATATTTAATTTTTCTGACTACTCTTATTTAAACACCCACAATATAAAATTTGACAAAAACTCTTTTTTTTTTAATCTTCATCTAAACTCACACCGCATAAAATTAAAAAAAATATTTCTCAATTATCATGTAAACATCAACTTCACAAAACCCAAAAAGATATTTTTCATCTTTAATTTGAGAAGAAAAATTAAAAAAAAATATCAAAATTACATATATCTTAATTTTCATATTCGGGAAAATATCCTTCCTTTTCAGGATGAAGGGGTATAACTTTTGTTAATCTTTATTGCAGGTGATAATTAAAACTTTTTCTAATTTTTATTGCAGGTGATAATTAATATCATTGTCCTTTTGGTCGATTGAATACAATACAGAGTGAGTGAAGAAAGTATATGTGGAGAGACAAGACAGCCACATGTATTGAAGTATGTTCGGGAAGCTAAGGTTAAATGTAAACATTAGTGCTACAAGTACTAGCTAAGTAGCAATATGTCGTCCATGTTTGGGTACGAAGGCAATGAAGGCAGAAAAGGAGATACAGATTGCATATCAACAGACTGACTCAATTCGATTTGTACACTCTTAACATAAATACCCAAGCAGGGAAAATTAATAAAAGTCTCCTAAGGTATGCTCAAAACTACAGTTTTATTCTCTTTTTTTCAAATATCTACTCTTACGGTCTTACCCCATAACGTTTAACTCAATTAGTAAAGGTGTTCATTGAACCTAGCTAACCTGCAAATCCAGCTGCTCTAAACCAAATCAAACTGATAACAATGTGGGTTTTATGCGGGTTAGGGTCGGGTATGGGTAGGGTAGTAAAAATATAAACCCGCTTTAGTTTTGTGATGCGGGTCGGGTTTTAAAATTGAAACCCGTATGAACCTGCCCTAACCTACTCATTTCCTTAAATTCCTAAATGTTTGATTCACAATCCCTAACATTCTACTCCTCTCAGCCTATTCACAGTGCGCACAGATTGCTCTACTTCACACAGACTACCGATAGCTCTACAGCCTTTGCTCTCTTTCCCTTCCTCGCTCATAAGTGTCACATACTACTATTGCTTCGCACTCTTAGTGCCTGTTGTTCAGTGTTCACAGCTCGCTCTCCCTGACTTCATCGAGTCACATCAGCAGGTAGCTATACAATTGCCACTAGTTGTCTCACTTCTCCTTTTAGCTACCAATAGCTCTCTTACTGGTTTGCACAGACTACTGATTGATCTTCCTTGGTGCTCTTTCTACTCTGTCTCTCTCTGCTCACACAGACTGCCTTGCTCTCTCAGTCTCTTTCAGCTCTGTTAATTGAAAAAGGTAACAACTCTACTAACTCTGTTAATTGTTAATTGAAAATGGTAGCTTGATGGGCTCAACCAATAACATACTTGGACATATATGAATATGATAATTTTACGATGAGATATTGTGTCTTAGATCTTGCAATGTGTTGGTCATGTCAGTTTATTTTTCTAAATGTTTGTATCTAAATAAAATTTCTCGAAAAAAATTATGTGAATAAGAGAATTCTGGGCTGCGACTCTTTTCTCATGGGTTGTGAAATGCCTTTTAGAGCAACTGCGTTTTTGTGTTCAACAAATCAAATTTTGGGCTAAAAATTTGCAATCCTAAATGAAGTTTGCTCCTAGTTGTTATACCAGTAAATTAGATTTTATGCAAATTTGTTTATTCTGCTTTCCTACTTCATCGGTTATTCCACTCCATAATTGTCTTTAGCAAAGTTCTCTACGGCTTAAGTGGCTAGACTTTACTAGTTCTCTACGATTATTCTGTGCTGTGACTATTTTCTCATGGGTTGTTCCTCGGATTATTGCTTGTCAGTGACAAAATTTATTTGGATGGAGACACTTTTCTAGAAATTATGTTTTGAAATTATTGTCTATTTTGGATAAAAATTATCTTACGGGTGAACATGAAAATTCGGTCATACCGAACTAACCCAAACTGCTTTTTATATGGGTCGGTTTCTCATAGAGTTTTGGGGTATGTAGGTAGGATCAAGTACTGAAAGGTAAAACCCGGTCAATGATGCTGGTAGGGTATGAGTTAGCATGAACTGATCTTACCCGCCCCACGAACACTCCTAATTAGATTAATAATATTAGTGGCCATTATTAAAAAAAATATATTTGACTTTGCCCCCCTTGCTTTCTTTCTTTGAAATTTGCCCCCTAGTTTCTAATGATTTTAATTGAACAACTTTAGGCCTACTTCTTTCTCCCGGTTGCCCTTCTCCGGACCCTCCTCTCTGGCGTCTCCTTCCCGCCCTTCTCAGGTCATTCCTTTCCGCCTCCTCCCCGGCGTCTCCTTCTTTCCTCTTCGGATCCTCTTCTCTATCTCCCCTCTGTATTGCGGTGTCATACTGCGATTACTTGCCATGACTGAGTCATTTATATGACCCGTTTCGAATCGTTGAGTGTTGTGGGAAGCTCATTCCCCGAGTCAGCGAATTTATGAAGAGAATCATTGATGAGCACCGAAGTGAGTTGGGAAAACTTACCGCCGACAATTCGGGTCTAATTGGCTAATGTTTGAAGCATCAGGTTAAATTAAATTATCGCATGTTTGAAGCATCGGGTCCAATTCACGCAAAGGTCTAAATCAAATGAAATCAAGCGAAATCTAGGGAAATTAAGCGATGTTCATTCTCGGTGATACGGAGCAAGAAGGATTAAATGAGGAATCCAATCAACGGCATTGCATAAGAGTTGCAGAGGAAGACAAACCAGTTCTAAGGCTGCCTCTCTTTCTTTTCACGACTTCCTCGGCGATAGAATCGTCCGGCTAGCTAGAGGGATAGAACTAGGGGCAAAGGAGGCAAGGGTTTGGGCAAAGGAAGAGCTACATTGAATCCGAATAGTGCCACCGACGCCCACCTGTCCGAGCCCATCAGCGCCGGCTTTTGGAGGAGCTGGGGGAATCGGAACCGATTGGGCGCCTCCGTGAAGCTCTAAGCGATTTGTGAGGTCTAGTCGTTCTCCTTCGTTCCACCCCAGTTCACGATCGCCTCCTTTATTCGAACGGTGCGAACAACGTGATTACCAAGCTTGACTTCCAGGCGATTTTCTGCCGGAATCGATGCGAACGTCATGACTCCCAAGTGATTCAAAGGCAAGAGAAGAAGAGCGTAATCTCTGCTGCCGTTCCGATTCATTATACCGCCGTATCTTCCTCCACCCTAGCCGAATCTCGGCCACCATTCTGATTCGTAAGGTTTGCCTGGATTTGTTTCAAATTGGGAATTCAGGTGTGAGGCATTTTTTTTTTCAAGGAAGAGTCCTATTCTGTTAAATGTGGAAGTTGAGGGTAAAATTTTTATAGAAGAATGCTAAGAGGGTAAAAGAAAGTTATTCTTTTTCTTGTCTTAACAATCATTAACGAGGTTAAATTTCAAGGGGATAAGTGTAAGTATTTAAAAAGTGGAGGATAAATTTGTAGATTCAAGCAAACCTCAAAGGAGTTTGGCAATTTTTCCTTTCTTAATTAATCCCCACTGATCATCATTGTAGTGCCCATATGGCCATATTTATTTTTTAACATTTAGGGTCACTTTGTTTCATTAATTGTAACAGAGAAACCCATATAGGCCCTGACATTACCCTATGGCCACTTTTATTTTAGCATTTCAATCGGTCATGTTAACAGATAACTCTAGGACATTTATATATTAAGGGTATTTTTTTTATTTTTTTCTTATAATAATTAATGTCAAGATTTTGTATTCCTAGTACCTAAAATGTATTTTTTATTTATTGTCCCATAGTTTTATTATTTCATTATTTTTATAGATAAGTTACATTATAAATCTCCTCTTATTTCTTTTTCAATTAAAATTCCTTCATTCCTTCATTTTCATGCCCATTTTCCTTCCATTTTATTTTAGCTTTTGTTAGTTTTCTCCTATTTTCTCATTTCTTCTTTTACAAGCATTAGTCCTCCACACAGGGGAAACTAGGTTTTTCTCCAAAACAATTGGCTAGATATAGAAACCATACACTTAATTTGGATGGCCCATATGGCAGGCTATGTAAAGTTAAGGATTTTTTTTAATCTAACATGATGAAGTGGAACTTTCACCTTCTAACATTTATCTTTGACAACAATATGGTGGAGGTGATTGTCCAGAAGGTGAAAAGAAGTGCCGAAGAAGAGGGTGATTGGCTAGTGTGGGAATGATTGATTGATGGGAACTACACTACTAAGAAAGGGTAGGGTATGTATTATTCAAATTGGATTCTATATCTCAAGACCAGCAAGCTTCTGATTCTTTAACCACACATATTTTTCTGAAAAAACTATGGGTTTTTAATATCCCCTCCAAATATAAGACCTTCATATGGTAATGCATGTCTAATGCTTTCCCAACCTGAACCAAACTCTTGAAGAGATGTATTACTTTGGATGTTTCATGCCCCCAATGTTTATTAATAGGCAAAGAGATAGCCCATCATTTCCTTCACTTTCCAGATTCTAAGGTGATCTAGTCCAAGATGTTAGGGGTATACCAATTAAGTATCAATGAGGATTTTATTCCTTGGCTTACTCGAAATCTTCATGATTATCGTTTGTGGCAATCAGGGACCAGTGATCAGCATTTGATGACTTTGTGGAGTATATGACTTAATCAGAATTCTAGAGTGTTTCAACACACTTCCATAGATACCCAGCAGGTAATTTATAATAAGGACTCTTTCGTACAAGAGATATAGGTAGCTAGACTCCATAAAAGTTCACATTTATAAGTCATTGCAACCTCGACCTCCTCCGCTTACTAAATGTTGGATGAATGACTATTCTTCATCTCCCCACTACATATTTCAAGTTGATAGTAATTGGGATCCTTCATCAAGATAGGAAGTATTTACCTGGTCTTATTGAGACCCCATTTCTCCAATGGCTCATGATTTCTTTTGTCTCATTTAGGACATGCTGTTAGCTTTGAGTGTTGAAATCTAGGCCATTTTGTTTGTTATTAGAAAGGCCAATGCAGTTGGAATGGAGAATATCACAATCCTCACAAATTACCTTCTCAAGTTCCTTCAGACCATTAATTATAATCCAGTTCACTTGAAAATTAAAAAGGACATCAATGAAATTCACCAATTGAACATTATCCTTCGAAGAGTTTCTCTTTTGGTTGTTTGTCGTTCAGCAGTCAACATTGCCCATCACTTGGCTGCTTCAGCTATTAGGTTATCCAATTTCATGTAATCTCTTTTTTATTTCCTTTCTGAGTACAAAAAAAAAAAACATTAGTCCTTCTTTCTTTGCCTCTTCAAGTGAAAACAAAACAACAGTCTTTGAACCCAAATAAATAGAAACCTTTTTTGCTTATAACTTTACTAGATATGTTTTCTCAATTTAAAACTTGTTTCAACTAACTTTTCTTTATAAATAATTGGCAGTTTTTGTATTGTTTACAGTATCCATGGTGGAACATGGATTGTTGGATGTAAATTTATTTATTAGTGATACACTGATGTATGTAAAAGAATAAATAAAAAAAATTTAAAGACAAATAAAAAAAACCAAAAAAAAAAAAGAAAACGGTGGGAAAAATGGGTGTGGGAATAAGGAGGGGATGAATTTTGACCTAAAAATAAATAAGGAAAGAGATTTTATAGTGGAATTTATTTTTAAAAATAAATGAGATAATAAAATTGTAGGAAAATAATAAAAAAATAACATCATAGATACAATAAGATTATCATAATAAAAAATAAAAAAGTACCCTTTGCCTTACTGGGAACCCTCATCCCTAGGGTGTTTAAATTGAACATAGATAGGGTTATTAATCCTACTAAGAGCCATGTTGGTGCTAGGGGTATCATTCGAGACTATAGGGGTCAGCTGGGTCACTTTGTTATAGCCTTTGCGAGAAGGCTTGGCCCTTTTACCTTTTTGCTTGCTGAACTTTGGGGCCTTTATGAGGGATTATGAATGGCCCGACTCATGTGAAGCATTCAGTTAAAAATTGAGTCTGATTGCCATCAACTTTGTGATATTTTTCGTCAAACCCTTTGATGATTCTAATTTTTTCCATGCTTTAATTTTTGAATGCAGGTGAATCATGGATAACATCCAAATAATAAGGATCTGCTGCCGCCCAAGGGCAACTAATCAAGTAGTGGACATGCTGGCTAAGTTTGGAGCAACAATGGATGATTGATTTATGTTTTTTTGATCATTATCTGGACTTTCTGTTAGACACTTTTCAAGGAGACCTTTGGGATATTCCTAACTTAGGATTTCCTTATACTTCTAGCTCAGGTTGTCATTTTGTAAACCCTCTACAGGGTGTCTCCACACAAAAATTGGGATATGGTGCCTACTTGATTAACTCGCGAGAAAAAGAACGACATTTTGCTGTTGTTTGTCCTTTTTTACAATTTTTCCACAAATTTTTTTTTTTAAAAACTATATCCTTAACAAATGGGGCAAAATGCCCATTGGTTGTTAACATTACCATTAATATTCTACCACACTAACATAATCCTATTACAAATGATACTATGTGGATATGTGCAATTAGATATAGCACAAAAACTTACTAATTTACCCTTTTTACCCAACAAATTACCTGTCGTGCCACTTGATCAAATTGCATCTTCATCATTTTTGTTGGCTACCACTGCTTTCAACAATGTCAATGATGATAGCAAACCTTCGCGTTAGTAGAGCCAAATGACAATGGAAAATGACAATGAGGTGAGAAGAAGATACCGAAGATAAAAATTAGAATCATAAAAGACGAGACATCATCTGATCAAGCCTCACTGGAGATCAAATGTGAGTGGTATGATGCAAAGATGACCAGCATGATGTAGAGGTGAACGGTGGTGAGATCTAGAAACTAATATAGGTCACAATCCGTTGTGCTTGAAAAATGAGTTTAATATATTATTTTAGACACTTTTACATACTTGTTTAATCACATTTACATAATTTTGTTTATACATTTATGTATTCATCTGGATACTTTCACATATTCATCTAGATGCTTTTAATTACTATTTTAATATACTTATTTGTGACAAGAAAAAATTGTTTGCATATTTAGTTTAAGCATTTTTAAATATTTCTCTAGACACTTTTACTATATTAATTTAGATACTATTACTTATTGTTTTGGGCACTTTTATTTTCTCAAGATAATAAATTGTCTGCATATTACTCCTTACACTTTCACATATTGTATTAGCCATTTTTATATATTGTTCAAAGCATTTTGCATATTAGTTAATATATTTTTATTTTTTTGCTTCAAGCATTTTATTTTTGGTGTATTAAAATATCTGTATACTGATTTATATACTTTAACATATTACTTCAGATAATTTTACATATTATTTTAGATACTTTTATGTATCATTTTAGAAACTTTTACTTATTACTTCAACACTTTTATTTTCTCAAAACAATAAAGGCTCCATATATTACTCCATACATTTTCCTGTATTGCATTAAACACTTTTGATATTATTTTAGAAGATTTTACATATTAATTCAGACACTTTATTTTAGAAGTTTTTACATATTAATTCAGATACTTTCACTTATTGCCTTAGACATTTTTTGTTTTTGAAATGTGTAAATTTTTTGTATATAACTTCATACGCTTTTACATATTTTTGCAAATATTTTACATATTTCATTAGGCACATTTTACAAATTCTTTTAGACCCTTTAATAAATTTCTTTAGGCACTTTTAAACTTTACATATTGTCCAAAGAAAATTAAATATTTGCATATTGCTTCAAACATTTTTATAAATTTGTTCAGATATTTTTGCATATTATTTTAGACATTTCTTTATATTGTCTTAGACACATATCCAAATTGTTCACGTACGTAAACCGGTGGTGGAGATGACGATGGTGATTGACAACCAACATGATGTAGAGGCAACAATGACATGATTTAGAGTAAAGCAAGGACTGACACGATTTGGCAGCACTGACAATGATTCGACACGGTTTGAAAGCGTTTAGAGATATAGATGTCGCAATTGGACAACGGACAGCACTGTGATTTAAGTGTAAGCAATGATGACATGATCTCGAGATGATAGTTGGTAAAGATCTGCGACGAAGTGATGATTCGTGGAAAAGCTTCGATTTGGAGGTGACGAAGGAGTGGAGATGCCCCGATTTTAATGTTACAACCAATAGAGTAAGGAACAGACGGCAAGGGTCACAGTGATGGTGTTGATAGGGACTACTATTTCTGAAGAAAAGGAAAGATTTTGCATGGGATGATTTTGTTAATTTTTGAAATGATTAATAGATTAAATATAGAAAATTAAGTGTGAGTGAATATTCCTATTTTGATATATTTATATAACACAATAACTATAATCATCTAAAAAAAAGCTTAATACCTAACAAATAAGGAGAGTTAGGATTGGAAAAGTAAAAAGGTAAATCAAAACTTTCTTATTTGGACAGAACAATTACCTGTCCAACTTTTAAGGTAGGTTTGACTAATATTACTTTTAGGGTGGTACTGGAGAAATAAAAGGATAATTACATTTACATGTTGAAAAATATTAAACATCATAAAAAATTGTTTAAGTCTTAAAACATTATCAAGTAATAATCGAAAATATAAAGTGTTAGTGGAAAAGTTCACTTTGCATTACTTTAATGTATTGTTACATATTATTTTTATATAAGACAATTATTTGGGCCTAATTATCAATTTATTGAAGATAATTTTAACTTAACCAACTTAGAGAAAAATAAAAATTAATAAAATAATATAATTTTTTTGCAAAGAATATTATAAAATTAATTTATTTGACTTCTTAAAATGTATGGTTTCATTAAATTGATATTTTTTTTATAAATATTTAATGTATATAAGAATATTGTACAACAATATATTACATTTAATCCAAAACGAATTGACTATAACCTTAAAGTGCAAAATGATTTACACAAAATATTAAAAAAAAATGATATAACTTATTACATTTAGGTTGGGATTGGGACAAACATGGTTATTAAAAATGCGTTTCAAGTAAATGCGTTTCTAGTTGTAAAATCGTACTTTTTTACGACCCTAGACATAGAAACTGTGTTGAAAAACTGTAGAAACGCAACTTGGGTAAGAAATGGGTAGCAATGGGCTTCCAAGTTGTAGAAATATAGAAACAGAAAGATTCTACAATTCAAGCTTAATGGCTAAAAATGTGTTAAAAATCATTTTACATTAAAAATGAAGCCCATTTTTGCGGCCCAACCGGCATAAAAATTGGCGGCCTAACCCGTACCTAAACTAAACTTTGTCCCACACTCTCACTCTCGGTCACGCTTGTCACTTGCGCTCACCAGATTGTCGTTCACATAGCCCTCCTTTACTTACCCAGTTGCTGACTCTCTGCTCTTTACCTACAAGTCACAACTTGTGTATCTCTTGCTCTTCACCGTCCAGTCCAGTCAGAAGCTAAACGTGAGTCTCATACTCTTCGCCGTCCAGTCTAGTTATGCAGCCCTTGTTTCGCTCATGCTCTGCTGCCTTCACCCTGTTCTTCCACGCGTTGGACTCCTCCATTCAGCTTTTGCCAATCTCTTCCCTCCAACTCATAATGGAATCAATCAAAATGTATGTATTAGGAGTGTGTATGTATGTAGCTGTGTATTTTGCCTCCGTACATAACCTACGTGTATGTAAACTCATCTTAGGATAGGTTATGCAGGGTTTTTGGTATTCAAGTAGGATTCTACTTCTTGGCCTGTTATACGTCTCTTGATTGCATAAGTACTTGACAAAAACTGTTATTCTTGAAGTTAATGGAAAATACTTTCGATCCAAAATCTTTCATAGTATCGGAGCAAGTTTCAGTTTTGATTTCCTGATCATTCCTCTTGAATCTTAATTCTTGGTTATTGTTTCTTAATAAAAAAATGTCTGGCAGTGACAAGAAAACTTCCAGTAACGGCAACGACGTTCCACCTAGCAATGATCTATTGCCTCCTTATCATCTTGGCTCATTAGATACACCCAGACTCACATTGGTGTTCTATAAGCTAAAAGGAGATAATTATCCTACATGGCAACAGGCCATGTTGAATGCTCTACAAGCAAAGAACAAGATAACGTTTGTTGATGGTATCCTTAAGAAACCTGAAGACAATGATGCCGAAACGAAGCTGTGGGATAAGTGCAACTTCATGGTAATCTTATGGATCTTTAATTCACTTTCTCCAGAATTTCATAGAAGCGTCGTTTATCCCAACACAGCTAGAAAGATGTGGCTTGAGCTCAAGGAAAGTTTTTCTCATGGTAATGCTCATCGCATGCATGAGTTAAAGAGGTAACTTGCCCTTATACAACAAAAAGACTTATCTGTAGTAGCATATTACACGAAGTTAAAGGAA
The DNA here is from genome assembly GCA_005392925.1 of Aquilaria sinensis. Lineage (NCBI taxonomy): Eukaryota > Viridiplantae > Streptophyta > Magnoliopsida > Malvales > Thymelaeaceae > Aquilaria > Aquilaria sinensis. The sequence continues at coordinate 160,767 of SMDT01003301.1, forward strand.
CTTTAGGATGAGCTCGACACCTATAGCAAGGTGCCCCCATGCACATGCGACATAGTTAAAGAGATGATGGCCAAAAGAGATGATGAGAAGCTGCATTAATTTTTCATGGGTTTAAGTGACCAGTTCAGCATCATTCGGTTACCAATCCTGAACATGAAACCTCTTCCATCTATCAACAAAGCATATGCCTTCGTGGTAAAGAAAGAGAGACAACTAGGCGTGGCGATGCTTAAAACCCCAGGAATTGAAGTTGTCTTTACTGCAAGAAAGATACAAGCCAAAAATCTTCTAGAGAAGGAATCAAAAGGGTCATGCACACATTATGGGAAGATCGGTCACAACTCTAACATATGCTTCAAAATTATTGGGTACCCAGACTGGTGGTAACGGAAGAGGAAGACAGCTGAAAATCCAAACAAACCAGGCAAGAAAGACAGTCAGCCTTCAGCAACAAGGTAGCATTGGGCATGGTCAGTAACACAAAGGATCCATTGCCCTTCACGCAAGCTCAGATAGACCAGATTTTGGCGATGATTGCTGGACAGAAACAGGAGAGTCAAGTCAACTATGTTGGTAAGAAACACTTGCACTAGGTGATAGACAGTGGAGCTTCGGAACATATGGTTCACTCTAGTGAATCTCTTGAGAACATGCGATTCACAAAAGGAGAAGCTGTAGTAAAGTTGCCAAATGGTCATGACTTGCTAGTGGAGTCATATGGAACAGCTAGTTTGTCACAAAATATAAAACTTGATGATACTCTTTTTGTTCTAGCTTTTACATGCAACTTAGTTTCTGTCAACAAGATTACCCAGCAACTTAACCGCTCTGTTACCTTCTTTTTCCAACTTTTTGTATATTCAGGACCTGACCTCGAGGAAGCTAATTGGCAAGGGTGAGATAAAGGATGGCTTGTAGTACTTTCAGGAGATCAAGGCACCATTCATTGCTTCTGCTAACAAAAGTGTTTCTCAGAAGACTTGACACTAAGGCCTAAGTCATTTACCTTTAGATAAACTCTCCTCCATACATTGTGAAGTATTTTTTCGTGCGAACCAAACTAGAAAGTCATTCCCAATTAGTTTAAACAAGTTCGAGTCTGTGTTTGACCTAGTGCACATGGATATATGGGGGCCATACAAATCCCCATCTTTGTTTGGGTCTCATTATTTTTCAACCTTAGTAAATGATCCCAGTCATTGTCCTTGGACTTGCCTTATAAAAAGAAAGTCAGATGCATGCTCCTGTTTCATATACTTTCACGCTATGATAGAAAACCATTTCAGTAAAACCATTAGAACCATTAGATGTGACAATGCTCTTAAGTTCACAGTTGGTCATATGTTAGCTTTTCTACAAGAAAACAGAAATTTGCTTCAAACCTCATACGTTGAAACCCCACAACAAAATGGCATAGCAGAGAAACAATGTAGGCACCTGTTAGAAGTTGCTAAAGCACTTCACTTCCAAGCCCACTTGCTTATTAAGTTTTGAGGCTGGGCGAATGCATCCAAGCGGCAACCTACCTAACTAACCATACCCCAACACCTAAGCTTTTGGGAAAAAGCCCTTTTAAAATCTTATACTCTAAAATTGTCTCTATCGACCATTTGAGAGTCTTCGGTTGCCTATGTTATGTTGATCATAGAACCAATGATAAGTTTGAAACCAGGTTAAAGCCATGTGTGTTTCTTGGTTATCCACAAGGTCAGAAGGGTTACAAAGTATGGGAATTAGAAAGACAAAAATTGTTTGTGTCGAGAGATGTTGTATTTTACAAAAAAAAGTTCCCTTTTCAAACTCAAACCACCTTCCCATCTTATCCATCATATGAAATCGTACACGATGATTATGAAATCCAAGACACACATGAAATTTCTTTCACAAGCCATGAACCTTAAATGGAGGAGTTGGGATAGATTAGTTCGTCTACTCCTAGTTATGTCCCTCAAGCAAGTTGACCTCAAAGGTTGAGGAAACCACCCTTCTACTTAAATGAATATGTTTGTGATATCCTGAAAGTGGACATGTCATTCTCCACCACATCTGAAGCCAAAGCAGTTGCCTCAGGTAAGGCCTATCCCATATCAACTATTTATCATATGCAAATCTGAGCACAGAATAAAAAGCAAACATTGTAGTTATCTCCTCTCAGGAAAAACCATAAAACTATGCTCAGGAAGCGAGGGAACCTCTTTTGCTAGAAGTTATGAAGGCTAAAGTAAAAGCTTGGGAGGAAAATGGTACTTAGACACTTAAGGAACTTCCTAATAGAAAAGAACCTTTGGGTTCGAAATGGGTATACAAAGTAAAATACAAGTCAGATGAAAACATTGAACACTACAAAGCCAGACTACTAGCAAAAGGATTTTCTCATAAAGAAGGAATAAATTATGTTGAGACTTTTGCTCCTATGGCTAAACTTACTTTTGTTAGATGTCTTTTAGAAGTGGCGACAAAGAAAAGATGAAAACTCCATTAGATGGATGTGAACAATGCATTTTTACAAGGTGATATCTCTGGAGAAATAAACATGGTCCCTTATCCAAGGATCTTGGAGCTAGGAGACAAGCAAGTTTGCAAATTAAAGAAATCTTTGTATGGTCTCAAGCGAGCTCCAAGGCAGTGGTTCCAAAAGTTCTCCAACATTTTTTGTGAGGTACAGTTTTGAACAGTCTACAGCTGATCACTCATTGTTTACTTATTAAACAGGTACTACCTTTACCGTTGTGTTGCTTTATGTTAACAATATGATCATAGTTGGAAATGATCATAAAGAGATATAGAAATTAAAAGATTACTTGAATAAGGAGTTCCACATCAAATATTTGGGGAAGTTGAGATATTTCCTTGGACTTAAAGCTGTAAGGTCGCTCGAAGGAATATTTCTTTCCCAATGCAAATATACGCTAGACATACTGAAGAAATGAAGGAAGCTAGAAGACTCTGGTCCCCATTGAAGACTTATTGGAAAACTGATCTATCTCACCATAACACGTTCAGACATTGCTTACTTCATCAAATTTTTGAGTTAATTCATGCGTCAATGTATTGAAACTCAATTTGAAGGAGTTATGCATATTCTTCGGTACTTAAAAGGTACCCTAGGCTTTGGATTATTTTTTCCAGCTCAAGGAGACCTAGATACCCATGCATATAGCGACACTGATTTTGCAGGTTGTCCTATCTCTAGGAACTCCACTACATGCTGCATCACTTTTCTTGGAAATGCTCCAGTATCATGGAAATCGAAGAAATAACCTACAGTATCAAGATCTTCAACAGAAGCGGAGTATCGAGCCATGGCTTCTGTCACAAGTGAACTTATATGGTTAAAGTCCATGCTTTGTTGTCTCACTGTCCAACAAACGTCCCCAATGCAACTTCACTGTGATAACATGGCAGCTGTCCACATTGCCAAAAATCTCGTGTTTCATGAACGTACCAAACACATAGACATAGAATGTCACTTTGTTCATGAAAAGATACAATTAAATGACATTGAGGCATTGCACGCCTTCAGTAATCAGTAGGTTGTAGATGTGCTTACTGAAGCACTAGACCAAGGGAATTTTGAGAACTTTATTACCAAGTTAGGCATTCGAAACATCCATACACTAACTTGAGAGGGGGTATTAGGAGTGTGCATATAGCTGTGTATTATGCCTGTGTACGTAACCTACGTATATGTAAACTCCTTTTAGGATAGGTTATACAGGTTTCCTGGTATTCAAGAAGGATTATACTTTTTGGCCTATTATACGTCTCTTGATTGTATAAGTGCTTGACAAAAACTGTTATTCTTGAAGTTAATGGGAAATATTTTCCATCCAAAATCTTTCAATAAGTAAACAATATATATCTACATTCAATTGAAATCTTTAATATTCTTTAGACTTTAGGGTTTATTGAAAAGTTGGTAATGGTATATTCAATTTGATTGAAACGGGTTCATCCAAAATTCTAAATTCATATTAAATTGCAATTAAGTGCTTCATTGAAAGCGTGAAATTTGGTTCATCCTCCGAAAGTAACTATTTTCCTAAATCATGCTTGTACGTTTTTTCTTTGGGTTGTCCAATTGTATGGTTTTGCTTGGTCTGCTCTTTGGTTGGCCGATTGTTTGTGTTGTCTTTATTGAAAAGTTATGCAACTGGTTTGTTCTTTGGTTGGTCTATTATTTGTGATTTTGTGTTGTTGTATTGTTCTTTTATATTTGGATTGGTGCTATGCCTTATTGTTTTTTTAATTGTATTTCATCAGTAATCATGACAAGCAATGATACTACTTCTGGTAATCTTGATGGTAATTCTAAGAAAGGAAAAGCTTTAAAGAAGAATGCACCTGATAATAGGTCTGATCCGAGTTAGGAACATGGTATAGAGGTTGATGGAAAAAAAATGAAATGCAAATATCGTGGGCTGCTGTTTACTGCTTGAAAATTTAGATTTAAGCGTCGTTTAGCTAGAACTAGTTCAAATGTTAGCCCTTGCTTGAAAGTTCCCGAAGATGTTAGAGAAAAGTTTTTAAATTTATTAAATGATCAATTTGAGTTGAACCTTAAGAGAAAAAAAACCAAGATTGCTTTTTTTGATGATGAACAAGATGATGATAAGACCCATACAAGTGGTGAAAAGTTGAAAGCCAAAGCACCCTTGATGGCTTTACTTTGAAAAAGCCTAAAGCTCAAACATTAAATGTCATGTTTAAAAAATAAGAGCGAGAAAAATTTTGCCAACAAATATGTAAGTTTTTCTACACTAGTGTCATTTCTTTCATTTGTGTCAACAATCCAGAGTTTAGCAAAATGGTATAAATGATTGGGAAGTTTAGAATGGGTCTTAAGCGACCCTCTTTCCATGAAGTGGGGTAAAGTTTTTGAAGAATGAAGCTGAAAGTACTATTCAAAGTCTTAAAGAATACAAACTAGAGTGGATAAGAAGGATGTGCACTATTATGAGTGATGGTTGGACTGATATGAGGTGTCAGTCTATTTGTAATTTCTTGGTCCCTAAAGGATCTGTTTTTCTGCCATTAATTAGCACATCTGAGATTAGCAAAACTATTGATAAGGTTTTGGAGATGTTGATGATGTTGTTGAACAAGTAGGTGAGGAGCATGTAATGCAACTTGTAACTTATAATGCGGCAAATTATAAAGCAGCTGATGAAATCTTGATGAAGAAAAGGAAAAAGTTGTTCTGGACACCATGTGCAGCCCCTTGTATTGACTTGATGTTGGAAGATTTTGAGAAAAAAATAAATGATCATAAAGTGACAATAAAAATCTGTAGACAAATCACAAGTTTCATTTATAATAGAACTTAGTTAATTTCTTGGTTGAAAGAATTTACTAAAGGAAATGACCTAATCAGGCCAGCTGTTACCAGATTTGCTACTACTTATCTTACACTTGATTGTTTGCAAGAACAAAATGGAGCATTTCTTAATTTATTTTCATCTGAAAAGTGGAGCAAGAGCAGATATGCAACATTTGCCCAAGGAAAAAAAACTAAAGAAATTGTTATGGACACACATACCTTTTGGCCCTGGGTTGTCACGTGTCTTAAGGCAGCAGTTCCCTTAGTCAAGGTCCTTCGTTTTGTTGATTCAGACATGAAACCAGTCATGGGCTTCATCTATAATGCCATAAGAAATGCTAGGGAAGAAATCAAAAAAAATTTCAATAAGGTTTAATCAAGGTAATTTTTGTGCTTTTTGTTTTATACTTCCAATAAAAGTATCAATGTTGTATGATTTATAATTATTTTTTTTAATATTTCTTTCTCATTTTAGATATGAGCTAATTCTTGAAATTATTGATAAGAGATGGGAAAATCAGTTATATAGCCCTTTACATGCTGTTGGTTATTGCCTGAATCCTCAATTTAGGTATACAGAGACCTTTGAAGCCAGTATTAAAGTCAAGGTTATGTTATATACAGTTTTAGAAAAGTTATGTCTTGACAAGAAAGAAAGGTTGAAGATGAATGTTCAATTAGATGATTTCAAGTATGGAAATGGACTGTTTGCTCATCCTTTAACTGTGGAATCAAAATATGTAACATCACTAGTTGATTGGTGGGATTTCTTTGGAGATTTGGCACCGAGCTTAGAAAGCTTGCAATGAAAATCTTGAGCTTGACTTGTTCATCTTTTGGTTGTGAGTAGAATTGGAGTGCCCTTGAAATAGTAAGCTAACTAAATTTATATTGTATTTCTTGTAACAAGTTACCAAAAATCTTACTATTTTATTCCACATATTCATAATTTGTAGGTGCATTCCAAAAGGAGGAATTAGCTGCATCAACAAAAAATGAATGATCTTGTTTTTGTGATGTACAGCTTGAAGTTGAAAGAAAGACAAATGTGAAGGAGTGTTGCTGTAATAGAAAAGCTTAAAGGAATGACATTTAATGAGATGAAGTCAGATGATGAATGGGTCACCGAGAATAAGCTTCCAGTTCTTCCTATAAACAGAGAGTGGATTCACAAACTTGATAAGGTAGCTGGATCAGAAGGTAATGATGAAAGTGATGGATGTGGAGATGGTAAGTACTGACTTATTTAGCTTGTGATGTTTATGGTTTGTTCAATATTAATTTTTAGTTTTCTCCTTTAAATGATGTAGATGTGGATGTGGATTTAGCTAAAAATACCAATGATAGTGTGAGTGCTGGCATTTGCATGTCCAATGAAGGAATAACAAAAGAAAATGAAGACATGGATTTTGAAATTGATGATATTGATACCACCTTTGGCTTTGTTGTTTCATGTCCTTACTTAGATGATTGAAAAGTCGTTGTTAATTTCTTGTTATGGATGGTTGTTTGTAAAACTTGGTTTTTTAGTTTATATGTTCGCTGCGTGGAACTATGGATGAACTTTGATTATGGTATTGTAGGGATGTTCTAGTAAGTGACAATATTGTTTATGATACTTTCTTAAGACAATTTAGATGGCTTTGTTTCTCATAATTTTTCTCTATTTTTCTTTAACTTTTTTTTTTGTATTGTTCGTAAAGTCTTACAACTCAATGACTTTTTATGATTTTATGACTCTAGAACAGCCAAAACGACTCTAGTTAGAAACCCGTTTTTAACAACCTTGGGGACAAATGAAGTCTGTAAACATATTTGCAAGATTTTCATGAGTACCAAGCAAAGAGAATAATATTAAAGATTATTCATTTTTGTAAATTTTCTCTATTTTAGGTAATATTTAGTACTTTTTTACTCCAATTGCTTCTCCATTTCATTCTCTAGAATAGGGAATGAGATAAAAAAGAATGGTCAATTCCCTATATCTACAAAAACTCTAAAATTTACTGTTTTCCTTCAACTCTATTCCCAATTTACTTTTTGGCTTTTTTCCCATCCACTTTTCAAATTTTCACTTATCCTTAATATTATTGTTTTAAATGTAAATATTTAATTATTTTAATAACTAAACTATCCATTGATTTGAATTTGCTTTAAATGCATAATATTTAATTGTAGTATAATAAGTACAAGATTCTACAAAATAGGAAAACTATTGGAAATGGAGTAGCAAAATTATAGAGATTTTAATTTTTAGTTTTCTATTTTGTAGAAATTATTGAAAAACTGTAGGAGATGCTTTAACTGGATGAACTAATACTCTTTGCCTGGCCTTCGCTTTCCTCCTAAATCTCAATGAACTTTAAATACTTTGACATGTTTGCTTTTTGTTGTTACCAATTCTCCACTAATTTTGCTGCTTACATTCCTACAAACTTTTTCCAAATGCCTGGACTTAATTGCAACATTTTCAAAATTGGCACACTAACTCAACTACACTTTTTGTTTTCGAAAGAAACTCAGCTAATCTTTTACTTATTCGTTGGTCATATGGTGCCATTTCTCTATTTGAATAGGACTGTTCATCCAACTCATTTTCCATGTGGAACCATATAGACTAAATCATATAGATTTGATGACTACGTGAGTTTATGCGGGTTATGGTGTCATTTCTCTCTTTGAATAGGAGTGTTCATCCAACTCGTTCTCCATATGGAATCATTGAATCAAATAGATCTGATGACTATACGGGTTTATGCGGGTTATGGTACAGTTTGAATTCTAAAAATAAAAAACCGATATGTATGCTATTTGGTGCAAGTTTTAATTTTAAAACTCGGCTAACCTGAACCAAACCGCAACCGTTACTTATCCAAGAAGAATGTTAAGCATAACCCTTTTCTTAGCCTAAGAAATGAGCCCAACTCTCTACTAGCTAATGCCTTTGTTAATACATGATTTTCATTTGAGTTTCTTTTGAAACGTATAGCTACCTCGGCTCTTAACCAACATTAACAAGCTTTGTCATGATCTTATCAATGGTTAATAATTGGTGAAGACAGAATATAATACTAGAAGCTTAAATTGATAATAAGTGTTCTATTCTATCAAAAGTTACACCATCCATTTGCTAGCATAGGCAAGTAAATATTGTTGCTTGATGATATTTCTTAAATGATCTTTTCTACTATTTTGTTCAACTGGTATACTTATTGACTAAAATTAATTATGCAGAACTTGTTTGCTCACAAGGTCTAGTATGTTTGTTAATGCTTGCATGTTTCATACATTCAGTTTTCTTTTCGAAACAGTAGAATATCTGCAAAAAAGTGTACATGTTGGCATCTACTTGATATTATACTTCTATTTTACTATGTATAAAAAAAATATGTTCTTTCTTCCTATCTCAAGCTGACAATCCATTATATCAAATAAATGTGCATGTTGTAGATAACTAATTTTTCAGTGGAAAACAAAACTTCTTCCACCCTTAATAATCACACAGCAATCACAAAGCCTCAACACAAGAATAAGAGGACTATGTCACAACTTGATAAAATGGTCATAATGAACCGAACCAAACTCTATTTTATGTGGTTTGAATTTTAATAGGGTTTTGTGATATGCAGTGCAGTTTGGGTTTTATATTGGGCAACTCAACCACCTACACAGGACAGTTCAAGTTTAGGATAAACCCGATCACACCCGTACTGCGAATATTTATACTTCCTCCGTCCCATTTTAGTTGAAACATTTGTCTGGGCACGGAGATTAAGGTGTATGTAATTTGTGTTATTTTTTTTATGTAGTAAAAGTTTAAATAATGATTAAAAAAGAAAAGATTCTTTTTCGGGTTTTGTGTAGTGAGAGATTAAGTGGAGATTAAAAAAAGAGTCTTTATTGGGTTTTGTGTAAAATGATAATTTAATTGTTTAACCTTTTCTAAAAGAGGAAACGTTTCAATCTTTTTGGGACTTCCAAAAAAGGAATACGTTTCAAGTAAACTGGTACGGAGGGAGTATTTTTTAACAGAAAAGACGGAAAATGTGTTGGAGTTTATTTATTTCAATGAAAAATAATAAAAATAAGCATGGTTTAATAACTATTTTTTGTTTTGGTTTAATTTTAACATTTATTTTCAAACTTTTCTCCTAGCAAACATTTATATTCTATCATAGTGCAAATGTATGTAGAACTACAACAAAAAAGTTGGGTTATTTTATTCTGAAAGCGGCGTGTCCGAGGCTGCTGTACTGATATGGCACAAAACATCTAAAAGAGAGCAGGTTAATCTACGACTCATCCTAATTATTTTTAATATAGAAGTGATATTTCTCTTATTATCAACCTATTTTATACTGCAGTTTTTATTAATTTTTATTATAAAATCATCTCTTTTTGTGCCACGGTGAAATCAATACTTGATCTAAATTTTATATTTAGTTATTTATAATGTTTTTAATATTTTTACTGTGCTGAAACAACAAAATGACAGAAAGAAAAAACAGAGGCGCAAGATCACGAACTCATTCTGTGACAGGCGGCGTTAGCCCAGAACAGACGGTCGTAAACGGCGTTAACGAGAAATGGCAGGGAAAATTTACACGCAAGACGTTTAAGAGAGAGCGAGAGAGAGAGAGAGAGAGAGAGAGAGAGGCGGAGTAAGGGGACCCCACCGCACGCGAGCGGGCGGACAGTGGCAGATGAACGGCAGGGAATGGGCGCACGTGAGTCGTTGTTCCCCATCACCCTCTTCTCACGTGCAGCGAGTACACTACGACCTCTTCTCTTGTTATGGCGAATTTACCTCAATACCCCCTCAGCTTGTCACGTCATTAACAGTTAATCCACACGTAACAATCACATGGTTCAATCAAACCAATAATTACACCAGCAACATTTTAATTTCCATGAAACTATTCCCCACATTTTTTGCTTCAATTGACATTCGACATGACGGCTAAGGTAAGGTCCAAGGGGAAAAAAATTGTAACCTGACGGGGAATAAAAATTTCATCGGTAGTAGTAGTACTATTAGTTATTTATTTAATTTTCGACTAGTAAAAAGATTCTATTAGGATTTACCAATACCGTGGAAAAGAGAGGAAGAACGGGACGGGATAGCGTAATAAATGATAATCAAAGGGGTGGGGCCCAGTGTTATCTCAAACGTGAGTTGGCCACGTGATTTGGAAGGCTGACGAAGTGGTAGGCAGGCTATTTTAATCACGTCATGTGATGCGTAATCGGCGGAGAGGGTGACACCTGTTACCCGCGAGTCCAAACAAAAACTTTAAAGAAATTGGGTCGCAACTCCGCAAATATTTTTATAAGCAAAAAGGAAAATTTATTTCTATAAAAAAATTTAATTCATGTTAACAGAAAAAATAAAAAATTGTGATAAGTTCTGAAAAGAAAAAAACGAAGAGAAATATCAAGAAAATGTGAAACAGAGAAACAGAAAAGAAATGAAAAGCAAAGAAAAGGAAAAGGCGCGGATGGTGTGATTAATAAAAGCAAAGTAGAGAGCATTATCCCGAAGACACGCAACAAGAGATTGTTAACTGATCCCTAAGCGGATTCCTTACCAAAGGAATGTCCAGCTTACGGGAGAAACCACACTCCTAAAAACAACTATTTTCTGCCCTCAAGTCCAGTCCATTTGCTTTTATTTTATTTTTATTTTTTTAATATATTCCTGTACAATTCCCCATTCTTTTTTGGTGGACAAATACTAGTCATTGAAGATATAGGAAGCCGCCTGTTCATAACATTTTAATTTCTTATTTTTATCTCGATGAAAATATTTATATCCCAATAACGTGCATGTGATATTATTCAGTTTTTTCCCAAGGAAAAAAGGATAAAATTACATAAAAATTTAATCTTAATTAGTGAGAATTTAATTTTACTCTGCGTTCCCTTTCATTTGAAACTAACTAATTTTCTTTGATAACATAAACCAATACTAAATGTATCGAATAAGAAATTGACGCCTCATATTGATCACCACGTTCCATGCACGTTCCAGATTTCAATGTAAGGACCATGAGAGGGGAAATTGCAGTGAGTCATTTAAATTCAGAATTGGAATCACCTTTCGCCGCTGTCCCCAATCATATGCGTTTAAACAAAGACCAGAGACAGGGGGGGGAGGCAAAAGCAAAGCTAATCGGCTGCGTACATGTACCTCCGACCTTCTGAGGCTGTCTTGCTTTTGGAATCTCTTTTTTATTTACAAACAATATTCAACCTATAAATGCCTCTAAAAATTTCTTGATGTGCTAACCAGTTTTAAAATTTTTAAATAATTTAAGTTAAATCTTTCTCACAAATATGTTGTACGCCTAATCACTACTTGCCACAACATCTGATAAAAAAAATAATAATCAGGATGTGTAGTAGCATTTTTCGACTTAATCACAATTAACAACCTCTGTCACGGATGACGACGCCATTCCAATATCCCCCTTATATTTCAACGAGAGTATTTGCACTATTGGTACGTGAACTTATATGCAGTGTTGTACATTAGCACCTAAGCTTCTAGAATTGTTCAATGGTCGTTTAACTTTGATAACGTAGCAACATCAACTATCCGTTCTTATTCCCGGTAGAGTCAACGAAACTCCATATGAATGCAACCTTGTCCTAACGTAGCAGCAAAAATATCCAAGGTTGGATGGTATATAATGTTCTATGTATAGTGTATTTAAAAAGTAGTGTATTTCAAAAAACCAACTCTTTCGTCGCTTGGACAAAGGAGCTTCATGGTGTTTGTAAGCTACTATGCTCAGAGAGGCTAGGTAAGTAAAGAAACAGATAGTGGACTTGCACACATGAGATAAGCTAGATAAAACAATTGAATGAGCCTGGTTTGCTCACTGCGTGTGAAGTAACATGAGGCTTGGTCTAAGCCAAGTTTAACCTTTTTCAATATGACTTTTTTTAACATTATTTGGAAAACTCATTCTTTTCACATGTTGATTTTAGTTGAACTCAACATTAAAAAATCTTAATCAAGTATCTTCCCAGATATTCTGCTCACAATACATTTGAGCCCATACTGTCTATAAATACTTTGCTCATCTTTATTTGCAAATTGTCTCAAACTTAAGCCCAATATTTAGGGAAGTAGTTAGAAACCAAGCCTAAGGGGTGCGGGGCGGGTTGCTAACATGTATAAAGTTACAATCAATAATAGAAAAAATTAAATAATGTTACATATAATTTATGGAATTCAAAAGTTTATAATGATTAAGTTTAATTCAAAAAATTTTAACTCATAATTTAATAAAACACTCCTTCATAACCACATGCTCAAAACTATCAAAATCAAAATTAAATATCAAACATCAACCTTTTGATGACAAAGAGAGTAACTTCTTACTTCTCTAATACTATTCAAACTTAATAGGAAATATGTACTTTTTAGATAAAAATGCTATAGATTTTTTATTATGCTAAAAGTTAGCAAACATGATCCATATAATAAAAGTATAACAGTTGGTTTAATATGATTTTTTTATTATTTTCATTCAATGTAAAAACAATGAAGAATGTAATGGGTTTAAGAAGATTGTCCCTGCTCATTATTTGTAAAGCATGTCCTATAAACTCAATACTAATAATAATCATTAGGTAGACTATGAATAAGTATGTTCTATAAATTCAATATTAACAAGAAGATTTTCCTTATTATTTGAAATAGTTGGAAATCGAATAAGATGCTAGAAAATAAATATTAATATTAATCACAAACTTAAATGCAATTTATATAAATGAAAATATATTATAGATTTTTAAAAATTATTAGTAAATTTATACATATGGAAATCATTCATAAGAAAAAAATTTATTAGAAATAAATTATCTATTTAGGAAAAATTGGATTGGAGGTGACATGAGATGAACATTGATATTGATTTTCTTGATTTGCAAACCTTATTGGATAATTAAAGAATTTGACTCAACTAGTATAACATGTGGAGTTACTATTAGGGGCAAAGTGTAAGTTTTCTAAAATATAATGGGGTAAGTGTAGGTTAGGCCAAACTTTGAAAAAGTTTCTGTAAGTTTCAATTTGGTTTTTAAAAAATAGTAAAATATACACCTGCCTATCTTCTTCCTTAAAAGCATTTTGATCTCTCTATCTTTGTAGATTTCTACATTTCTGCTAGTCCCTTGAGTATTACGGTTTTGATTGCATGCACTTCGAAAGAACCCGTTACATCTTATGAAATTTGCGCAAACCTGTTCTCCTATACTATCGAAGAGTTATGAACTATAACCCTTAAGGACAATGTTTGCATGCTATGAGGTTTGCATTCTTGTGGTTCATAATTTGTTGACATCAACATTTCCAACAATCTTAAGGATTATATTTATGGACTTAACCTGTGCTAATAGTACTACTTTCGTTGATCCTTTCAATATTGTCTGTGATGAACCTGCAGATATTAAGGCTATTGCTGCCAATTGTGAGAAGGCCATTGCTAGTGCAACCATAAATATCGGCAAAGAGAAAATTCCCAAACTAGCAGTTGCTTATGACAAAGCTGTTGCTGATGCCAAGTTCTACATGAAAGTTGCTACTGTTGCCACTAGGTCGCTGCCACTACCATCAACATTAATGAAGCCAATCCCTAACATTTCAAAGATTAAAGTATATTTGATGGTACAGCAAAAACGTATCTATATGTTGTTAGACGTGCATGGAGTAGTCTTCACATAAACTAGGCCCAAACCATCTGACCCTAAGCTACACGACTCATGGATTTATGCTAACAAGGTATGCCGACACACACAATTTTTTAAACTTTATCTAATAAGTTGTTTGATATCTACATTCAATGCAAGAAAGCCAAGGGGATATGGTAGTCCATGTTGCTCAAGTACATAGAGAATTTAGAAAAGGGAAATCCTACTGAAGATTGAAGATTCCAAGAACAAAACAAGTGAAAATATTAGAGATTTTTGGGGTTTTGTTGGCCGATCCACCTACCTATGACTGCAATGAACCGAAGCCACCGTTTGAGTGTCGCCTTTACCATCTTTGAAACTCACTTGGCTCCCTGACTTTTGTTTCCAACCCAAGCATTGTCAGTCTTCCCCTTGGCCGCATAGTTCATGGTGCTAAATCCATTATGTTGGTTGACTGAAGCAACATATTTAGTGCCGATACACAGATTAAGAAATGGAAGTAAAAAAATGAAAGTCCAATTTCACTAGGTTTGGGTCAGGGATGATCGAGACTTGATTTCGGTGATTTCCAAGAGTAGTTTTGAGTTATAAAATTTTAACATATAGTGAATTGAACAAACTCACGAAGTTGGTGAAAAAGGAAGTTAAGTATATGTTAAGGGAAACAAGAGACGGTTTCTGTTAGTTTCCCTTATAAAAGTTCATAACAGTTTGCTTGTTTGAATTAAAAAAAGGCTTGTAGGTTTGAGATTATTAATTTGTTCAAAGTTTTGCACAAGTTAACAAACAATTAGGCCTCCCGCGTCGTGAGTGGCATTGTCTTATACTGTCAATAACACAGCTTGTTTCTTTGTTTTCATGTGGGAGTATTTTAAATCAGGATTCCAGAATAGATAACAAGATATATATAGTTGTTTGGTGGTTAGTAAGTAAGGTATCACATAATCGAGGTTTATATGATGGCTTTATTAGGCTAATCGTCAAAGCGCTCCACGTATGCTTGGTGAAAACAACAATCAAAGATGTGGCCGAACAACCAAAATTAATTCGGAGTCAGTGAACTCGTGAATTCCCGTTCAACTGCAAGCTTTGCTGGAAACTGCTTTTATTTGGCCCACTAACTCATCGATATACGGTAAATTTATTGGCAAGTCCCGTCTTTGTTTTCCCTTCTGGGCTTAACTTAAGATGTTTTTCTCCACCTTCTTTAACATGCATGATTCAACGTTGGCCAAAAAAATTATGAAAGAAATGGGAAAAAGAAAAGTAACGAAATGATTTCTTTTGACGCACGTGTATAATGGGATTCAAAGAAAAAGGAGACATGCAAAGAAAATATCAGCATCTAATATTGAGCTAAATATATGTGTTTCATTAGTCAAAAAAGCCTACAGAAATATCCTCAATAAAATATTATGAAAAAATTTAATAGGAGTTGAGGCAAAGATTAGTAGTTTTAGCCTCGCAGAAATTGAGAAGATTTTTTAAAGAGGAAGATATTGCCGATTCGGGGTTGTTCGGGGTGGGAGCGTAAATGGGTTATGTGCAGGGGCGCGGGCTGCGAGTGCTGGTTCAGGGTGGCCCATGGCAGGTAGTACATATGATATGTAGAGGAGAGAAGAAGAGAGAAGAGGAGAGGACAGAGCAAAGGTCCGGTGTCGTTTTCTTGAGGTTGCACGTGAGTTGCGGGGTCAACTCACGTGGCCCACCGCATTTTATCTGTGTCGACTCGACAGCCCTGAGAATGACCGCACCTGGCCTTTTCACGCTCTCATGCTCCACCGCCCCCACCACCACCCCCAGGCCCCTGCCCCTGCCCCTGCTCACACCCCAGGCCATGCCCCTTCCTCAACCCTCACCCCATTAGAGTTCACAAGGACTTCTTATCTTCCTAATTAACTACATCTACAAGGTTCACTTGATAGACCAATCGACGATTACAATCTAATTAAAAATATTCTCTCTCTATTTTTTTTTTAAATTTTTCTTTTTATTAAAAAAAATTAAACTTGTATTTGATCCGGATCCCCATGGTCATTGAGCGTTTTATAAATGAAATCAATTTCTTCCGGCCAAAACAGAAAGGCTGAACTTTGATTCAAAGCAAATGGTAGTTTGAACTTTTTTTTGCCTCTATTCTTTTCTCATTTTGAAAATGCCTATTTTCGTTTTATTTTTACTATTTCAACTACAAGGATATCATTGAAAACTGACGGACTATTTACATAATAATCATTTGAATCATTTTTTTCTTATAAATTTGTTAGTTCTTATATATGATTTTTTCTCTTAGCAAAACTGAAAAGGAAATATCAATGTAAAAAATAATTGTTTTTTACACAAAAAAACTAAAAGTGATTTTCAATTTTTTTTAAAGTGCAGATTTTCATTTAATATACAATTACTTGTACAAATTAGCCTTAATAATTCATTTCTAAAAAACTCTCAGCCGAACGCATTACAAGGTTCACTTGATAGCCCATTGGTCGATTACAATCTAATTAGAAGTATTCTTTTTTACATTTTCTTTTATTAGACCTACTGTATGAAAACATAATTTTAAATACTTGTTTTAATATTTCGCATCAATGAAGTTTGACGAAGCAAAAGTTATAAGAGGATATTGACAAGTAATTAAGTATCTATACAAAGGGCCAAAACAGGGACATAGCTAACATTTGTGCTTAGGGGTGAGGTAAAGGTGTTGGTGTGAGCATATTATTTACTCACCGTTCACTCTATTAAAGTTTACAAAACTTACAATTACTCCTTGAGGTTTGCCCCCCTTTATGTTTGAAAACCTACACTTTGTCTCAAGTTTCCTTTACACCATTTAATAACAAGTTTTAAAATTGTAATTTAAACTATACGATAGTTATTTTTCAGTAATTTCAATCTTCCTAATTAGCTAGTTTAAGTTGGGGTTTTAGAAGTTGTTATCAAATACTGTAAAGGAAGGAAGGTGTAAAGTGTAAGTTTCTGAAAATAGAGAGGACAAAGTATAGGTTAGACCAAATCACATGGGGGTTTTTATAATTTTCTCACTAAAGTTTTTGATTTGTGTAAGACATTTAAAAAGGATAAAATCCACCAAAGCCTATCATTAATTTTATAATTTACAAACAAGTACCCAATTTTAAAAATTTTACAATTTTATATCATATTAACTATCACTAATAAATAATTTTGAAAAATCTAGGGGGTGGGGGCCCTTCCAGCCCCTATATAGCTACATTCCTGGGCCAAAAGGTGTTGAAAGGTAGCTATATGGACTCATCATTGCTTCAATATGACTATATATCGTGTTACTAAGTACGGAAATGTATGAAGTAAAAACTATGTGCAAAATGTTAAAATTTAGGGGTAAGAAGAGAACAATATTTATCCACTAAAGGTAATGTAGGGGTCAAGTATGATACTCCTAAAGAAATTTTACATGTACCAATATTTCAAATGATAAGAATAAGCTGAAATTCCAAGGTAAGCCTATGGTTATGTAGATAAGAATAAGCTAAAGCAAAGAAGAAAGCATTAAATTTTACAAATGTGGAAAAAATAATTCTGATAATGTACTAATCTCAGTATGATACCTTTACGCTAGAGAGTGGGTCTTCACATACAAGTACTTGCTAGAACAGAAAGCATGGAAAGATTCTCTAAAGCTCGAGTAAGTAGAAATTCTAAATAAGACATAAATACCAAAAAGACGATTTTATACCTCATAAATGAATAATGATTAATTTTATATTGGCCTTAGAAGTGATACCCCTTTGTTTTGAGTTGTTGGATGAGGTGGCTATTTTCCCTAATCTTTGAACCATAGGATAAACAGAATACTTATACTATAACAGGGCCCACTAGTGATCTTTTTTAAAAGAGGTGATATTTGATCGATACTTTATCAAAAGTCATTTGCTCAATGACACTTTGATAAAGTATGTTTGAAGGTGCTTCGATATCTAAAAAAGCTTCTTAACCTATTGTTTTGCTATCAAAACATATATGATAAGTTCTGAAGTTTTGTGAGCCACTGAAGACCCTAAAGCTACATGCTCCTTCCTTTTTTTAAGAGTGACCTTCTTGACAAGTTGATGGATGGTTGCATCTATAGGTTTGTTGTCATATCGGTTTCTTCTATTGCCACCTTGACCATATCTATCTTAATCATCATATTTTTTCTTGTGTTTTCCATACCTTTTGTAATTGTCATAACTTTGGCCACTATATAACGGGATATATTTGTTGAGCTTCCGTTCCTTGATCAATTTTTTGATGTCCTTTCTACGAAGTCTATAATTGTCTATGTTATAAATTGCTATCTTTGTATAACTCCATAGGACCTATTTGCTCCCCTTTTCTTGGCCTGGGGCCACTTGAGACATTTCTTACCTTAGATAGCATGAAGAATTATAGATCAGGGTGCCATGAGTGGCATGAATTTTAGCTTATCTTGACTATCTTGCCCATGATCTTTTCGGGGAATGTTGCTAAGCTGCCAAATTCTACCTTTATGTTTTGGCCTCTTAAATGACCCTTGATAGTTAGATGATTTTAAGTTTCTCTAGCATTGCTCTATACTTAGTGTTACAATGTCTTCAGCATTCATCAATTATGATGTTTTTGCAAGAATCATGGCCCTTAATTGTTAATCTCTTTGTCAACTCCTTGGCAAACTTTGAGTCAAACTGGAGTCCCTCAGCCATCAATAGTAAAAAGGCCTTTTTAGTGAGACTAAGGACTTGCAATGCCTCTTTGCTAAAGCTATCAAGGAGATGAGTTAGACCTCTTTGTAAGCTTTCTTTTTAGGGTTTTGAGAGCCAAACAATGTAGTGGAATTAATTGAAACCCTCTAAAGATCTAAGTGAAACGAGATAAATCGGGTGTTCAAAATTTTCATACCTAGTAGGTCGAGAAATTTCATCTAACTATTGAACGAAATCACAAAAATTGAATAGTTGACGTGTTTAAGCTTTCTACGGTATCCATACAAACCTCTTGAATTACCATACCAGGCTTTGGCAAAAATGTTCATCTTATTCCTACAATATGCTAGCTTGTGTTATCCAAAGAAAGACAATAGGGGAGTGCAACTGAAGATTTCAAAACTCTTTCTGAATTTTGTCGTGGAGAGGCTCAACGAAATTAACACCATATAACATATATATAGTGAAGTAAAACTCCCAAGACAAATAAGTTTAATAACCTTAATCTGATTAGGCCTAATTTTAGGCTTAACTATGGCTCAAATATTAGGCCAATAATTAATCAAAAATTACCAAAACCAAACAATTTGGCTCATGCACTCAAATAATCTAATTGGCTCTAAGTGTGCAACCATATAGACTCCTATCACGTTGACAATAATCATAAATCATATTTATGATCATAAACACTAACCGGTGTCTACCACACATCATTGCTACCCAAATAATAAGATAGTCGATGATTCAACTAAACCTTTATGATTATTATTTGTATATGTCATTGTCGTGATAACAAAAGCTTATAATTTGTAAACCTTATTCACTCACAAGCTTACAATCTCATTGTGTGCAAAGCTGAATAAAGGTACCATCCCAAAGGATAATGTGATCTTACCAAAAATTAAATCCTAGCCACCAAACTTCCTAAACTATTAAGGGAGAGAAAGAGAAAAAATAAAGGAAACAAATAAGACCTAAGACCAATTGAGTAAATGTGTGAATGGAGAATGAAGAACAATAAATAACCATCCTAATTAACTAGTAATCTCTAAGATGGAAACTAAATAAATACAATATTTACTAAGGTAGTCTAAACTTAAGTGCTCAAGTATGATAATTACCTCCATAAGAACCCACCCTATTACTTGCTATCCAGGTCAATTAAAGCCCTAGGATATTTATCCCCTTGTGTGATGTAGGAGTCTAAAGTTGAAAAACTCACTTTCTCAAGCTAAGTCTTTGCTCACTTAGGATCAACAAGGCATTTCTCAAGCTTATGATTTAACCCAAGATGGTTTAGGCTATAACCCCTTTCAAACACCTAATGAGACTATAGATTATCTCAACCTACAATACCCATTACAGCCTATTCTTCTTTTCTATCCTTCTTCTTTCTCTCTTAAAAACTAAGTAAGATTTGTGAATGTATGGGGTGACCAATAAATCACATAAGCATTAGGCACAAGAATGGGTGGCACAAGGAGATCCACATCCATAAAAAATCAACCAAAAACCATTAGATAGCAAATAATAAAAGTTTTGTCCTAGAGAAATACAAAAACCTACTCAATATCCATTCTATCAATCAATAATAAACCCATGATCCAACAATCCATGAGAACTTTACAAAATAAAAGAAGAGAAAAGAAAACCCAAGATGGATCCTAGTTGCCTAAATCTCTTTGGCTCTTAGACTTCTTCTTCAAGATTCAAGTATTGCTCCAATGGTAGCTTTCCAAGAAGAGATAAGAAGAAGAAGAGTATGTAATGGGTGTGTTGGGCTGCTCTTTTTCCTCTTGCTATTTATACTTAAGGGCTCTCTTCTTGTATTGTCTTAGCTCCTAAACCCTCAAAGGATAAAAATCCATACTCCAAAGATAGCTCACTAGGTGGGAAAATACGGGGACCATCAAAATACGATATTAGGATGAAGCAGAGGAGTGAGTCGTCACACGTTGCCAACTAGGTCAAGTTTACGGTGATGCATGTTTGTAATGACAGAGTGTTTGTAATGCCGATGACACGTCACCAGCATTTCTTATTTCAGCTTGACTTTCATACGTCCAAATTCCATCTCGCTCGATCCCACTCTAACCCGACACCTTTGTAATACACTTCCACCTACATGAAGCAAATCAAAACAAAAAAAAAACTAAAAGAAAAAGGATGCAATGAAAGAAATGGATGGTTAAAGTTACCGAAAAGTTAACAACTTTGACCGCTAAATTATGCACTTAACAGTCATCATCCTTTTATCCAAGAATATCAAAACCGAACACAAGACATGGAATATGTCACTTTTGTATAACCCAATCTTTGATTTCTTAATTCCCGAATAGACTGGCTTTAATTGATGACATTGATATCCTATATCAACTCATCTAAGTATGGTTATTCATTTCGTCAGTCTTACTCAATTAAGGAGCCCTGAAGATATCACTCTCGTTACATAGGAGGGACAAATTTCATCTTGATCATACAAATATCTCCGCATGATATGTGACATACTCAGTGACCACCGTCATGTTCATTTAGTTACGAGGAACAAGGAGAAGTATCAAAGTATGTGACTCATATGTAAGGAACCTTAATGACCTCAGGTCAAAAGATTACATATACTATAATCACTAAAAAAATCACTTATGACATTCATATAACAATCAATGTAGCATTCTCATGATGGGTCAGTTCAGTATACAAGTTCTTTAACTTGTACCTATATGTAGGCTACATATTTCATATTAGTTTTCATATATGCTAGTATTTATGTATTATTGTAACTCATTTAATAAAGTGTTGACTTTTTATGTGAAATTTGACCTTAAACTTTGGACTCAATTCATCATTATTTTTTCTAGTTTCTTGCTTTTGTTGTTCATTTTGTGGGTGTTGTGAGTTATTGGGGGTATCGGAAATGAATAAAAGCAATTATAGCAAAAATGAGAAAACTTACCAACAAAGAAAGCCAATAAAAGAAGTAACTTGCAAGCTGCTTTTTGACATTTTCCTAGAAGATTGAGGCTTTAGTGAAAACATATAAGTTGTAGTTCTTCCTCTTAGCTTCATGTAGGATTTTGAATCGCTTTAATTAGATATTTGTGCTCAAAGTTATGACCAAAATACTAAAAGGTGTCAAAGCTATCAAAACACTACAATTCAAATCTCCGCTGCTTGAAAATGCACTCTCTAGCGCTTAGGCGCCAAACGGTGTTTAGACTTTAGGAACCTAAAGCCTGGGCACTGTTGGACTAATTCTGACACTCTCTGGCACCTTGGCACCCCTACATCTGGAGAAAAATGGTCCCCCCCACGTCCAATTTGAATATAAGCATACTATTGGCTAGGGGATTTTATATAAATAGGTAGATGAGTGACAAAAACCCCTCCAAGAGATGAAAAATCTAGATCTCAGGCTTCATCTTCACGCATTTTAAGTTAGAGTTAGGTTTTGTTCTTCATATTTTCTCTTAATTTTTATTATCTTGTGGAGGTATTTGTAGAAAGTTGCTTAGAAGAGGCTTGGAACTCTTGAGGATTTTTTAAAGACTTGAAAAGTTAAGCTCATTTAGTCCACTTTGGTTCCTTTTTTCATTTCCCTTCTAGCTAGACATGAACATTGTTTTGTGTTTTTTTTTATGTTTATGTTTAGCTTGATTCAGAAATGGTTTTCTCTAGACTTTCTATGGTTTTAACTACTTGAACTGGTTATGTTGGTTGGATTAATGGCTATTTGGCTTTGATTTTCTTTCAAATGCTTGTTTACTATTCTCCTTGAGCTTATTGTTGTGTTGATTAATTAAGAGCTCTAGTTAAACTAGGACACTAGGTAAATGTAAATTGAACTTTTAATGCCTCTCTTGAACTAGTAATTTGGATGAGAGTTTATTGTAGTTTAAGCTTGGCAAAGTGACCTTTAATTTGGGAAAGTGAGGGCCTAACTAAATTACTTCACCAACAAGTAGGAAAATCAAGACATTAGCCATAATTTAATAGCTAACAAATTAAGTAATAAAAACCGTAGGAAGTGTGCCTTCATTAATTCATGAGAAACACCAATTTGCATTGAGTTTATTGTTCTTGTTTTAGTGGTAATTTAAGTAGTGTTGCATAACTTAATTTATAGTGAGTAAATCATTAGTTACTGTTAGTCTAGCTAAAGTTAGCCTTAAGGTAATGGTAATTGTGAAGTAATACAAATCAATTCTCATAGGAATGATATTTTATTCACCCTATCTACACACATCTCGTGCATTTGCAGATTGAGGTTTTAATACTTCATAACACTCCAAAATAATACTAAAGTAGGGATGTTTAAAAATACAATTATGCTAGGGTTATAGTTATGTTTGATTATGTTACGTTGAAACAAACAACAAATACAATTATTGGAATAATGCATCAATAAAATATCATGACTCAATGTGTAAAATACAATAATCTTATGATTGACTTTTGGGCATGACGCTAACATTCCTCATAATGAAGTAGTCTATAAATGATTTGTTTAGGTCATCCCAACAACCAATTGACTCATTCTCAAGATCAAAGTACCACATTCATGCGTCTCCTACCAATGTTGTAGGAAACACTTGCTTCCTTGGTCTATTCTAGGTGAGAGTTTGTATTTGTTGTTATATTGAGTAATGGTACTTGGAGTGATGCTATTGTTGTTGTAATCGAATTAGTGTTGACCATTGTTTATTAGGGAGAGGTAACATAAGCCCGTTGCGAACAGAGGCATGTTGAAGATTAAGGTAGCTCCAAAGTATGGATGAGTGCTCTTGTATATCACTTTAGGTATAACATAATGAGTGTAGGGAAAATGAGTGTTATCTTGAGGCAAACAGATAGAGTTTGTGGTTAAGTTGCTGGAGGAGTAGGGGTGCTACCGATGTCTCCATTTTGTAGGAAGGAAAATGTTTGAGGTGCTAATAAATTCATCAGCATGATGGTCCTTAGAGGTAGTGCATGAGATGACAATAAAGTTGAAACCAGTGGGAATTGAGACTATGGTAGGACTAATGTTGGTAGGGGCTAAGATGGTAGTAGGACTGATGTGGCAAAAGATGAAATGATGGCAAGATCGACATCAATAGGCGCCGAGTTGACAATAGGACCTATCCCCAATTCCTATGGCCTTGAGATTGGGATGAAAGTGTACAGAATCATACTTGCTTGGACTTCAGTACCAAGACTTGTGCTTTCATTGGATGGTGAAGCCTTCTTTGTGTAAGGGTGGTGACAATAACTCCAAGGCATGAGTGATAATTGTGCTTGTAGATGAAGGTATACAAAGTATATAGCCATAATTGTCATGTGACCGAATACAACTTGCTTGTGAGTTAAGCTGGTAGTGTGCTTCTCTTAGGTACTTGCTACATCTCTTATCCCAGGGGCACAGTTTGGAGAGGTTGTAGAAGTTTTCTATCTACGTTCTCACTAAGAATGGCCTTGTCTACTGTCCTCTCAAGAATGTTGGTAAGTGATGTTGGTGGTACCTCTTTCCCATGAATGATGCATACTCATGTGAAAAACAACAATGACCTTTATATAGGCCTTGGAAGTGGTGCCACTTAGATTGAGGATCATTGAATGAGGCGACTGTTTTTCATAGCCTCTAAATTGTAAGATTGGTGGTGTACATATCCTATATTGGTACTCACAAGTAACCTTTTTCTTAAGGGAATGAGACGTGGGTCTTTATATGAGAGTTTTAGCCCTTATGACTACTTTGGATTAGCTTTAACCCAATAACACTGGGTGGGGTGAGTATCACCAAGCACTAATAGTAGCAGCAGGTTGGATGAGAATATTGAAAAACATGCGTGGCACGTTCAAAGTACATAAGAGGTGAATGATGTGAGGAGGGGACATGTTCCGCCAAACTTAATTCCGCGGAATTAATGTGATTAATCAGAGAAGAGAGATGGATGTATATCGAACAAAAGAAATTAAGAAGATACCATCAGGCTGTGCTGTTCCATTGTACATGTACACCGCTGTGTGAATACTCGCCATCATTGTCGGATTAAACAAACTAAATCCAATGATTCTTTCACATAAATTAATCTTAATTAAGACAAAACCGGATTCAAGGCAACATGCACGGCTCAAGAGAGTTTGTACGCATTCATCTACTTTCTAGCTAGCTACTTCACAATTTTAAAATAGAACAATATGATATAATTTTACGAAAGGAGGTTCTGCTAGACTGCAACTGTTACATTATCAAAAGTATGCACGTTTTTATCCGTGTTTTGTTGAAGGAAATAAGTAACATAACCTTATCATTCGCATATAAATAGTACAATAAAAATTTAACTAGCCACCGACTACACCAAAACCTTATCTCACGAGCAAATAGAAAATTCGGTAGACGGTTACCAAAGCTGATGCAATGATCAAAACTCCAAATTAAACGAAATTTAAACAGGACCAATTAGTAGCATAATTTAGTTGGATCATATATACAACTGAGAAAGGAACAGGATTGGAAAACAAAAGCACAAGCTAGAGCGGAAAATGAAATAATAGAGGGGGCACACACATACATATAAACTAAAAAATGCGGGGAAAGCGCGGGGGGTATTGTGGTGAGACTTGAGAATGGAGGGGAGGCTCTGATTAGGTAGAATCTTGGAGCACATGGAGGAGGCGGAGGTGGAGACGGGGGCCCGACCCCTACCCAAAAACCGAAAAAGATAAAACAAAGAAAAAGAAAAACGGAAACAAAACAAAGTCCCGCGGTTCCCGGCGCAAGCCAACACCATCAAGGCTTTGTGGTGAGGCGCCGGCACGTGACCCTTCCTCCCTGGCCACCAACATCCCTCCCTGCTTCTAATGAAAAGCTTGCAGGCAGGCACACATACATGTAATTGCCATCATTAACCCAGCTAATTGGGATCTGTGCCCTAATCATCACCTCTTTAACCCTTCTCTTTCCTTGGATTATACTACAAATATCTTTTCTTTTTCTCCCCTTTTTCGGTGGATGAGGCAAAACAAGAAAATTAAACTACAATAAAATAGCTGCTCCTTTTTTACTTTTATCCGTTCTGACTTGTATTGGTAATTATCCAAATGTTTCCCCGAGTCAACTGTCAGCGCTCCAGGGTCAACCTTTTTTGTTTTTCAAGTTTCACCCTTCACGTGTGATCGCTGGCCGAACCCTTTGGTCCATCCAGGGAAGGACGTTACGGTACTTATGAAATATCCATACCAACCATAAATCAGAGCAGTACCACTACAAACTATTACGAGCTCGAGACCGCTTTTACTTCTTTACTCATATATCTTGTCCATTAATCAGAACCCGTACATAAATGCTGTTGTTCTAATCACATTATCTAATTAATCACGTGATCAATAGAAATAACACAACACAAAACTTATTTTAGCATATTATACGACCAAATTAAATTACTCAAACCTTGCTAGCTCCAAGTCTAAATCCTAAAAGAATCGATTGGCATTTTGCCGGTTTCATTCTTTCTTCTGAGAAGAAAACATACACTAATATATAATAATTATTTCTTACCTTATCAACTTAAACTTTTTCAGAACAAATGTGAGGTAAGTGACATGTGTGGTACTCCCCGTGACTTAAGGTGTTTTTCACCTTTCCTGTTTTTGCATCTCTAAATATTTGTCAAATTGACTCATTTTATAAGATTTTATTCTAAAATTTATCCTTGCCCCCATAAGCAGCTTCCATATGTAAAAATGTTATAAAGCAGAAGAGAACAAGCCACCACGTGTGACCTAGGTTTAAGTTTGAAGCATTTCTATGAAATCCACCCAAAATTAGTGCAGTGCGAGTCTGAATTTTCATAAGAATATAAAAGTAGATGTGTTAATTTTCATGAGTAATTTTGGAAAAAGAATGAATAATATAAATTTTTTATAAAAATAATATATAATATACTTATGTCTATTTATGATTTTTATAAAAAACTGAAAAGGTGAAGAATTAATATTTCTAGATATAGGAAGTATTTCATTTGATAAAAGTCCCAACTTATTATGTATTAAAATATATTGATGATGTAAATGTTGTTTGGTGATTTGAAGATAACAGATAAAAAAAAAAGGGACAATATATATGAAATCACGGTTTAGAAGAGTTTTGTGTTCCCAACGGAAAACAAAGTGTCTTGTGTTCAAATTTTCACTGAACTTCTAAACAAAGTACCAATGCAGTAGAGTACTAGCTAGAATATAATCCGTGATTAGCTTAATAATAAGAACTTAATGTTTGTATTCCCCATCCAAAATAAAAATAGGAAAGACTGGGTTTGTTGGCTCAAATGATAAGAGTTAAAGAGCTTGAAATTTGTTATCCGTGTAGTTTGCCAAACATATGGTCCTAGGGTGAAAAAGGGAAAGGCATTTGTTGGGTAACTCAAGCTTGAGCTCAAGTTAAACCTTTTTTAGCTGGGTCCATTCGAGCTTGAGCTCGAGCTAAAAAATAGACTCAAACTCTTTTAGGGCCAAGCTTGAGCCTGAAGGAACTCAGCCTCGTAGGCTCGCAAGCCTAACAAGCCTTAGTTAGTTTGTCTTTCCTACCAGGT
Source organism: Aquilaria sinensis (assembly GCA_005392925.1). Classification (NCBI taxonomy): domain Eukaryota; kingdom Viridiplantae; phylum Streptophyta; class Magnoliopsida; order Malvales; family Thymelaeaceae; genus Aquilaria; species Aquilaria sinensis. The sequence goes on from SMDT01003301.1 coordinate 188,063, forward strand.
CCTAACTCTTAACCTTAGTCCTCTTGCCCCTTGCGTTTATGAGTTTCAACCTTAGCTTTTGCGAGTGTGGGTAGGTCCAATCGCCCACCACCAGAGAATGATGACGAGAGCCCTTTGAGCTAAGGCCGATGACAATTAGTGTTCGTGAGTGGTTAATGTTAGCCGCATCTTACCTTATCTTTTCCGTTGTTGTTACTGCTGGTTGCAATATGCTTCAGTTGCTTTAGCTCTTATTCAATCATCGAAATTGGAAACCTTCGCTTGTTGATTAGCAAATCGTTGGGTACGATTCATTTGGTTAACGAATTCTCCCTTGCAAATTTCCTTAAACCGTAGGATCAGTTGGATTCTCTATTACCAAAATGCATTTGCATTCCTAAACTACTTCATTGTCCTTTGAGACAACTTTTCGTGCCTCAAGCTGATGATAGCCAAGGCCACCAACGATCGCCACCCCTTGCAATCCAACTACTTGTCTTAAGGAAAAAGATGGCTTATTTGTGAAGTTTATGAAATTAGGTTAGAGTAGCTAAAGGATTAGAAAGTTTAGGATATGAGCTATAATTTTCCCTTCCCTCGTTGTTTATGTAGAAAATTACAGATTCAGTCTCCATCTTTCATCTAGGTTAGAGTTCTAAGAATAAATATTTGTATGTATCACTCAAGTCAAGCAAGCCCTTGGGCTAAGCTTAAGCCTAAAAAATTGAGCTCGAGCAATTCAAGCTCAGGCCCAAGTAGTACTGATTAACAAAGGGGCCGAACTCAAGCCTAATGGGTTTGGGCTCGGCCTGGCCCATTTTCACCCCTATATGGTCTTATTTTTAATTGGTTTTTACTTGGCCACCAAGCATACGTGCTATGCTGTAATTTGTTTAGGTTTAGTGTTCTTTTTTTTTTTTTTTAAGTTTAAGTACAACGTATGTAAATAGACATGTTATGTTATGAAATTAAATAGACATGTTTTGTTATGAATTTAGGTATAGGAAAAAGTTTATTGAATGAAGACAATATATGATATTTCAAAAAAGGTAGTCATTCATAGTCAAGAGATGTTAACTATAAGCAAAAATATATTTTTTTTTTGTGATTCTCAATATCAATAACAAGGGAACTTTCACTAATTCATGGATATAAGCTAGTACTTAAGACCTGAACAATATTAAATCTTGTGCGTAAAAGTATTTATAATGAGTTATTCTTCCATTATGCTCGATGGATGTTTTGGCAACAAGATTTTTGCTAAAGAGATAATACTTACTATTTTTTTCATTTAAGTTGTTATAGCTAATGATATGTGACAAATAGGTCCTCCAAAACTTAACATATGGACTGAAATTTCACTCATGCATTAGTTCTATGTATTCAAGAAAAATCTTAGCCAACTAGCACTTTCTCTTTCCTCAAACTCATCATTCTTTTTCACCGTCTCCCTCATCCTTCTTTATCGTTTCCAATTTTTTATTGCTTGACTAGCCTTATTTGATGTTATCTATCAGATTTTATGGTAGATGTAATCTCCTTCAAATCTTGGTTTCAATAGTGATTCGAGACTTTCTCATGGTAGATTTTCAATTAAAGATGAGAAACGATGAATCTAGGTTTTGGGCGTTCACATGCTTGGTAACATATAAGAAAGTGATTACATACAATAAATTTTGTCTTTATTTTTTTAGGTTTTATATGTAATCTTTTTATTTTTATAGATAGTCTTGTTCAGATCTCAGCTAATGCCTGGTTGGTTCTTGCATTGTTTAGTTATTGTTGGTTCTGTATGAGTTTTATTCTAGTTATTTATAAGTTTTGTACTTTAGATTTATTCTTATTTACCTGAAAGGTTCGACTTAATCTAATTATTTTTCTTTCATTTAGTGTCACAAGATCGAGTAGCCTTTTTATGTTCAGTTTTATATTCCCGTTGTCCCTCAAACTCTTATACCTTCATTAGTTTATAAGATACAGTTTGACTGACTTTTAATTGTAATGAAACTTCTTTTTTCAAAAGAAAAAAAATATGCATTAGTTCTATGTGCATAATTTAATAAATTGCAAGAGTGGATTTTTAAGGTGCAAAATGAAATAATAAGCTTCTTATGCCTTTGAAAGTACATTTTAAACTAAATTAACTAGGATGGTTTGTATAACTTTTTTAAATTTTTTCCCCTACATAATATATTAGTCAATAATTTAAAAAAATCAGAGACTTCTAAAATTTTGGATGTGTGGACGACAATGTTCACAGTCACATAGTTTGAATTATCGCTCTATTTAGGCATAGTGGCCACGAAAAAGAATTTGAGCTTGTCTTATATTTATTAATTTACACCTAGTTCATTTTAATTTAAGTTAATTGACTTCAAAATGACTTATTTTTATTCTTACGTCTTTTTTATCTTGAACTAATTTTAATTAAAAGCCAATATTATGTAGCTACAATCATTCAATAATCCATTGAAAAGACAATTTTTGTAATCGGAGTAAATTTTTATGAATTTTTCTAGCTTAAGGCATTAAAAAATAAATTTTCATAAAAATTTAACAATATAATGAAAATTTATTTTAAATAGATTATTGCATTTACATAATATTAGCTTGCAAATGAAATTGGTTTAAGGCAAAAAAAAATATAAAAGTAAAAATATCAATTGACTTAAGTTAAAACAAATTGGCTCTTAAATTTAATCTTTTTGTGTTAGATTTGTTGGTTTTAGAAAGAACTATTGTGAAGGTTTGAATTGTTGGTTTGAAAAAAAAGTCTATTAGTGTCGCAATCACTATTAAAAAAAGGTTTACTAGTTTTTTCAAAAAGAGAAAAAGGTTTGTTAGTATTAGATTTGCTAGTTTTGTCAAAATGTCTTATTTTTATTCTTACGTTTTTTTTATTTGGAACTAATTTTAATTAAAAGTCAATATTATGTAACTGTAATAATCCAATAATCCATTGAAAATATAATTTTTGTGATCGGAGTAAATTTTTATGAATTTTTCTAGTTTAAGGCATTAAAAAAGAAATTTCATAAAAATTTAACAACATCATTAAATTTTACTTTTAAATAGATTATTGCATTTACATAATATTAGCTTACAAATGAAATTAGTTTAAGGAAAAAAAGATATAAAAGTAAAAATATCAATTGATTTAAGTTAAAATAAATTGGCTCTTAAATTTAATCTCTTTGTATTAGATTTGTTGGTTTAGAAAGCACTATTGTGAAGGCTTGAATTGTTGGTTTGAAAAAAAAGTCTATTAGCGTCGCGATCACTGTTAAAAAAAGGTTTACTAGTTTTGTCAAAAAGAGAAAAAGGTTTGCTAGTATTAGATTTGATAGAATAGTTTGTCGTTTTAATTGTGGGTTAAATGTTTTAGGGGTTAGTTTAAAAGTTTTGCTGACTTTCTCAATTTGCAAGTTAGTCACAAATTTATCATTGACGCGTTGCTGGATATTTTCAATTCGTACAGAACTAGTTCTAGAAACTTGGTGACTATTTCTGCCTCTTGTTTTGCTTCAGTGGAAAATTTGTTCTGATGCCTAAATATTAGAAGGAAATTTGTACAAAAAAGGACATCATTTACCAAAATGTGACATCTAGTAAGTATTAGTGACAAAATCTCCCCTTAGCTTATTTGAAGGTCATCTCCGCTCATGGGCAATTAAATATTCATTTTTAAATGGTGGAAGAAGAAGAAGAAGAAGAAGAAGAATCAACATTTGTTTTTCTTTTTGTTTTTCTTTTGCCTAAAAAATATTCAACATTTTGAATAAAATTTATTAAAAATTATTTTTTTCATTTTTGTTATTTTTAATCTAGAGTCAATGTCATTTGAAAGATCAAATCCTATCTACTTAATAACTGTTTGAATAAATATTTTCATAAAATAATATATTTTTATGAATTTTTCATGCCAAACTTAAAAAATAAATTTAATAAAAACCTTAATTTTAAAAACTATTTTAAAAATATATTTTGATTTTCTAAATTGCAAAGTTTTAATTGGTATTCAAGTTAAGAGAACAAAACTAATGAAATTACAAACAATGGATTAAATAACTCATTATTTAATCCCTCTCAAACACGAGATTGCAAAGATTTTTTTCATAAAAATAAAACATACAAACTCTTGGTTCAAACATTTATTGTAATAGAATTTACTATTATCACACATTTTTTTCTTTTATTCTTACTTTAATAAATTTATTTTTAATTTGTATTGTAATACAAACCTAGGTTTTTTTTTTATAAAAAATGTGCCAAAACAAATTTTTTTCCTAAACCATTATCCTTACAAAGGAATTTGACCAATTGTAAGGAGAGAGTAGAATGCATTTACTTTTAAATTAAAGAAAATATGGGTGTTTTACAGTTTTAGGGGTCAGGGCGTCTACTAACCCCCCATTAGTTCCGCCCTGATTAATATTATTTGTAAAGTTGTGCCTTAAAATTAAACTATGATACAAATTGAATGACAGAAGTACAAGTAATTACAAAATATTTTAACAATTATAATTTTTTTGGGAAAATAACTTTTTAAAATAGGAAAGTTTGGTAAAAAAACAACCGAGAAGACGCTGGACGAGCTGGGATTCTTTGGAAGAAAATGAGAAACCAATATTCAACGATTTAGGGATTTGCAGGAAAAGTTTTAATTTATTTAAATACCAACAATTTGTGTAAAATAATTAACATTTACAAAAAAAAAAAAATAAGTATAAAAAAGCTTTCATTACAAAGATCTAGGAAATGCTCTCTGAACTTGCAAAATGTTAACTTGAGATTCAGGAGAAAGCTTCTGTGCTTTTCTATTTTTATCTTTCCCTTTTTTACATAAATTAAGACAGATAAAGAAAATGGCTGTCGAATTAATAGATATGTTTTTTTTTTTAATAAATCTAAAGGAACAACATTTACAAGACAGATTAACAATGGGAGCTAAGTTATATAAAGCGTCACGAAAGCGAAAGCAAGAATAAGAGCAATAGTGAGAAAATACCAATTTTTAAAAATTTAAGTAAATAAAAATATAATAAAAATTAGAGATAATATGAGATTGAGAGCGGTAATTTAAAATAAAGTGATAATGTAAGTTAGGGTGAAAGTATCTATATTTATTTAAGAATCATGTTAAGTTGACAGACCAACCAAACATGTTGTATGGAGTATCACAAACTATCAAATGGTCGTGAAATTCAGAGGATCCCAATAATTTATAATTTGGAACCGTCACAGTCCGTCTGGCTCTCTCAGGACACAGGCACAGCGACATTTGTGTTATGCGTCTAATAAACACTGGACTGGGAAACGATATATATAGACCAGCTGATGAGGAAGGCAGGCAGGTCCTAAATTTACCGTAGGCGTGCTCTCAGGGAAGACGACAAAAGACAGTGGGTGAAAATTATTGCTCGGGATCGCCAAAAACATCGAGAGTAGCGAAAAAGGAGGCAAAAGTAAATCCATCGAGTTCCGTGAATCTTTTATAATCCCATATCCATTTAATCCCATTTTGCTGTATTTTAGTTGCACCCGACCCGACAAAGCCGTCACGTGAGATGAATTGAGGGGAACAGCAAACAAAGTCCCCTAACGCCGTCAACCCCCGCCGCAACGACGTCAGTCAAACTCCGTCTCACACTGACGGAACGCCAACGAATCAATAGAACGAACTACAAAGAGAGAGAAAGTCGTGAATAAAAGTTTCAGTGAAAAAAGAAAAAAAAAGAGGATAGAATAGATTGCGCTGTGTATAAAACGATCTCAGCAAGCCCAGAAGCGAGAGAAAAAGAAGAGAGCAGCTTCTGCTTCTCCCACCCAAACCCCACCCTTCTCCGAACTGTTTGTTTTCCAGGGAACCCTGAGAAATAGGGAAACGAATTATAAGAGCCAGATAAAGAGATATATACATACATATATGTTTATTTGAATTTTCTGTTTGAAATTCTGCCTAGACTTTTGCCGCATTTCTCCCTTCTCCACCGAATTTCTCCTGCTTCGCCCTTACGACTCCGCTACTTTATGCAGCCCGAATTCCGCCTCGGACGTCACCGGAATTCAGATCGAAAAGTAAGTTCACCAACTTGTATTCTACGCTAATACAACTGATCTTATCGTATTCCCAGTTCCTTCTTCAGACTTTGTTCCTAGGTCTGAATTTCGTCTGAATTATATTTTATTTGTTTTCATCTAGATTAATTAATTGAAGACTTTGAATCTTGACTGAACTGCGACTCTTCGGCAGATTTAACTCCGTCCTTGGCGCCGTCGTGGATAGTGTAGTTGTACAGTCTGGCGAAGATATTTTATTTAGCTTTTCGCCGGAGGATTTGATTCATTCATCGGCAGAAATTTTCAGAAATTAGTCTCGTACGTGCAGAGTGGGTTAATTTCGAATTCTGGTGGTAATTAATTAATTGCTTGAGAAGATTTCGAGTAAATGCGCTTCGGATCTCAAGTGGAGCGCGTGATAGGTACGAGGACAATCGTCTTTTCGTACGTGAAGCAGATCTGAGAAGCCTGAAAAGACTGCAAGAGGAATTCGATTTTCTGCTTCGAAGTTCCTACGATTCTAACGGAGAATTGGCTGAATTACTGTCCAAAACGAGTTTAGCTTCTGAAGCTCTGGAAATTCACACAGGGAAATTTCTCGTTTGAAGATGGAGCTTCCTCAGCCTCGTCCTTACGGAACCGAAGGTAATAAAATTACGAGATAATTAGTAGCGGTCCATTATTTAAGGGACAATTAAAATCACTTTATTATCATTTGGATTCGTTTCTCGAAATTATATATGTGATTCCGTTGAACAGGGAGGAAGGCAACACATGATTTTCTGTCACTGTACACTCATTCAACTCATGTCCAGCAAGATCCGAGGCCATCCTCTCAAGGTAGTCCCCTTCTCTTATGATTTAAACCTCCAGATCCCGAAAAGCATTTTTTTGTTGTTTTCTTGCATCTATGTCTACACATCTGTCCATCCTCTTAATCTTGTTACTCGTATATTTTTCGTCGAATGATTGTGAGAAAAGGTGCAGTAATTAAGTAGAAGATAACTGGTCTCTGTAATTTCATGTAATCATGAAGCGAACAAAGGTAAATTTACTTTTTTTTACGGTTAAACTTATACCATACACACGAAAATGGTGAGTTATATTTGTCATGGTATAAAATAGTAAAATAATTAAATGCGGTGACAAATGGTTGATGACGATTAGAATTGCACGAGACTGAAATTTTTATTTGTATTCATCTAATGGATCTTGGGCCGACGCGACTGACTTCAAAATGGGCCATCCTAAAAATGAGTCGACGGTTGTCTGGGGGAAAAGGGCGTGTTTGGTTGGTTCGGCTCTCTCTCTCTCTCTCTTTTCTTTGTTTTTTTTAAATGATAAAAACATTTAATTGAAGACAAACGCTCAAATCGGGCCAACATATTCTACATGCTAGGAACGAAACCCATTTGTTGGATAAGCATGGCCGCATGGGGAAGGAGACTGCATATAATGGGTTGGGACCCGTTGATACAGAGGACAAGATCAGACAAGTCACATGATTTCTATAACCCGCTCCAGCCTGAGACAAATGGTCTTAGAAAAGCACGCGCTATTGTCTATTTCCCCTAGCTGTCACCATTCACCAGTTTTCGCTACAAAAACCCTTTTTTCTTGAGAGCAACTTGGATACATAACTTTTGACGTTCTACATATGGGATGCGTAAACCTACCAGGCATGAGCGGGCCTGTTGGGAGCAAAAGGGGCTGAATAAAACCTTCAAGAAATAAAACGTTCGAGTTTACGTTAAAAAAAAAAAGCTTGCTTGTTGTCCAGTAGCATCACTGGAGAATCCTTTCACTGAACTTTGACCATGTTTATTTCAGCACATAGCTATGGGATCTGGTGAACGTGTACTTTGAAATTTTGGAAAGCTACGTTAAGCACTTGTTAGATTTGATATGGTAGTTTAAGGTTTGATTTTCCTTTTGCTAAACAGGTGGGTTTCTCAAGACCCATGATTTCCTACAGCCACTAGAAAGGCCGGGAAAGTTGAGCGCCAAGGAGGAAATCCCAGCGGAGGTATCCAGTGCTGAAAAGCCGCCGCCACCGGCACCCCCTCCTTCTGTGGAGCATGTCCTTCCTGGTGGTATTGGAACTTACACTATTAGTCACATTTCCTATTTTAATCCCAGGGTACCGAAACCAGAGGCGGCCATCTTCTCCGTTGCGCCAACAAGCAGCAACGAGCCAAACGATGAAAATTCCAACTGCAGCTCCTATACCGCTGCAAGTGGTTTCACTCTGTGGGAAGAGGCTGCAGCTAAAAAGGGAAAGACAGGGAAGGAGAATTCAGGAGATATACCTGTTGGAAGAGGTAACAATATTTCTTTTTGGTTTCCTGCATGATAAATATTTTTGCATATGTTTACATGACAGCCATATATTGAACGGCATTATATTTTTTCAAGTAATGAGTTGCCTTCATATTCTGAATGGGACGTTAAGTTACATAGGTGAGCTTGGTGATGCATGCGCGTGAGAGGAGATTTTTTCTCTATTACTTACTGATTTGTTGTCCTAGCTTGTCCGCTGACACAGTTGGTCTCTTGATGAACCACCTTTACCGAGACAGATATAACAACATATCTAGAACTCAAAAATTGTTGAGATAACTGGCCCTTCTTTTTTAACACATCTCTCCTTATTTTGGACCCTGTTTATTCACCTTTTCTTTTTCTTGGTGGAGAAGTTATAGATACCTGTCTCTATTTGTACTTCAAATTCCACTGTCATTGGGAATTTCCTTGAATATTTTAGTTTTCTGAAATTAGAATAGGCCGAACAACTAATACTACTTTTTGTTGTCTAGGGTTGCTAGTGTATTCATGCGTCATGTTTCTGATGAAATGACTGGCCTCCGGTCACATACCCTATAATTGTGCTCATTCGGATAGGTAGAAGAGGCTAGCTGCAAGGCTAGCTGCAGTTGAAGCGTCTGCCTCCTTTAGTTTCCCATTCCTCTCATTGGTGAAAATAGTGTTCTAGGCAGCACTGAAGGATCTAAGCTTTCAATTGGAACATTTTAATTGTACAAAACATGTTTTTATTTTAAATCGCCAGTGACCTGTCATTTATGATTATGGCTACCTTCTTATATACAGAAGATATGACGAGGGCTGGAGAGTGGACCTCTTCATTGGAGAGGGCTTCCCAATCTTCCACCAATAACCATCGCAATCATTCTTCAATATTGTAAGTCGCTTGCCTCATATGCCATTCAAGCTCATTTTTCATAGCTAATATGCCAACTTTGACCTCCGATAATTTTATCCACAGGCAGTCGTCAGGGAAGAGGAATAGGAGTTTTGTGGAAATGATAAAATCTGCTCAATGCAGTACCCATGACGAAGACTTAGATGACGAGGAAGATTTTCTTCTCAAGAAAGAGGTTTCCACTATCACTCAAAACAAAGGTAATCTACCAACTTGAAAGTTGAAACCTTGTATGCGTTGTATAAGCATTTGGTATTTATTCTTTTTCTCAGTACGTCACATTTTTCAGATCATATCATAGCTGTCTATTATGATACAGCAATTCCATGTTTGAGCACCATGATTAGCTGAGTCCAAATTTTATGAGGATATTTTGCATTGGTGCAGGGGGACTACGAGTGGAAGTGGACAGGAAGAGTGCTTTTGATCAGAAGGCTAACACTCCACGGTCAAAACACTCTGCCACAGAGCAACGCCGGAGGAGTAAAATCAACGACAGGCAAGTATTTAAGTCCGTTCTTGTGTTTGTCATGAAGTCTTATTGGAGTCTCCTCCAGCAATGTCAATTCCTAAAGACCATTTAATTAATCGGTTTGAGAATTACTCCACTGTATCCGTTCCATGAGAGGCATCATACATAACCCTCACCTTTTTGAAGTGTACATATATAATTCTGAGACTGAACTTGAATGAGTTGTTTCTTTGCATTTTGGTTATGTTTCTTTAGCTCAAAAACATGTGCTAACATGACAGTTGCTTAAATGTTCTTCTGAAAGAACTCTGCTTTCACGTGTCTTTTGCATTGACATAGAGATTAAGAAATTGGAAGCTAGCTAAGGAAAACTTTTGAAATACTGCATACCAAACTCGCCACTGGATGTTAACTAAATACTTCTCATTCAGATTTCAGATGCTGAGGGAAATCATTCCTCATAGCGACCAAAAGAGAGATAAGGCCTCATTCTTGCTAGAGGTTGGTTGGTGTCTTGAAATTATTTGTTCCGCTCCCCACAGTCAACAGCTTTGATTAACTTGAATATTGGGGTTATGTGCTTTTGCAGGTTATCGAGTACATTCAGTTTCTACAAGAAAAAGTGCACAGGTATGAGGGATCATATCAAGGATGGGATCATGAACCGGCCAAGTTGATGCAGTGGGTAAATCCTCCGCTTCTTTCTACCTTTTCAGTTACGAACCTGTTCTAGAATATAACTGATGTTTGGTTTTATGCATAACAGAGGGACAATCAAAGGCCTTCAGAAAGTTACCAAGATCAAGTCCGAGGCATTAAGAGTGGATCTGCTCCCACATTTGCTTACGCAGCAAAGATGGATGAGAAAAACAACAACGCCGCTCCAAGCTCTCCTGCAACTGCCCAGCACCGTGTGGAATCTGACATGAGCACAGCAATAACATTCAAAGCAACAGACCATCCGGCCAGAACCACAAATAACGCATTGCCGTTTCCTTTGTCTCTACAGCCCAGTTCAATCACGCCTATCCAGGGCAGTGGCGTACCAGCTCAACTTCCGCATAGGGTCATATCTAATGCAGAGTTCGGTTCCTGTCATCCTCAACCTGTGTTATGTCCTAGTGCATGCAATACTGATGTTGAAAAGCTGAAAGATCAAGCGCTAACAGTTGAAGGTGGAACGATAAACATCTCAAGTGTGTACTCTCAAGGGTAAACATCTCTTATAGATCTCACCTTTTCTTGATATATATATATGTGTGTGTGTGAGAGGGAGTGAAGAAATGTTGAACCTTTGACGTGCTTAACCATTTCAAAATTTTGACCTTTAGGTTAATGCTTGAGTTGTTATATCGCTTGTAGTTCAGTGAAATCTAAAAAGTTATTGTCTGATACTTCATAATTGTGTACAACTTCATTCATCACCCTGTGTTTGACAGGTTGCTAAATTCTCTAACTCGAGCACTGCAAAGTTCTGGAGTTGATTTGTCTAAGGCCAGTATATCGGTGCAGATTGAACTTGGGAAGCGAATGAATGGCAGAACCACTGCTCCTCCAACATCCACACTTAAGGTAGGTTGATCATGTTTTTACATTGTCACACGTTTTGACTTAAGAAACTCAACATTTTCATCATCCACAACCAGTTAGCATCATGCCTCGTTGATTGGTTCGTGGGTACAATCTTGAATTACCTGGCTAAATACTTCCTTACCGAGATGTAGGATTAGGATGTTATGTTGCCAAATCAAACACATGGTTAGGATTATGAAACTGTTTAGTGGAGGAGCTCCTGCTCTTGTAGAGTTTATGAAGAAACTTACTTTATCCAGAGTAAAGTAGGGGCACATAGCCATTCCCGTTGAGTTGAGATCAAATCTTATTAGGTTGGCTTTGGCTGAAGTTAGTTTCGTACTTGCTCACGGTGATGCAGGATTGCGAGATTCCGTCTCCAAATCAAGAGATGTTGCGTTCCAGACTTGTTGCCAACCGTGAAGACTGTGAACAAGGCCCTAAGAGAGCGAAGACAAGCAAGAGCTAGCCCTCGCACGCTGTTTTTGTTGACATTCTTTTCTTCTGCTACCACTAATTTCCATTGTTTCATTTTTTGGGGTACCCGGCCCGCCCGCCCAGTCGGCCAAAGTTATTCACACCACACCGCACCACACGTCGTGTTCTATAAATCTGCTTCCGTCGTTGCTGAGACGAAAAGTTTGCTGTACATTAGCCCCTGGCAGGCAGGCTCAGGCTGCTGGGATTGTTGGGCCGCATACAAATAAATAATTATTTATTTACTTATTCTCTCATTATTCTATTTCATTATACTATAGAGAAGCTGCTTTTCAACTGGAGGCTTCCATAATTCCTGTATAATTATTATTGTTATTTTCACTTTTTTTGTTGCCTTGAAAGATTCGGCCGTGTTATTTGAGAGCGGACTTGTTGACCTGTATTGACCAGAACTTGATGATAAGTCTGCAAAGTCTGATTTTAACGTACAATTTATTCCATGTACTGGTCGTCGAAGAACTATTTTTTGTGTTGCTTAATTTACCAAACACTGTATTCATTTCGGAGAAGTGAAGGAAAAGTGAACGTACAATTTATGTGTGCTCGCGTGCGTGTAGAGAGAGAGAGCATATAATGATCACTCCCTCCTAGGTGGAGCATTAAACTTGGTTATTAGTCTGGGAATGGGGAAAATGAATGGAGGTCAAGAGTAGAGTCTATTTTAAGTTTGGTGATAGAGGCAGCCCAATCTCGCCAACTATTAGCATTTTAAAAATGCTCACTTGTGGCTTCTTCCCTGCAGCTGGAGGTGCTCTCTTGATTCTTCCACCCAGTTTGCTTGCTTAGCTCCCGTCTTAGGTATTCGTTGTAGTTCCTTTATTTACCAACAGGGAAGGACAAATTCATCAATTGAAGTATGCGTATTTTTCTTATTTTGTCTTAAATTTGTATAAATTACTTTTCGACCATCCTTAAGTTTTAAGTAACATATAGTATTTCAATTTCCCAACACCCTCAAGTTTGCCAATTCTTAATGATTATCCCACCTGCCTTGATAATAACAACTCCCTTTCGTCTCACTTCAATAACTCAGCTTTGGCTCCTAACACGTCCAAGTTAGAACAATGTCGTTAGATGAATGGAGCTACTACTGCCTAGGAGACTAAGCAAATTATTGCCATTTAAATTTGAGAGAACTTAAATTCCAAAAATCTGTTAATTTTGATAATATTAAAATTCCATGTTGTAGTCTAAGGAGCAAACAACAATAAAACTCGAGTTCAAGGGCCTCATGATCTTTGTTTGGTTACTCTCCACCAGCACCAGGTATTTCTGATTCTGACATTGTTTGGTAATGGGAAAGGAAGGGAAACAACGAGAATTTCCGTTTTCAGTTGATTCCTAGCGCCTTGCTATACCAAAATATAAGGCTATGTTTAATAAAGAAACAGTTCCCATCTCATCTCGTCTCGTTTAGCTTAGTAAATTCATCGGTGGTGCCAATTGTCGTCTATCCCACTAAATCTACTTTCCGAACACAAGCACATAACGTTTCCAATTGCACAGCGTCTCTTTTCCCCAAACAATAACAAATATAAACGGAATAATATTTCTTCCTCCTCTAAACTAGAGGTGCGAGACTAGCCGACCCAACCCAGCCTGGGTCTGGGATTAGGAGGATCGGAAACGGGCAGGGCACAGACGGTCTAGTTCTAGGCCGGTCTTGCGTTGGGCTGTGGGTTTTTACGGTTTTTTTTAGGACATAAATTAATTAGCTTTGTATTTAATATTTATTTTTAAGAAAAAATATCACCTCTAATGTAAATTTTATTGAGTAAAAAAGCTAAACAACACTTACAAATAATCAGAACGAGTCTTATATTTTCAAATGATGAAATGTTCCAAAAATTACAAAAAATAAAAACCTATAATCTGTGGTTAACAGTATAATTAGATCAAATATAAACTATATGTATGAAGAAAAAAAAAATTCAAGTCTTTTCATCATATACTACAGCATTTATATTATAACCAAAACATTTATATTACAAAAATTAAATAAGCATGACAAGCAATGTAGTCGTGCTCGTCAATTTGATAGGTTTTTATATAACCAAAACATTTATATGAGACATTTTTTAATAAGCATGACAAGCAATGTGGTCGTGCTCGTCAATTTGATATATGGGTCAAATAAATAAGCAACTAAAAAGATACAGGAAATGTTTTTGAAATACTAAAGCCACTTAGCCTACATGACTTCGACAGTCATTTTAAAAAACTCATCATTTTTAAATTGATATAAAGCATATGTAATGTTCACTAAATGAAGTAAAACTTAATGAATGGTTGGGTAGTAACACCAGAGAAAAATTAAGTTGTCTCGTAAAAAAACTTAAACAATTTACTAGTTTTAGAACATTTTTTCTAAACTTCTGTCATAAGAAATTCACAACTCATGTTCATGTTCATAAAATGCTTCAATAAATTTGCATACAGATATGCAACTTGCAACATCAAATAAGTGAAATTCTAACGGGTTAGACAGTCTAATTTAAACCGTTTCCAAGAAAATGATTTTTTATTTTCAAAACAAAACCTTTTGAATTTACAAAATACAGGCACACTTGATTTCAAAAATCACAATAAATTCCAAATAGACACAATTTCATTTTGGAGAACTTCTAAACCCCTTTGCACACAAAGTGTCAAAATGTGGCACATGCACCTAATCTGAAATAATGTATTATCGAGATGTGGTTTCAATGCTTGACTCAAAAGACAAACAGCAACATCATTGTTTGAAGTATTATCAAATGAAATGCACAGGACTTTGTCAGTATAATTATAATGACGTAAAGTTTCTAAGATGCAATTATATATGTGATAACCAGTATTATCAATTTCAATGACCTTAAAATGACAAAATGCGTTTTTGCATAACCTAGTCAAAATCAATCCAATGAACAGTAACGCAATAATATAGTTGACTTACAGGTGATGTCCACATGTCAGAAGTAAATGTCACACAATAATTAAGAGCAGAGAAATAGAATTGCAAATTTGATTTTTCGGCTTCAAATAGTTTAAAGTTTTCCTTCTTAACTTTTTTCCTGTAAACTTTTTTAAATACAAGGTTTAATTGTGATTTAATCCAAGATTTTAAATGCACATCTTTAACTTGTGAAAGAGGTTTTTTTGTAAGCATAATCCAATTTACCATATCTTCTTTATAAAATTGTTGGTTAAAACAAAATATACTTAACCCGCCAGTTGTACTCTCAAGTTGTGTTTGTCCTTCAGAACTAGTCGTGACACTAGTAAAAACATTAGGATATTGATTTTCAATGTTGCATTTGCAACTTTTTGATACAGAAATTCTTTTTATGTGCCAACTTTTTCCCACAATGTGTGCATTTGTCGCACCTCGACTTTCCTTCAAATATAAGTTTATAATGCTCCCAAACTCAAGCCCATTAGCCGCGAGGATTTACCTTGTCTTTGTCCTTGGGTATCCCTGTATCGGGTTGACGGCTTGTTAGTGTCGGTTGTGTTGACGAATCATCAGCCGTCGTCGCATCTACCTCTTCAATATCATCATTCGATAATTGATCGTCGATACCCAAATCATAATTCATTATATTGATTTGGTCATCGTCGTGCAACTCCTCGATTGAGATGCCTTTTTCGGATAGCCGAGAACGGCAATGAAATAAGTCTTAGAGGCTAGTGGTGCTAGAAGATGAAGTCTCCACCGACTTACCCTTTTCTCTTGAAGCCATGACTGACAAAATAATAGTAATGATGAATAAAAAAATAGGAGGAGATTAGGAAGAAATTTGAAAAAGATTATCAAAAAAAGTTAAAATGATTGAAAGAATATAGTAGAAGAAGAAGAAGAAGAAGAAGAAGAAGAAGAAGAAGAAAAGCAATTGAATTTTGGTGTGATGGTCGAGTGGAAATGACCTTCCAATTTATAAGGGAGGACCAAATTTTGTTTGGACCAAAAACGCCTTCAAATATAATTATTGAGAGTTGAAAGTGGAAATTTGGGATAAAATTGTAGCAGAAAACTGTCGGAGGACTAACAGTTTAAAATATTCTGGAATTAGCCATTTTTAACTGTTGGAGCCTCAACGTTAGGCCCGGACCGAACCGGTTTTGATTTCTAGGCCGGTTCGAGCCAATTTTTGGTTCTAGGGCATGCTATGTTGCTTTACATGGGAATCCTCTTTCACACCCAAATTTGGCCCATATTATAGTGGGCCTTAACCATGCCGTGTCAAGCCGGTCTTTGACCGGTCCAACGCAAATTTGACCCCAGGCTGGTCCTGGTCAGACCCGCCAAAGTCCCACCTTTACTAAATGGTCAGCTAAAACTGTTGTTGGTAGCCGCTCCCACTTATTTTAGACCAGCCCCACGCCCGCCCCCCACCATCATATGTCCTCTTCCACTTTCCCTAAAAATACAATCCGTCAACATTTTATGCAAGGACCAGAAAATGATATGACCAACTACTACCAATATTATATAGTACATACAATATAAAAGGAATAACATCTCCATCTTCGCATCACTTCCATTGCAGTGGACAGCCACTAATCAAAATAATTAAAGAAATGACCCAGAACTTCCCTCCTTCCAGTGGTTGATTTGTCACCACAAAAATTGGGAAATTCACAAGCCAGACTCAATCTCATCGGTGAACAAGACAAGTTCCACCAACCTACATGTGTTACGTTTCATCTCAAATCTCATCAACATGGCCAAAATAGAAACATTATAATTGTCTGATTGTCTCCAAGTTGTGGAGGTCCAACCAATAGCTTAGTCAAACCAAGCATTGATTTTCAAATTTACAGCACAATCTAATGCTTGCAAGAATTTTTCCTCCATCTTTGAAGCAAAATTTGAAAACAGCAGAAATAAAAATCAAGGAGCGGTCTACACAGAGTAACTACAAATTTTGACAGTGTGATATATGCTTCTGACTGCTATTATCATTGCTGATCCTAAGAGGAACAACAAATTTGATACAAAAAAGGGAAATGGAAGAGCAAGGGATCAACCTTTTAAGAATCTCAATCTTGTGCACCTTGTGCTATATTTGCATCCCAGTGTGCAACCAGGTCGGCCACATACCGCCACCTTGTAAACCAGGGAGCTTCCATACACAGGATTGGCTTATTCTTATATCCTAGACACACTGGTGTCTGCCAGCTGCCTTCACAAATTCCCAGTTATACTTGCAGTGTCTGCGTGATGGCCACCTCAAATGAAACTCCTCATTCCTATAACTCTGTGGAGAACTACATATAACTTGGGGATGCTGGCCAACTTACGGCTCCCAACACTGGCAGATCACGTACTACTCACAAGAACATTTGATGGTGCCTCCAAACATTCTTCGGGATTTGCATAAAAATAATCCTCTTCTTTGGGTCTGTCAGGGATCACTGACCTTTTGCTTGGCTGTCCTTTACGATTCTCATGACATGCCTTGACAGCGGTTGAGAACTCATCCCAAGTAAGGGATCCACTGTTATAGTGGTCTATCAGGTCAACCAACAGCCCCCTGTCTAACAAAATTGTCTGCTTGAACCCAAGGTATCTGAAGCAATAGTTCGCATCAACTTTAGTTCAAGAAAAGCTTGTTAAAATTGCGGAAGATTATATAGTGATGATAAGACCAGTTGAAGGAGAAATTGCATAATCCACACTTTTAAGGTTACCCAGAGACCTTAAACTCTATGCACTAATAAACATGAGTCTACCATGAAAACAGGAGAGCCAATATAAGACCGCCGGCCTCTAACAGTAGTTGAGATCGCTTGAGATGAAAATTTTTGATATAACTTTAATTTGGAAGTTGGTAAGGCCATGAAACTCTAATCTACCATATGAAAACCCATATACAGCTGAACGGTACCTGCGATGCCCTTCAACAACTTTTGCCATGTTACCATCATAAGTAGGGATGAAAATATCACTCTCCAGGGATACAAGATAATCTAGTGCAGCCATCTGGGAGGAGTGATTCTGAAAGAACCTAAGATCAGAAGGTGCTAACAGAGTCTCCTTCCTAACCTGTAACAAAAAAAATACCACCAAACCTCTCGTAAGATAAAAGAAGGAAAGCAAAGGCTTCAAAGATTATGTACTCCAGGTAACCACCATGTTACATACCACTTTTGGATAAGCTGCTGCAAGGCTAGCCATCCTCCTTTCCCCACCATATATTTCTCCAGCAGCAATATATATTTGATAGCTAGGATCAACGTCCAGAGCCCTCAATGTAAGGGCAGTTTCCTCAGGTGTCAAAGGGCACAACCCATCTTTCCTTTTCAACTCGGAATTTATTATCTTCTCTTTCCACCAAGGATATGCATATCTGGAAGGAAATGAAAGTAATACGATGAAGGTATGGAATCTAAATCAACACTAAGATCAGGTATGATATTTGATCGAAGATACACAAACAACTCACCTCATTCTTGTCAACTCCTCAACCTCCTCCTCATTGCAGCCTTTAGTACAGCCAGAAAACGCTAGCATGTCCATTTCATATCGAAGATGAAGTACAATGAAAGGCCCATTCTTCCTCAGAAGCTTGATAACTTGTCTACCTAATTCCTCTATCTGAGAAGTGAATTTCAAGGCACTAAAGTTTACACGACAGCGGAGCTTCTGAATCTCCAAAGGTTGGCCATTGTTGGCCAGCCGACTATCTGTTCTATTCAAATGTACAACTTTATACTTCTGTATCAGAGGAAGAATCTGCATTTTGATCAAATCCTTACCATCAGAATACATCAATGAGAGCAGAGCAGTGAGAGAGACGAATTTAACCAAATTTGGAACACTCAGCTGCAATCCACCAATTATCAACGAATAAATGTGAACATGAAAAATTGCAAAAGAAGAGAAGCTAAAAAACTGACCTGGTTATGATAATATGAAATATCAGACCAACTAATGGGAGGCATGCTATAATATCTTCCCATCTCTACCCTCCTCTTCAGCCTAGGAGGCAACTCCTTTAATATCCGAACCTCATCTCTCAGTGAGGTGATAAAATGATCCACATCAAAAATATCTTGAAATTCACTGGAACATCAACTAGAGAATTATCAGATCTTTGAAGTGAAAATAGTTCCCTTTCAAAACTAAGTATAAATAATTTTCAGCTCTCTTATCCAAAATTAATTATTTTCAACAAAAACAATATCAACATAAGCTGAAATAACAGTAAACACACCTGGGATCAGCCCAAAAGGATGTTTTGTCAAGCTCAGGTACTATAAGTGTGACATTCAAATATCTCGCAATAGTAACCATGTCACAAATCTGTTAAAATGCCCAACTAGAAAATAATTAAAAACGGTGACTTTTTAACAAATATATTGAAGAAAAAAATGAATGCAGTATCCTTTGTTAAGAACTCACCGCCGCACGCATTTGATTGAGACCTCCATTACATGAAACCATCAAATATCCGTTGTTCTTATAAACCCCTACATTATCAACAACCAGAACACTGATATATTAGTTGAAGATGACAAATCAGAAACAACCATTGAATATAAGGGGAAAGAAACAAACTTACATATCCAGTTGAAAAAAATTAGACATGCCAATCGCAGCAAGTGCGGTATTAACTTGTATAGACATGGAAATATGTACACGCCCATCACAACTCACATATAACATGCATAGACAAAACCCCAGAACAATATTTATAGAACCTTTCCTGAATTTGTGAGAGGAAATTAATTCCCCAATCACGTTCCAATGTTATCTTTTCAATATATGTTTAAAGGTAAAACTCAAATACATGTATTTGTTTATTTATTTTTTTGGTACGCACAACTCAAATGAAACTGAATCCAAATGACATAAGTACTCAGACAAAACATTACAAAGTTGCTGGCCTTGATTCTACATATTTTACTTGCTTCTTCTTTTCTCCTCGCTACAAGGTGAATCGGCTCTTCTCTAGCACGAGAAAAGCATCTAAACGGAAGGCACTGCCGATGGTAAGAAAGAGAATCGGAGTTTTATCATCTCAAGAAAATGACGCGTAGGAAACGAAGTCATCCTCGCGAGTTCTCCAATGCCCAAAGAAGGGAAATCATTATAGAGAATCTAGAAAAGTACAGCTAATGAAGACAATTAAGGGCATCGAAGCCTCTACCATAAAAAAAATCCGAGTAAACAGATAAAACCTATGAATCAATCCAAGCTTCAATTTAAACAAGATGGAAATCAGAAGAACTCACTCTTGGGAGGAAGGGCGAGGGCTGGAACCGAGGGAACCTGATCCTCAACAATGGAGGCAGATGATTCCGGATGGTACAGACAAGAAGGCCATCCCTTGAGTACTCTGGGACCCCAGGTCTCACCCAACGCCGTCAGCTGCACGATGCACGTCCAAAGCAGCACCGACGTGGTGGCGCGTATCATCCACAGCTTCATACTGGAGTTCTTCAATTTCTCCACCCTCTCCCCTCCTTTTAAAGCCCGCATTTTCACCCTCCTCTTCACTTCACTTTCGCAACTGCACATCTGTATCTCGATATCTATCTTCTCAACATCCCCCCACAAGTGTGTTCCAATCTCTTTGATCAATGTAGGTAACTCGACAGATTAATCGGACATAGAAACTCAGAAATGAAACCAAAGAAAGATCCTCTACAGCCAAAAATTCAAATTTCCTGTATTTTCCTTTTCTCGCCAAGCAGACTTAAAGATCCAAACTTCCAAAAATAAAGATCCGACAACTCGAGATGAATTTCAACCCAAATTTGAATTCGATGATTCCTTCATTCGACAAGAAAAAAAATTACCTAATTTCTCTCTCGCATTATCAACAAATCAAGAATTTCCTTTTTGATTCTCCCGCCTTCACCAATCAAATAATGAACAGAAACCAATTGGAATTAAAAGAACCCAGAACAAAAACGTCACGACCCCCGCTGCTCTGGGCAGAGAGATTCTGGTGGCTGGATGGCCGGAGAGTCGCCGACGAATGTAACCCAATGGAATGAAAGAGAAGAAAGAGGAAGGGAAGGAGGGATGCTAGGGACAGAAAGACCGACGAATCACTTTTTTAACTGTGGTTAAGATTGAAGCTGTGGACTAGGGTTGAGGTTGACTATAGTTTGATTAAACCAATAAATGCTCGCCAGCTATGCTCAGATAATTCCGGACCCACAAGAATTAAGGTGTCGCTTACGTGGGGAAGATCGAGCGGTGGATCGGTGCCCTGTGCCGCGTTTTCTGTTGCCAGACAAGTGAATCGTACCGTGGGGGTGCTGCAGTAAATTCTTGCTGTGTACGATACGCCGACAATATATCGCGCGAGACTGTGTTTTTGGGTCGTTTTCCTCGTGAGAAGAAGTTAAAAGCTAAATTTGAAGACGGTTCCTGTAATTCCCTAGAGGCCACTGGACTTGGCTAGATTTGCCGAAAAAGAGT
The DNA here is from genome assembly GCA_005392925.1 of Aquilaria sinensis. Taxonomy (NCBI): domain Eukaryota; kingdom Viridiplantae; phylum Streptophyta; class Magnoliopsida; order Malvales; family Thymelaeaceae; genus Aquilaria; species Aquilaria sinensis. The sequence goes on from SMDT01003301.1 coordinate 209,282, forward strand.
TAAAGAATTCCTTCATTGAATTAAAAATGTGTAAGAGCATGTCTTATTCTTTCTGATTTTGCATTTTTGTTTTCAAATGTTTTCTTCTGGGGGTACATAGGGAGGTCAATCATTTGAAATTAGAGTTTCCATGATTCCTATGATATTGGTCGATGACAGTTTGTCAGAAATGTTCAGAATTGTTATGTTTGTTTCATAAAGAAAAAAATAATTGATCAAGTTCCAATAAAGAAGTTACAAAATTTGAAACAGCAAGCTTTGTTACTTTTCCATAAGTCGAGAGTTTAATCTTCAAATTCATGTACTAATTCCAAAGCTTTATATATTAAGCCAACACTAAGCTGTTTCCAAATTTTCTATTAAGAAAAAAAAAAAGTAAATTCTAACGAAATAAGAGAATTTTTAAAAAAAACAAAAGTGAGAAGAGTACAGATCGAAAACCTTGTGGCGCTACTTGTAGTTCCACAGAGATCTCGGTACCAGCTCTGCAATTGGGGCAAATAAGTGTGTTCTCTTTTAAGTTTTAACGCTCCCATTTGTACAGCTTCGTTTGATATAGAAATGAACTACCACCATGAGCTAATAGGGGTAAGCGTGGGTCGGGTTGTTTCAGTTTTTTTGTGGAACCGAACCAACCTAAAATGGTCTTGGTTTCAAAATTTTTCTATCCAACCCAGAACCGAGAATCGAATAGAACCAGAACCATGATTCTGGGTTTCTTGGTTCTGGTTCTCGAATTTTTGGGTTTATACCATATACCTATAACAACACCAAAATTCAATAAATCTACATCAATAATCAGTTTTATGACATATTCAACATAATATATAATTAAATTAATATTTAAATATACATACTTAGATACATTCAAAAGAGTTTAAAATGTTGTTCTTACAAAAATGGTTCAAAAGAGTTGCTTGTGGGGTATCTTTTATCTCAATTAGTTTACTTCATTCTAGTAATTCCAATATTGGTATGACATTCAATATAAAAAACTAAGCCTTTAAGACCATCTTCTTCAGTATCAAAACCTAAAATATGTCGATGTCATAAATTTTTAATTTTGCATGACTCAAATGAAAAAAATATCATAATTGTGTCGTAAAGAGTAGTCTGGAATAAAAGATCGAAAGCAAAATGACTTAGGAGTGGTGGGTCTATGAAGCAAAGTGATTTAAGTGAATATGGAGAAATTTCGTAAATGATCCCACAACTTCCATACTGTTTCAATTTGGAACATTAGTTTAAGAGTTTAATATAAAAACACAAAACAACCATTATAATACTTCAAAGAAATATGTGTGTGTGTGTGTGTGTATAGATATATTAGTAATACTATAATTTTTGTTATATATATATTTCGGGTTCGGTTTCACCTCGGGTTGGTTCCATATGGAACCAGAACCAACCCAAAAACCGTCGGTTCTCCTATATGTGGAACCAACCCAAGAACCATGATCAATTTTTACCCAACCCAATGGGGGTGGTTCAGTTTCGATTTCGAGTTTATCCAACCCATGCTCACCCCTATGAGCTATGGTGAATTTAACTTCGTTCTCAGAGTAATTTGATGGAGTGCAATCTCATATTTAATTAATCAAATAGTAAATTTCTTTTTATGAAATATGCTTCATTTCAATTAAAAGTGATACAAACAACATTCAACAACTAGAGTTGGGATCTAGGCCAGCCCAACCCGAACTAGACTGGGTCTGACTTAATGTCAAACCTGGCATGACCCGTTTAAAGATAGGCTTGGCATAGCCTGTAAAAGACATGCTGGAAACTAGGCCAAATATGGGCTTGATTTAAGAGAAGCTTGCAAAACGACCCAACCCAAGCCCCAAACAGCCTTCAAATAATGACCGAGTCCGGATCGGCCCAAGGTCGGGCGGCCCGGGCCCACCTATAAAATTCTAATGGTAAAAAAAATGACTTTCTAGCAGATTTTTGAAAAACTGGGTTAATGACAACCTTAATCTTCTAACGGTTTTCTACTTCATTTTTTTTCCCAAATTTCCACTTTCACCCCCCAAATAAGTATTTTTCTTAATGAGTTTTTTGTCCAAACAAATTTTGGTCTTCGCCTATTAAAAAAATGGTTATTTCCACTTCATCCTCACACCAAAATTCAATCTCTCTTTTTCTTTGACTATATTATCTCAAGTGTTTTTGTTACCTTCTTTAACTTTTTTGCTAATTTTTTTTCCTAATCTCCTCCTAATTTTTTTTTTCAAACCACTACTATTATTTTGTCACTTATGGCTTCAAGAGGAAAGGGCAAGTCAACGGAGAATTCTTCATCCCGCACCACTTGCCTCCAAGGCTTGTTTCGTCTCCGATCTCAACTGACAAAAAAAGGCATCTCAATAGATGAGTTACATGATAATGTCCAAATCGGCATAACAAAATATGATTTGGGTGTTGATGATTAGTTATCAGACAATGATGTTGAAGAAATTGATGCAATGCCGGTCGAGAATCCGTCAACATAACCGATGCCAACAAGTCATCAATTCGATGCAGAGGAAATATAAGGACAAAGTAAATTCTCGAGGCTAACAACTTGGGTTTGGGAGCATTATAAGGTCATATGGGAAACGCAGTCGAGATACGGTAAATACAAACATTGCTGAAAAAAAATTGTGCATAAAAAGAATTATGGCACCGGAATGCTACGGCACCACATAGAAAACCAGCATGTCAATGTCTTTCCCAGTGCCACCACTAGCTTTGGAGGACAAACACAACTTGAGAATACAACCAGCGGGTTATGTATATTTCGATTTAACTAACAATCTTATAAAGAATATATGATAAATTAGATGCTGCTTACCAAAAAAAACCTTTTTGACAAGCTGAAAATGTGCACCTAAAATTTTGGATTATATCACAATTAAACTCAACATTTAGAAAAATTCTTAGGAAAACGGCTAGAAAGGAAAGCTTTAAACTATTTGAAGCCGAGAAATCAAATTTGAAAGCTTCTCTACCCTTGATTATTGTGTGGCATCTACTTCTAACATGTGGGTATCACCCATAGGCCAAATGATATTATTGACTTACTACTCTTTAGATTGATTCTGATTGGGTCATACAATAATGTATTTTTTCATTTAAGATTATTGAAACTGATCACACTAGTTATCACATATACGATTGCATCTTAGAAACTTTATGTGATTATTATTATACTAATAAAGTCATGTGCATTTCAATTGATAATATATCAAACAATGATGTTATTGCTCGCCTTTTAATTCAATAATTAAAACCAACTCTTGAATGTGCATTCTTTCACGTTAGATGCATGTGCCACATTTTAAACTTTTATGTGCAAAAAGGTTTAGAAGTTTGCAAAATGAAATTATCCTTATTTGGAATTCATTGTCGTTTTCTAAATTAAGACCCACTGTATTTCATAAATTTAAAAGGTTTTATTTTGAAAATCAAAAACCATTTTTTTGGAAATAGTTTAAATTAGATTGTCCAACTCATTAAAACTCCATTTATTTGATGTTGCAAGATGCATATTTATATTTGTTGACGCATTTCATGAATATGAAGATTAGCTGTGAATTTCTCACGACTGGAGTTTGGGAAAGATGTTTCAAAATCTGGTGAATTGCTTAAATTTTTTTACGAAATGACTAAAATTTTTTCCGATTTTTACTACCCAACCGTTCATCAAGTTTTGTTTCATTTAATAAATATTATATATGCTTTACAGCAATTTAAATATGATGAGTTTTTAAAATCGATGGTCAACAACACCATGTGGGCTAAATGCCTTCAGTATTTTGAAAAGCTTCAATATTTTGAAAACATTCCCACCATCTTTTTAGTTTCTTCTTTACTTGTTCTATATATGAAAATGACAGGCACGACCACATTACTTGAAGGCATTTATCATATTTATTTAGAAATGTCCGATATAAATGTTTTGGTTATCTCTGTTATTGCTTCCGAGCACTTGCATTCTTTGTATAAGTTATATTGTGAGAGGCATTTGGATAAGGTAAGATCTGAAGCCCCCAAATCGAGCCTCCTAGGAGATCAATCTCATCAAGATTCAACCCGGCCTTCCAAATGTTCAAACATTCTTGACCAACGACTTTGGATTTAGTTGAAGTCAATGACTACTTCAACACATTGTTCGAGGCAAGTAACGTTGACATATTAGAGTAATTGAAACAAAAGAGATCAAGATTTCATATATTGTCAATAATCACAGAAGAAATTCTTGTTATTTCAGTTTCTATCGTGGTATTCAAGGCAACATTTAGTACAGGAAAACGGGTAATATCAGATAAACGATCAAGATTAATGCTGGAGGTGGTGGAAATTTGTGTATGCAATTGAGATTAGGTCCTCACAGTACTCCAAAAATAAGACCAAAAGAGCTCTGATGATGAAATAATATCCAATGATGAGGTGTATCCAACGATATAACTTGAATTTTTTCTCTTCTTCTCACATTTAGTTTGTATTTGATCTGACTATGCTGTTAAACATAGATCATAGATTTTAATTTTTAGTAATTTTTAGAATGTTTAGTCATTTCAATATATAAAGCTCATTTCAGTTGTTTGTAAATGTCATTTGGTTTTTTTACTTAATAAAAATTACACTAATGGTAGTGTTTTTCTTTTAAAATAAGAGAAATTTACAATTACCCCTATGAGGTATGTCCTAACCATAGCTTGTCCCATCTATTTTAAAAAACCTACACTTTGCCCCTTGTATTTTTTATACTATCTAATAACAACTTCTGAAACTGTATTTAAATTATACTATAATCATCTTCTAGTAATTTCAATCTCTTGAATATTTTTTTTATAATTAATATATATTTTAAATTATCAATTTTTTCTTTCTGTAAATATATTTTTCTCCCTATAATTACATATCATTATTTTTTAAAGGTCAGTTGGCTGTGAAAAAAATATCAAAATTTTTGAAATTACTAGAATCTTATTATCATACAGTTTAAATTAGGTATTAAATACAAAATTAAGTCATCATTTCAAAAAAGACCCTGACACAACCCTAAACCTGCCCCGAGATGTACCCAAGACCTGCCTAGGGCCAAAATGGCTACATTCGGTCTGTCCTAAGTCGAGTTGACCCAACACCCGCCATTACTTACAACCCATTGATGGCATAAAATACTAAGGAACAATACAAACATCAAACTGACCATAAAAAAACTATTTATTCCTACAACACTGAATGAAAGAAAGAGAATCAGGTTAAACTGAACTTTTCAGGTAAGGTAGAATAAATTTGGGGTACAAAACTCACAAATAATTGGAACAAAGCTTAGGCTAGAACGAGAATAACTAAGCAATACTAAAACTAATCAGGCATCAAAGACTTGAGTAAGACTATTTATGAAAATAAAAGGCAACCAATAAAACCTAGAAAATAAAGGCTGACATTATTTTATACAATCGCCTCCATATCTATTATCAAACATCGGGATGCTTCAGTAGGATCGAGATTCCAATGAATCCACGAAAAAATTTAGATCCATTGCTACTTGCCTTTAATTGAAGATATATCTCGTAAAAGTCTCGAATAACTTAGAAATACCAAAATTTGAAGAAAATTACTTCCACAATAAAATATGATAGATACTGTTGGATAAGATGAGTCAAATAATAAAAGGAAACCAGCTAGATCCAGACTTTGGTCCGGATCTGGCCAAAAACAGCATATGATAGTGAGGGAGGTAGCATAGAATTAGGTTTGGGGAGAAAGAGTTATTAATTACATAGTATTAAATATTACTCCTTCAGCCTTAAAAATAATAAATTGATTTTTTGTTGTTTTTTTTAAATGTTAAATTATTGGCTTTTTGAAAACTTTTTAATATCTAATTTGCTTTACTTTTTTATTTAAATTATCACTACACAAGATTAAAAAATGAATCTTCTCTTTTTTTAATACTCATTTAAAATTTCATTATACAATTAATTTTTTAAAAAAAAAGTTTTAGAAGCAAAAATGGAAATAATAATGTAAATTAAAAACATCTTAATCTTTATATCTGATCAAATGTTTCATTCAAATTGGGATGGATAAAGTATTTGATTGTGTTCGAAAAATTTAAAACAAAAATGAAGAGATGATTTGGGGCATTAAATAATTTTCACATTCCTGAGGACAATTATTTGCTCATAAAATACTAGGAATATGCCTTCAAAATATAACAATGCTATAAGAAAAATCTCTCTTAAAATTTTGAAATTATTAATTTATATAGAATATGAAAAAAAAAAAAAATAACTCTGTCGCCAATGAACACAACTATTTATGAATATGTTTCTTTTAGAACAACCACAATTATTTATGAAGAAAGGTGTCCTTGGTAAAGGGCATAATGGTTGGAAGATACACAACTCTTTAACGTTTAATTAATTTATGAAATTAATTAAATTAAAATAATTAAAATATATTTTTTATTTATGTGGAACTTATAAACTACATATGGAACTTAAAAAAGTTCCAATAATCCCCATTATTTTGTACATTACACATTAATTTTCACCCAACAATGTATTACTAATATAAGAGGATATCTTCTGATTTAAACCTTTAATTATTATACATATTAAAATTCTAACGAAGTCATAGTTATCTAAAAATTTTGAACTTTAATTTTTTGTATTAGAATCGGAGACATAATACACATAATACTTGTCAAAATTTAGTCGAGAATTTTCTTCTACCTTAGCACTATTATATGCGGTCTTATGCTAATCCTTGGTTTATCTGTAATATTTATAAGAAGTTTATCAATCTTCTTGATTGAAGTGCACTACTTTGATATTATATAGTTGAAGTTTCACAATTTAATTTATCATAATTGCTTATAAAAACAAATTGCAATAACTTCACTAAAAGTACAATCTTATCCTATAAATTGTAGCAATTTGTTTGCACTAGCTTCAAGATTATGAGACTTGCCCAATGCATGCAAGCACGTAATTGTGACTTATTTTTACTTATTGAATTTTAGAATTATTGTTTGACTAATTAAAGTTGGGTTTTTAATAAAGTGGGTGCTTTTAGTGAACTTTTGTTTCTCTCATTGCCTACCAGAAAATGTCTACAATTTCCCTAAATAATAGTGATCATTCTATTCAATATTAATCACGAAATTAATCATATACCAATATTTCTAGACTTTTCCTTATAAATTTCACTATATGCTTCCAACACAGTAACAGTCACAACTTTCTTTCAAATAACAATGTTTAAATGATTCTAATTCCTTGCCCCAACAACATGTTCTAGTGGAACATCATTGTTAAGTAATACAGAATGAAGCTTGCACTAATTGGATTAGTGCATCAATATAAAAATACAATCATAGCAAAATTATAAGGCTATCATAGTTTTTCTGATTCCTCAAACACAAAATATTCTAAGTTTTACTCAAATTCTTGCTTCAAACTAAGAGCCTATGTTTTGACATAAATATTCACTTCCCTCTCCATTAAATACTTATCATTAGATTTTTAGAAAAATGTAAAATGAAGAAGATGAAGGAAAATTTTGAGGCATGAAATATTTTTCACTTTCCCATAAAACGATTATTTATTACTGGCTATAAAGTATCAATAATATGCTTACAGGGTACAACATAGCTCTATAAAGAATCTCTCCCAAATTTGTATAATGACTCATTTATATAGAATATGAAAACATACAACTCTTTCACTAATAGACAGCTATTTATGATCTCTCAAAATAGATACAATTATTCATAAAGAAATGTCCTTTGTAACGGACATAATGATTAAAAGAGGCAGAACCCTTTAAATTTTAATTAATTTATTATTTCAATTAAATTCAAATTATCAAAAATACATTTTTAATTTATGTGGGATATACAAACTACACATAAAACTCAAAGAAATTTCAACTGTTCATCATATAAAATTAGAGGTATTTTGGAGCATTTTTTCGTTCTAGTGTTTCATGGTATGGTACATGTAAATATTTGTTATGCCCACATTCCACTTTTCTCTTCAAATGCACCGGTTAAAAAAAAAAATAATAGTACACATATATTAACCAATCACTATACACCGGGTGGTTAAAAATAATAATAATAGCATTTAATTTTTTTTAATCATAATAGATTACAATCTATTACAAGATTAGAGATGAGAGTGAAGTATCTTAAACCTAGAGGATTTAGGATATAAAATCTATTACAATTCTTTTTTCTTGAGAAACATTTATTAAGAAACAGTTCATGAAAGTTGAAAACCTATTCATATAATACAGTTGAACATGTCCTCCTTTCTGCGAGTCATTGAAGTATAACAACCACATTCTTTATGGTGGTGTCAAGGTATGCAATATCTTTCATCTTCATAAGAACCGTGGAGGAGATCTCTTCCTCAGCAAAATACTTCTCTTCATTCTTGTAGGCACTGAATTAAATACTGCAGTATACTACTTACTGCGGGTATATGGTATAAATATTTTCATGTTTTGTTATTTTACCGCGCAATATACTGTATGCTGCGCACTTTTTGTATGTATTTTATAAAAAAAACTGTACTATACCGCAAATACCGTGTTGCAAATACCGTGTGGTACATATCACGGTATTTAATTTTTTGCTCCTATTTTTTTTTATTTTACATCAAAATATCATAAATATATAAAAAATAAAAATAAAAATAATACACATATCATAAAATAAACTTTTACTTTTAATTTTTTTTGTTACTTTTCTTAATTAATATAAAAATTTAATGGATGGTATTATTTATATTTATAGTATATGCAAAGTATATGGATGATATTATTTATATTTATAGTATATCAATAAATTAGTTTTTTTTAGTATTATTTATTTTTCTCCATATATATAACATTTTTTTAAATATTTTTTGTATTAAAAAAATATCTTCTATCATATATATTTTATTTATATTTGACAAATTATGATGTGAAAAATTAGAATACATGTAAAATGTGTAAAAATAAATTATTAAAAAAATTATGTTATCTTAAAATAATATTCTGACATTTATTTTTTATGAAAATATTAACAGTATGTAGCATGATATACCATATGGTATAACTTAAAAATTCAGGGTGCGATATACGTTGCGGTAACAATATTTAACACCTTACTTGTAGGTGACAAAAATCATTGGTTTATCACCAAAGCCAGCAATCACCTTGAATATATAATTTCAAGTCACTTTGCATCTACAAAAACAATAACAGCACAAATAATAAGAATCCCAACTTCCAGACCTAAAAAACAAATATATAATTCCTCATAATTAATCTACCTAGAAGATCTGACTCAGGTTAGCTAGCTAATGACTTACTTCTTTATCAACTCAAGCAATTCAAATCTACCTCATACCAACACTAACTTGCTATCTGAATTTATGAAAGGCAGGAAATTAAAATCTAGTACATAAATCAAACAATTACTGATAACCGTTCCTATAAATTGATACTGCGACATACCAATATACTTAATAAGACAACTAATTAAGCTTATAAAACATCAAAAAACTAATTAACTCAAGCTTCATTTAGACCATGAGGCAGCTAAAATCTCCAAAGTCCATCGAGAATACAATGAAAACAGAGAAAAAATTCTACCAATTAGGCTAAATCAAGTCCAAAACGAGGTAATGTTTACACCAAACACATGCCACTCATCACGCACCTCTATATATATATATATAATCGAAACCCACCATATGACCCCAGTTTCCTACTTTATTTTAGACAGCACAAGTACACAACAACTTTCCACCCTGGTTTTCTCCCTCCTTCAATCTCAAAACGACCTCGTTTAACTTTGCCCCGTGACATAAATTTAGCTCCGCTATTTCCCTTAATGTGTATATATATTGATATATGGAAAAATAGAAGAAATACTAAGGAGAGACATCTTTTAGACACGTATACAGTATTTTTTTTACATAAAGTAAACATTTTTTCATGAGTATTCCGGCTTCTCCATAATCTAAAAGCACACATTCTGGACAATATAGCACAAAGTTTTTATATGACGTTACATTTGTGAAGCTTAATATTTGGCATGTTTCATATGTTTAATAGAGGTGAAAGCTCTAAATGTAAGTCAGTTTTTCATACAATTTTAGTTAATACATAATTTATAGTATCACCAAGAAATTTTTTAGTTAATTACGTGAACTTTAGTTGGAATCACATTTTACTGTTTAATGTAGTTAAAATCCATACTTACCAAGCTTTTAATATTATCTAGTGTTAATTTTTAAATTTATAATTTAAATTATCTGGTAACCGTCTTTAATAAATTTAATATAAATAATAATTTTTTATAATTATTGAATGATTTTAAATTATCAATCTCTTCTATCTATAAACATATGGCAATATGATAACTCTCTTCCAATAAATTTAAATTGTCTAATAATTTTTTGATAATCAACAAATAATTTAAATTTTCATTATTTCTCTCCATAAATATAAGACAATTTCTTATCTATACTAGCATTAAAAAAACAAAATTTTGAAACTTTATGGAGTAAATGTAATTTTCACTAAAGTTTAGAGATAAATGTAGTTAACAAAAGGAGGAAAAAAAACCAAATACGAGCGGAGTCGGTATTCCTCTGTATGCATGGTTGTGTTTGTAGCAAAAGGTTTGAGGACTGAAATGAAACCTCGAATAAATGCTATTACTGAAATAAATGCCATTTTAGTGTAAACGTTGAAACTTGAAGGCCCAGCTGTAGGCAAGATAAAACAACTAGCAGATTTCTTACTCTCTCTTTTATTTCCGTGCTCGTGCGTGGAAAGTTAGCCAGCCGACTGAAAAAACAGTAGAACCACCAAATTTCTCACAGACATTTGAGATTGGAACCAAATTTGTCACTATTGCGTTCTTCAGTCCAAATTTGCCACTGAAATTATAGTTTGTGATGAAATTTTCTACCAGCGGTATATAATCTTGATATGGCTAATGTTAAAAAGTTGTCAATAATGTTTGGAGTTCGGACCAATTTTTATTTTTATTTTTATTGTTTGTCATTACATTCTAAGAAAACAACCCAAGTTTACTAAAAAATGTCTTATATGCTTCTTACGTTATATGCATCTTACATCTGTAATTACTTTTTTATCCTGACTCAAATTTTCTAATTCTCACCTTGTTCTCTCCCTTGTCTCATTGGCTTCAACATGAGTCATCCCCTCTCTCGCTGGCTTCGACACGTATCACCCTGTTTCTCGTTACTCACATGCTCCCATTGCTATAATTAATGCCACTATCGTCTCTGATGGAGCTTCCGACCACACTATTGTTGTCTCCTACCAGATCTTTATCAGATCTTTACTTATCAAGGAATCAAAATCAGAGGTTGATTAGTGCGAACGTAGGGATGACAAAACTAGGGAGGGATGAGGGATTTGGCGACAGGGAGGAGAAACTAGTTTTCTTGCTCACCAGTGATGAGGAGGGAAGAGATGGCCGATAGTGCGATTAGCAGTAGGCAGTTTTTAACAAAAACAAAGGATTGGATTCAAACCCTTGTGCCATCCCCATTCATTCTACTTTTTTCAATTGAGCCCGTAATATTTTTTTTTAGTATGTATATGTATATATAAGTAGTAAATAATTCATACAAAATTATAAATTTATATGTAGCCAAAAATATTTTAAGAAAATTTTATTACAAAATTATAATAAGTACAAATGCATAAACGTAATTGAAAAAAATACAATCATATATGTACAAAAGAATAAACTCAATTGTATAAATAATCTTACGAATCTATGGTGCAAGTTTAATATACAATAACAAAATTGGTAGGCGTTACATTAATATTCGAACAATTAAACTCGCACATATAATTAAATATACCAATAACAATTTTCAGAATTTCATTTATATACATGTCTTACATATTTATACGTATATGTGACTTTCTTTGTACATTAGATTCACACATATTTGTTATCCAAGTTGTACATATCCCAGATTTTGATAAGAAGAACATTTTCACATGTTTCATCACTACTAAAAAATATACATTTTTCAATGGTCTTCGTGTTGTAAATTATGAACACTCAGGTCTTTAGAAATTTCCAATGCAAAGATTGCTGGAAAAGGCTGCTATTTATACAATGAATTTTAAAATTTTAAAAATTAAAGTAATAGTTTTAAAAAAAATTCAAATAATAATAATAATAATAATTATTATTATTATTATTATAATTATAATATGATTTAATAATGTATATGATGTATATATCATACACATATATAATAATAATAACAACAACACAGCAACAATATATTATAAATATTAATGTATTATAATAATAATAATGATAACGTATCATATACTATAATGTATGTGTCATATATAATAATAATAATAATAATAATAATAATAATAATAATAATTATTAATTATTATTATTATTATTATTATTATTATTATTATATAACATATATATTTATATATTGTAAACATATATATTATATATTTATTTTACATCATATACAATTTTACATATTATATGATATTATATTACATATTTATTATATATCTATAATCCTGCTCATATAACTCGGCATATATATATACATCATGACCTACCCCTCCCCTCTTAAACCTTACAACCAACCGCCTCTCATTTTGCTTATCTCATTCGTCTGTCATCTCTTGCCTCTCTTAGTTGTCTCACGTCCTCGGTCACCTCTCTCAGCCTTCCCTCTTTATCTTTCACCTCTCGGCCATCCTTCGTCATCTCTCACTTCTTTGTCGTCCCTCGTATTCTCTCTGCTACCGTCACCATTTCTCATCCTTTCTTCATTGCCTCGTCGTTCGCATCTCGCCTCACTCCTCACCATTCACCATTTGCTCCTCATCCTTTACTGTTTGCCCATTCGCTCTTCACCTGCATCTCTCCTATTTTTTCCCCGCTCACTGCTCCTCTTTGTAGTCAGCTTCTCCTCGTCATCTACCTTACTCCTCGGCTAACCGCATTTGTAGATTTGGTTAAGAATTAATTAGATTTATTTTTGTAGTTGTGATGTTGGTGTGGTTTTTGTAATTTATGTTTTTGAATTTTGTGAATATGGTTTTGAATTGTGATTTTGTAGTTTTTTTTTTTTAATTTTTTTTGATTTTGTAATTTTTTTCATATTGTAATTTTGTATTTTTGTAATTTTGCAATTTTGTGAATTTTTTGATTTTTTATTTTGTAGATAAAAAGATAATTTTAGTGAATATATTTTTCTAATATTATAAAATTTTGTATTTGTTAATATAAAATATATTTTATGTAAATTTAAAAATAAATTTAGAAATATATAAAACATATTATCAAGAGTTCTATAATATATATATTTTTTATTTTTATACACATAGTTTCCAATGGTCAGGCCATTGAAAATTTCCATCTGTTGGATTTGTTCTATTTATGGCTCATATTTATTTAATTTTGATGATAACAAAATATATTTATTTTATGTGTTTCAAAGCTTTACCTAAAGATTTGTATATTGGTCTTTTATTGATAAAGTTTTGATATTTGGAAGGAAAATTATTTCATAAGTATATTTGAAGTATTTATGTTGATTCAAGCATTGCTTGTGAAGGAAGAAATCATTTTGGAGAAAAATTCGTTGAAGTTTGAAAGTTTGGAAGTAAGAAAATCCTGGAGCTACAGTTTCAACAGGGTGAAAATGTTTCAACGTGTTGAAACTAGAGCCAGTTTTCGAACCCAAGAGCATTTTACTTCCAGACAAGAAAATTATTCAAGTGAAATTTTTTCAACCAGGTGAAACTGGAGTGATTTTTTGAAGCCGAGAGTATTTTGGTTCTGGAACAGAAAAACACTCGAGTGAAATTTTTTCAATCGGGTGAAACTAGAGTCAATTTTTGAACCCGAGAGCATTTTATTTCTGGACAAGAAAATCATTCGAATGAAAAATTTTCAACCGGGTGAAAATTTGACTTCAGACTTGCACGTGATTTTTTGGTTCAAAAAATTTTAAAAATTAATTATAAATTCATACTACGTCAGATTTTCACGTGTATAAAGTGTTGACAGCTCATTAATTACCAATATATCCGTTAGAGGTCAAACATTGAATTTCGTTATCAGACTGAATTTTCAACCGAGTGAAATTTTTTCACCCAGGTGAAACTGGGCGACAGATGCAAAAACATGTCAAATTTGACAGCAACGGTCACCTGCTTTCTTAGAGACTTTTTTGACATTCCCAATAGTTCTTCAACGTCTCTTTGGGCCCCAAATAAGCATAAATACATGGAGAAACACCTTGGAAGGGTCTCTTGGCTATAAGATCAAGGATTCATCGTCAAATCCAAGAGAAAAGAACTTATCTTGAAAAATTCATTATTGTGGTTATACTTTCACTTGTATATCTAGCTTGAGTGTTATTGTATAAGCTTGTGAGTTTGTAAACATTTCAAGTCTTAGAATCTATTGAGTGTGGAGTGGTTTCTAGTGAGCATTGGAGAAAACTAGAGATTGGTTGGGTGTGAACCTTGAAAAAAACACCATTGTAATCTTGATCAAGAGATAGTGGAGAAAATCTCAAGTGGGCAAGCTTGAGGTGGGTAAGTTTGAGGAGAGGACGTAGACTCCGGTTGGTGGAGTTAAACCTCTATAAATCCTGGTGCACTATTTCCTTGTCTCTCTTTATATTTTGCTTTATATGTTTCTTATACTTGCTTAGTTTGTTCTTGATTTTTTGTTAAATAAATTTAGTTGTAAAATTTGATTTTGCTAAAGTTTTTAATACAACCAATTCACCCCCCTCTTGGTTACAATTGGGCCAACACCATCGACTTGAGTAGTTGGCATGTTCATTCAGCCATGACAAATAACTGTATAAGGTTAGGCCGTTGGAAATTTTCAACGGCTCATTTTCTAACAGCCAAAAATTGAATTGTTGGAATTTTTTTGTTTCCAACGCATCATTTGCGAATGCACCTTTTTCCAACGATATCACATTAGAAAATGACATTTTTTTAGTAGTGCATTTTGTACATATCTATTATTTGGTTTGTACATGTATCTAACTTTTTTTGTACATCAAATTCATACATATTTAATATTTCATTGATACATGTCACTATTGTGCTATATATTTTATTGAAAATTTATTCTAATTTTCATTCCATTTTTAAAAAAATATAAATCTATGTATAAATTTTATGAAAATGTAAATATCATATGTCCAAATTAACATAATTTATGTACACCAATGACAAATTAAATGCATAGTTTGAATATATTTGTAATTAACATATTTCTGGCCTTATTTGTACATATATGATACATGTTTTGTATATATTAATCACCTACTTCATACATTATGTTTCATACATATCTAAAATCTCATTTGTACATATATCTAATTTTAGTGTAAGAAGGATTTGACTTGTTCATATCTATTTTTTTATGGCAAGTTGAACCTGTAACATATTTGTGATTTCATTTATACATATGTCACACATTATTTATACAGATCTCTTAATTTCTTTGTACATTAAGTTTGTACATATTCTATATCTAGTATCTGATTTATACATATCTTCAATTTTAAGGGAATACAGGATTTCATGTGTTTACATTTTTTTTGTGTCATAAAGGGTAATATTGGAATACAAATACATATAGATATAAGGGATAAATAGCACATTAGACTTACTCAGTCTACTCATTTTTTCTTTTGCCTCTTTCGAGAATGTAAAAATGAAAAATGAATAAAAAATTTGTCATCACCGTAAAAATGACATCTTACTAATATTTTTCCAGGATTGGACATCCACCGTACAACATATGAAGGAGGTTTTTTATTTTATAGTATCAATATTTTAGAATTTTTTTCTTAAAATCATATATTTTAATTATCTTTTTATTTTTTAGGCTAGATAAGTTAAGGAATAAATAAAAATTAATTTTTATAAAACATTTAAAATTACATTTTTAACTTTCTATATGATAAAATTTTAATAAATTTATAATTTAAATAGATAATTACTTAATAACAATATATTAAATTTAATTTGAATGAACTTGCCTAAAGATCCTGAAGAAGATAAAATTATCTTGACAGTTTGTATATCTTTTCAAATGGATAATTACAATCCTAAGACAAAATCCTTTTTGTAATGTAAATAAAGTAGTAAGGATAATTATAAAGTAGTAAGCTTTGGTTTAATATACTTTTTCCTCTCATATTGAGTTGAGCATGAATTAAATTGAGTCAGATTTTTTGTGGAGTTGAATCAATCTAAAATAGATATGATTTCTAAAAAGCCAACCAAACTTGAGAACCAAAAGGAACCAAAACAATAGATATGGTTTTTCCAGTTCTAATTCTTTTTTTTTTTTTCTGTTTGTGTCATATACTAGGCTGCAAAATCTTATATAATTTCATCTAAAATAACAATTGAAGAGCAGGAAAAATTAAATCCATCAACATTTGCCAAATTAAGAAACATTTGCCACAATCCACCGCTACAAAATTTAATTGCACATTTAATTAGTACAATTTAAGAGTAGCATATTAAGTTATAAAATTTATTAAGAAAATGATCATCAGATGTTTTAAGTCATAGAAGGCCCCCTCATAATATATTTTTAAATAAATTAATATAAAGATAAATTTGTAATATCATAAATATTATAATATATTTAAACATATACTTTCTATTTGATTCCACTTCAAATTGGTTTCATATACTTGTGACTCGTCAACTAGTTTTACCCACCCAAGCTAACAAATATGGTTGGTTCAGGTTGGGTTTCAGTTCTACCCGACCTATACTCATCTCTGCTATTGCTTATACAAAGTGAAACTTACAATAACCCCTTTATAATTTAGCCTAACATTAGTTTAAACTATACCATAGTCATTTTTCAGTAATTGCAATCTCCTTATTATTTTTTAATAGTTAATAGATATTTTAAATAATCAATTTTTCTTCTTTGTAAATGTATTTTTCTTCCTATAAATGTAAAATAATTTTTTTAAAAAATTGGTTAAATGTGTAAAAAAATATAAAAAATCTTGAAACTACTGGTATATAGTTACCAGACAGTTTAAATTATTGTTTTAGAAGTTGTTGTTGGACAGTTTAAAGGAAATAAGAGATAAAATGTAGGTTTTTAAAATGGAGAGGGTGAAGTGTAGATTAGGCCAAAGAATAGAGGTTTATGTAATTTTTCCTATACGAAAAATAACAAACATACCATCAATTTTTTGCAATTCTAGCAGACACACCTCTATAGAATATAAAATTGCATGTGTAGCATGAAACTCAAGATTTCAATCTTGCTTGATTCTCTTATTTTATGTAATAGATATGGGATAAATAATATGGGATAATTTTTTTATAATTATTTCTTTCTCTAATTGATTTAAACTATGAGGTTGACGCAAGAAAAGATTCAAATATGTTGAATTAGATAGAAACCAAAATGAGTTTTATGGATTTCTCTAGCCTGTGACGATGATTATCACTAGCGTGACGGATGCATTTTCACAAGGAACAAAGAACAATAATAGACGTACGGGAAGATTGCAGGCGAACCACCAATGTTGGGCATGATGAAGATAGGGGCAAAGAAGAGACATTAATAAATTTAAGGGGCTGTGATTCCAGAAAAAGAAACAAATGGGACTAAAAACGGGTTTTCCTTAATGCGTTAACAGCTAGTGGCCTATTTGCACAAGAAACATAATGATAGTGGTGTATCGGCACAAACTGAAACAATGGTAGCGTATCCACTATAATTGCCAGACATTAGTGGCATAGTTGCTGCTTATGCCTAACAATTCCCAGGGCGCGCTCCTGTCCGTCATGGTGTCGGTGTCGCCGTTAAAGACGGCTGTTGTGCTGTCAGTCAGAGGGTGGACTGTAGTGGTCGCCTTCAACTCAACAGCCAATCAGATCAGTGCAAAGCACTGTGGGATCTACCGACGTCACATGCTTATGAGCGTGGATGCACGCGCTAACGTCACGGCTGTCACTTCCGCTAATCTGCATTTTCTGTGGACCACGGAGCGAAGTAGATTAAGGGAAGGTGTACGTCGGGCAGTACACGGGCTCATCCGACACCGTACCTGCCATTAATGAAAGTGAAGTTTCGGGATCGTACCCAATAATATCCGTACACAATCCATAGTTATTTGTCCATACAAACGGATGTAATCGACTTGGAAATATAGATAGGTGCCGGGTCGACCCGGCCTAGGACTGGCCGATTCCCTAATAATATTCAGAGTCATTAGTTCATACAAATGGATGTAATCGACTTGGAAATAGGGATGGGCGCCAAGTTAACCCGACTTGAATCGGCCGGTCCTACGCCTAGATTAAGAAGAACCCAAGCTTAGGCTCGTCCCAGGCGGGTGATCCCCAGCCGGTCCCCGAGCGGGTCTGGTGAAGGGCAAGGCGGATTTTGAGATTTTTTTTAAAATTAAAAATATAATTAATTGTATATGTAATAAATATTTTTAAGAAAAAACACCATATTCGGTGTAAGTTTTATTAAGTAAAAAAGCTAAACGGCACTTACAAATAATTAAAGTGAGCTTTATATTTTAAAATGGTAAAAATGTCCCAAAAATGATGAAAAATAAAAACCTATGATTTGTGCTTAACAGTATAATCAGATCAAATACAAACTACATGTATGATTGAAAAAAAAAAATTCAAGTCTTAGTATTAGATATTACCTCATCATCCGAACTCTTTTGGTCTTACTGCCGGAATGCTGCAAGACCCCAATCTCGGTTGCACACTTATACTTCTATCGCCTCATGTGTCAATCTTGGCTGTTTCTCCGATATCACTTATTTTTCTGTACTAAATGTTGTCTCGAATGATATTGTGAAGACTAGAATAGTAAGAATCTCCTGTGCGATTATCGACAAGATTGGAAGCCATGAGTCATGAACTAATAGTAGTAATTAATGCAAAATTAAGAGAAGATTATGAAGATATTAGGTGAAGATTAGTAAGAAATTTGAAAGAGATTAAGAAAAAAGCTCAAATGTTTGAGAGAATATAGTAAAGGAAGAAGAGAGATTAAATGATGGTGTAAGAATAGAGTGAAAATGACATTGGTATTTATAGAGGAGAGTAAAAATTATTTGAACCAAAAAGTTATTAAATTTTAGTTGTTGGGAGAGGTGAAAATGGAGTAGAAAACCGTTGGATGGTCTACTTTATAATTAACCCATTAAAAAAAAAAATTTTTGCAGGTGTCCGTTGCAAGGAGTTGTTGGGGGCGCTCTAGGCCCAGCCTGAACTGGCCGGTCTTTAGCCAGGGTGGTTCATGGAGTGAGGTGGGTTTTGTGTTGGGCAGGAGCGGTCCGTTTTGTGCAATTCTTTCCTTCAGGGCCATATCTGTGTGGGTTTTTTTCGGGCTATGCCAAGGCTAGTTTAACTTATGGGCCGGTCCCGGTTTAGGCCGGGTTAAACCGGCTCATGTTCCACCTCTACTTGGAAGTACTCCCCCGGATCCTAACTTTTACTCCATTTAACTTTTTGTTTTATTTTGACTTAAATTTATTTTATATTATTATTTGTTAAAAAAAATTAAAAAATATATTTAAAAACTACATGTCTTGATTTATCATTCATATATAAAAATTTTCATTTATATATTAAAATATTAAAAATAGAAAATCCTAAATTAATTGCTAAAAATAAATGGAGTAAAACTTTTGGGACAGAAGGAGTATAAAATTGTTGAAGCCAACGAGTTTTATGTTATTATTGTGCAAATAAAAGCAACTATCTTCAAGTTTCAACTCAACAATTTACAAACTCAATCTGTAAAAATCTTGAACATAATCAGTGTTCATCATAAGTAAACTTGTAGTAGTTTAGTTTTACTTCAGGTAGTTTTTTAAATTTACTTATATCAGACATGGAAGCCAAGGTTTTCATGTTGTTAACACTCAAGTAAAGGAGAAGGAGAGTTGTGGGATTCTTCTATTTGGAGCAAGAGAGATGGGACGGTTGTAATTATGGCAAACTTTTTGGGTAATACCTAAACATGCATTCTCTCTTAGTTGCATTGGTGTCAAAACAAGTTAATGGGGGTACATTAGCTGCATGTGTTTTGCAGTTACATAGCTCAAATGATTCAATTGTTAATAGTATGTTAACTATATATGTAGCGATTGCCTTCTACAAGTGGGAAAGAATGCAGCATATTGGTGAATTTGTGAAGAATATAGAACTAGAAATTAAATAAAAACCACTTATTCTTTGCTTGCAGATTCTCAAGGAATAATAATGACTAGGCGGATTGCTCAAGGAAATATTAAACCATTTTGCTTGGTTTCAGGTCCTCCCCTGGGTTTGTAAACTAATGAATATATTTTATGCCAGGTTGGTCATGAAAAAAACACAAAAGAAATAAAACAATTACATATGTTAAGGATGATACTATGCGTGGGTCCTTATGGTAGAAAGAGCACTACCTACAGCTATTGGGTTGTTGGCTTAAATTAGAAGACGTGCAGGACTTTGTCGCAGGGTACTCATTCGGTTGGGTCGAATAAAATTGATCTGAATAGAAAATTTTAATTTGTTTTCAATTTTTATAAATTTACCCAAACTATCCAAAGTGTATACTAAAACTGATCCCAACCTTTTAAATTATAAGTTGATTTTTTTATTTTTATCTGAACCATTTAAATTATGATTCAGTTTATCTAATTTTTATAATTCAATTCCTTTTTATTAGAACTAAGCATATGGAAATTGAAAAATATATATATATAACTTGAAAAAATATTATGGAAATTGATAATATTTCATTTTATACCTAAAGTTAAGGGTTTATCTATAACATATAGTCTAAGATCAAATAAAAATGACCTTATATAAGTAGTGTTGATAGATATAATTGTAAAATATATATTAGTTTTTAGTTTCTTCGGTTTTAAGCTTAAGAACTAATAACCGATCCAAAATTAAATAAGAAATTCAATTTTAATTCAATCAAAACCAAATAACCAAATAATCAAAGTATTATATCTCACCCAAACAATCCATTTAAATTATTCGGCTTTATCTATAATGAATGCCCTCTGGTGTAATTAAGCTGAAGCTCGGTGTGATTTTCCTTTTGAATTCCGGTGGAAGATTGGATTAGAAAGCATGCATGCACGGTTTTCACTTCAGCACCAAGTTTGTGCTTAGTAGGTTTTGTTTAATTTTTATAGTATTTTATTTAGGTTTTCGGTTTCATTCACTATAAAAATAAATTGTATTACAATTTTAGATATAAGAAAAAAAATAAAAAATATGAGAGTTTCAAGAGAGAAGAGATCTAGGAGCTGAAAGATTCACAAAAAATAAAAGCATTATGTAATTCTGATATAATCTTGTAAGTGTGAAAGTATGATATCAGAGTTGTGAGAAGACATGATATATACATGTGTGAGTAGTGAGTATTGAGAATATACTTTATTGTAATTTCTATATTAACTTGTTCGAGTAAATTTCTCATTTAAGTGGACATAATCAATTAAAACTTGAACCATGTATGCTATACAAAAGGTATATGAGATCTCGACTGAATTCATCTGCAATGACTACAATTTTGGTGAACGTTTTGTCTATCTTTTTCCAATCATCACCAACAAGCAAGAAACCAATTGTCTGGTGGCCGAATCTCCAATCATTATTTCATTTTTATTTCATATATAGTATAATAAGGTGAGATTAGGCATGTGGGTGACTGGGGAAAATTTTTGCCACCAAACATTCTTTTTATTGTACTAATATGCATATATTTATCGATGTTAGTGAACTTGTCGATAATTATTATAATTAAACTTGACGTTGAAGAACCATCCCATTCCCATGCCGTGTTAAATGATCTGGAGATTAATATGGGAGTGGATTTCACTCTCAGCAACGCTTCTTGCCGTTAACGCCAACATATACATATAATATATGTCCACCCACCCGTGCGCAGACATACAGCAGTCTATTCGTGCCTTCGGACCTTTCTTCTTCGTTTTGCTGTCGTTGTTTATTCATTATTTTCAATACCTTTGTTTATTATGCTTAGTTGACTCTTTTACACTACACATATATAGTTAATCCTAAGCCCACGGATCGATCGTCTCTTTTAAGCTAAGCCCGGATATATTATCTTGACCTGCAAATTACTTTCCCATTGTAAGAACAAAAAACAAAAAAACGGAATATTTGTATAAATATCAATTCTAATAAAAATCAGTTTTTTTTTTGGAAATTAAATAACTTTAAGTAAAAATACAATCTTAACGTTAAGGCAACCAACGACGAAGCAAAGATTCCATCAGCGCTTCTTACATGCAATGAAAACAAAGATGTTATCCAGCAGTGTAAGCGATTGAAATGGACCATTTTTCTCATTCAATTGTGACACTGCATCTTGATATTAATTAGTTTTTGGTGGTTCTTAAAATTATAGCTTTGGTTGAGGATTATTAGATTCTAGGTATTATGGTTATAATCGTAGTTTTAACTCAGCATTTTGAAATGAAAATGACACATGGTACACTTGATCTTTGTCTTTTGTCAAAAAGTCTAGATATGTATTGTTTTAACCGTTATATTAAATGTTTAATTTTTCACAATTGGCATAAGCATAAAATTAAATACCACGGTATATCACGTAGTATACCGCTTACTTACGGTAAGCAGTACGCGGTACAAATGTTTTCACATTTTGTCATTTTTTTCGCGCAGTATATTGTAATATTTCAAATACTATTTACTTTTTTTGTGTACATTTTGTTCAAAAACCACGATATACCGCGAGGTATGTATTGCAATATTTTATTTTTTGCAAATATATGTGAGACATTTTTTTTTGTCATTCTACATCAAAATATCATAAATATATAAAACATTAAAATATAATTAATACACATCATAAAATAAATATTTACTTTTATTTTTTGGTTACTTTTCTTAGTTAGCATAAAAATTTAATAATTACTTTGAACCATCTAGGAACTCAATGTGGTATTAGGAAAATGTATTACTATTATTAAAGTATTATTTTTTTCTCTTATATTAATAAATTAGTTTCTTTCTAAATATTATTTATTTTTCTCTATATATAATATATAACATTTTTTTATGTTTTTTGTATTAAAAAAATATCTTCTATCATATATATTTTATTTATATTTAACAAATTATGATGAGAGAAATTAGAATACATAGAAAATGTGCAAAAAAAATTATTGAATTTATGTTATTTTAAAATAATATTTTAATATTTATTTTTTTGCCAAAATGGTAATGATATGCAGCGCGGTATACCATGCAATATATTTTAAAAATTTGGGATGTGCTATATCTACCTGTAACAGTATTTAATATTTTGGGCACAAGTTCGTTAGCTATACTTCTGTGTTTGTGTGTATCACAAACGACAATTTTGACTATTTAAACATTTAGATAAAAGTAAAAATATTTATAAATAACTAGTTAAGTGGATTGAAGTATTCAACTTGAAGTGGATTGTAAGTAAGTCCTTACTGCTCTTCACGGTGCATTGCTGGTTAGTCTTATAATGGAGAACATAGCTTCGACAAATAATAGCTTGAATGAAGAAATTTACCCGTTACTCAATGGTTGTTATACCTTAGAAGCAGGGATATAGCTATTAAGGGATGGGGAGGGGCTGTTGCCCCCATAGAATTTTCAAATTTTATTATTATTAATAATTAAATATAATATAGAATTGTAAAAGTTTTAAACTTAAGTACTTATTTGTAAATTATACGATTAATAATGGGTTTTGATGCAATTTATCCTTTTAAATGTTTCACCCCATAAGAATATAGTAGTCCCTTTATTACTTATCAACTCTGAAACAGCCCTCAACTAATTATAACAATTTCTTGATTTCTTCATCAGTTTTCAACCATTTTATCACCAGAAAAAAAATTAAGTTTAACAAACAGATTTTTTATTGTAATTATTTTTTCATAATTTTAGGATGACTTAGGTTAATTGTATTGTAATTCCCAAGTAATCATGATATAAACTGACTAGGTAAATTAATTCTTAAGTGTCTAAAATAAGATTTTCTAGGTTTTGATGGTAATATATAGAACCAAAATTGATAAATTAATCCGTTTGATAGTTATTCTTCTTATGTCAATTGCCACTACATAATTTATTTTTTTCAACTAAAAAAATTGTGAAGACCAGATTGAAAAATAAAATGGCCATATGATTTTCTTGTTTATAGTTTGCTTTTATATATAGAAAAAAATGTTACTAAGATTTTCAGTGTGGATTCAATATTTGATGATTTAGAGATTTGAAGAAGTATCGTATTAAATTTTAAGTTATAAGTTTTTAAATTAAACATAATTATTGTAGATTTTTAAATTTAATGAGTTTAAATTTAATATTATTTAATACTTATTTTCTATCACCAATTGTAAATTTATACATGTTAATAACTTAGTTACATGCCTCGCCCCACCTAAGCCTGATTCTTGGGCTACGTCCTTGCTTAGAAGAAAGTTTATCTGTTACATGACTATTGCGTGTCTCTTCTTCTTTTAACTCCTTTTTTATTGTATGCTTTTGATTATGGAAAAAGAAAAAACCTTGAACACTGCTAGTGCAGGCAATTTCGGCGTGATGATAATTGATAAGTGTGCAAGAGATAGACTAAAGCTGAATTTAACAATTTTTTTTAATGAAAGTTTTGACATTTTGTAACATTTTTTTGTAACACTAATTATTTCCTAATAGACTAAACTGATAAACGATGGGCGCTTAATGGATTCCCAAAGAAAGAAATTAAGAACGCGAATGACGGGGAAAAGAACAGAACAGCAGTTGACCCACCGGCGACAACGCGTGTTGATTGGAAATGACTGCAAAACAGCAAAGGTGCAAGGTACCAAAAACTTTCTTTAGTGCCGAAAAACTTTATATGTTTAGGCCAAGCCCAAAAAGATGCGGGCCTATTAGGCTTGTTCAGTTTGTGCTTCATTTGGGCTTTCTCTTGGGCCCAAGTAGTCGCCTCCAAGTCGCAACATTTGTAAATTAGTGCACTGAAAAAAGATAAAAGCAGAACATGGGAACCAACCTGGAAAACTTATTATCCTGTGAGGATCGACCACAATTGTGCTTGCGTTGGATCGATCGAACATGTAAAATTACATTTGTGTTTGATGTTCTGTGGAAATTTAATGCCACAGCGTCCATGTGCGTTTTAATGTTTGAACTTCACTATAATTTTAATTTTTCATATTAAAAACTTCACTTGGAAAAATGACCCTCAAATTAATTTTGAAACTCAGATGCATTAAGTACCCAATTCGGTACAGGATCAATGGGCTGTGATTTGGCAACCTGGGTCGGGTCTCGGATCTGCACGCACGAGCTGTTGGACTACTGTCATGTTTGCTAGGATCAGGTGGTAGGAAGAAATCGTGAGAAACGAAACCGATATAGAACTCAGATTCCTCTAAATTTGATATGAAGATCCGTCTGTAGCAGCTAGTAAAATGGTAAAATACTGGGACATTTTTTTGCCACCAATTGGGTTCAAGTCTACCAATAGTATATTGTGTGTCAATACTGCAATTTGAGGCGTGAAGTCATTCAGAATTTAAAAAACATTTAAATTATTTCCCAACTATCTAAATACTGTCTCGTACCCTTAAATATATATTGTAATGCTTTTAAGTAGAAAAGAAAACAACATGAAGAATAGGGAGATAGGTCGAGTGATAAGCTTATATTTATTATATTTATTTCTCTCATATTTAATATGTTTTAATATATTTTGAACCTTAAAGATATATTTTGAATATGTTTTATAGCTTAGAGCATATCTGGACTCAATTGATTAAAAGTGGATTTAAATTGTAATTTTATATGTTTTAATTTGGTTATGTTCTTTCAGTATTCTGACAAATTGGCAATGTTCCTGTAGAAAAATCATATCTTGATCTACAGATATCCAAATTAAGTAATTTTTTATTCATTGGAAAGCTAACATCTAGAGCTATAAATCACATTCAGACTATGAAACCCAGTTTGCACGTTAAGAGGGACAAATTTAACTTCAAAATGGTGATTTGCGAGTCACCTTTGGTTCGGAAGTAATTGCGGTATTTTGGGCATATCTTTGGTTATAAATGTCCGTTTTATATGATTCAGGTGTTGTTTCAAAGCTAAGAAGAAGATCTACAACTTTTATGTTTTGAGTTTTGAGAAATAGTGACTGTATAAAGGTTGAATCTCAACTTGAAGTTACTGCTGTTGTTCTAGAGCATTGCTTAACTAACAATTTTAAAAAATTTTAATTATTTTAAATTTTTTAATTTGATTTGGGGTACTTTTATAACAATATATAAAGTTTAGGGAGTTTTTATGAATTTAGTAAATTAGGTTTTTTTTTAGGTGCTTAAAAGGGTGGCTGCGCATACGTCCAGGGCTCTTCCTCTCTCTTTTTCGCTTTTTAGTTTTTTTTTCTATTATTATTGTTCTTTATTTTTCTTTCAATTATGCGTGAGTAATTTTCTGATTCAGTTCCAGTTACGATTTCTATTGCCAATACCAGTTATGATGATTGATTTTACTTGCTTAAATATTCTTTAAATTCAAGTATTTACTTTTTTGTTGTTCAAATTTATTACAATTAATTTTTCTGTTCTCACTTATTGGATTGGTTATGCGATTGCAAATTTACTTGATTTTTTTTCAACCGCTTAGGTGAAGAATTCAATTAGAAGTAAGTGAATTGATTGGAGACTATTTTTATTTCTGATTAATTCATACGGAAAAGTAAGACAAATTAAATTGTTCAAGCTTTTGGATTATTGTCTGGAATAAACTTTTGTTCATTGTTCCTAATGCTAATTTTGGGTTTATTAGAAATTGCTCTTTAATATCTGGTTACTCAAAATTAAGAAATTAATCTGAAGCTTTTTCTGGTTTCTACTGTTAAATTCTTTTGGTTCTTTTTAGCTTTAAAGAGAATCTTGTTTATTTGCTTGGATTAAATAAATATTTTCTTTCGATAATCAACTGTGTAACTAGAATGAATAATCAATCCTGAACTGAGCATTTTTAGTATTAGTTAATTTTATTTTAATTCTACAGTTAATTTATTTCAGCATCCATTTCAAGAAAACTCTCAATCTTTTATTTTAATTTTCTGACAGAAAATTTTCTATTAAAATTTTTTTCTTGAGATTTAACCTAATTTTCACTGTTAGACTATAAACTTATTTATTCTAAATTGTTAGAAATACCAAAATTATTTTTTACAGTTTTAATGAACTACCATCGAGTCAGAAAAATTAGCTCAAATTGCAATTGCAACAACAGAACATTTAATGGAAAACAAAGGTTAAATGAAAGAACTTTGTAGGGATCCACGGAAGGGGGAAAGGGGAATGATTATCTGGAAGCGAAAATCGTGTCTATAAATAGGCTAACCCCGAAATTGTAAGATCACTTTGTCTAGGACAATTCGCCACAAATAATCTCGTGCCTGTTGCTTGCCGACACCTTTGTATGGCTAATTCTTCAAATTTGCCTTGGCCAGAATCACACCATTAATATTCTTTTCATGTAGTCCCTGAAATGTATGTTTCTTAGCCGTATTCCCTTTTTAATTTTTTTTAATATTTAATTTATTTTTTTATCCTCATTTACACTCTAACTATAAAATTAAAAAAAAATTAGTAGTCATTAAAACTTTTAGTATATAAAACCCAAAAATGAATCTTTTATTTTTAATCATTATTTAAACTCTCATTATATATAACCTAAAAAAAATCTTTTTTTAATTTTAGTTTTAGGGAAAATGAAAAAAAAATATCATAAACTGCACAGTGTTCTTCATACCTATAGAAATACATAATCCTTTATTAGACTGAGGGGCTAATTAATTTAGCCAAATGACACCATAAGCCCTCTAACTCTTTAATTTGAGCCAAAATATCCAAACATCCCCAGCTTGACTCAAATTCATCTCCTCGTACATGAGCATGACGGTTACATCAACACTTATGTTATTCAACATTATCGTGAGCCACACTAGATTTCACGACACCAATAGCCACGTTGCTGAAATTTCTCCACGAATTGAGCTCTACCTCAAATCACCGAAGGCATAAATTAGATCCATCTCAACAAGAACAACACCAATTGAATCATTTTCACCTGGCACTCCACAGCACATGATTCACCATCAACACTTCCACACTGTCAAGAAGCACCTTTGACTCTGATGCCACTATTGAAAAATGGATGGTGGAGGGAGTTTGCCTTAGAAAACCACAATATATGATGTTTAGCCTCGCTTGAACTACAATATAAGTGTGTTTAGCAATATATTTTTTAAAAAATTACTAGTCAATTGAAACTTTATACTTAAAGAAGTCAAAATACAGATATATTTTATTTATTTTCTGTTTTTCTTGGTTGGATATAGAAAAAAAATTCATGAAACAGTTATTACTTCTTAAAATCTTTTCATTCAAGTGATTATTTATCAGTAGCTTTTAGATGACATTAATTTAGACAAAAAATTAGTAAAAAATAAAATAATGAAATATTTTGAATTGGAACAATACAAAGGTATTCAATACACACCCATCTATAAATAGCTTACTTCTATATTTTTACAATGTGGAATTTGTCACATATACATACCCTAACACAATCATGTGACCCTTAGATTAGTAAGCGAAAATATGCCAACGGTCCACTAAAATTTTCCATATTGTGTGAGCTGGCACTTTTAAGTGGATTCAAATTGTTTAATTTGAAATATTCATGTTTGTTCCTTTTAGCCTTCTCTGGCAACCTATTGTGGTGATTGCTGCCAAAAAGAAAAAATGGGAAACTTATAATTATCCCATGATATTTATCCTAACCTACAATTTATTCCTTTATTTTTTAAAACTAACACTTTACCTTTGTTTTTTTTATACTATCCAATAACAATTTCTGAAAATATAATTTAAATTATACTATATATAGTTATTTTGAATAATTTTAATCTCTCCAATATTTTTTATAGTTAATGAATCAAAAAATTTTAAAGGACAATTAGCTGTTAAAAAAATATAAAAAATTTTAAAATTACTGAAATATGGTTATTAGATAGTTTAAATTAGAATTTGAGAAATTGTTATTGGACACTGTAAAGAAACCAATGGGCAAAGTGTAGGTTTTCCAAAATAGATGGGCAAAAGTGTATGTTACACCAAACCACAAAGAAAGGTTTTTGTAATTTCCCCAAAAAAATTGATAGTCTTTGCTTGGCTTGGGATAGGTAACGATAGACAAATGGTTTTGGAAGCAATTTGAATAGGGATAATTACAATTTGCCCCCAAGGTTTAGGTTAAATTACACTTTATTCCTTATATTTCAAAAATCTACACTTTACCCTCTACCTTTTTAATATAATCCGATAGCAACTTTTAAAATCTTAATTTAGATATTACGGTAGCCATTTTCCAATAACTTCAGTCTATATGATATTTTTTTTACAGTTAATAAATATTTAAAATCATCAATTTTTCTTTTTGTATTTCTTTTAGTTTTTAAAACAATATTTTTTAAATATCAATTAATTGTAAAAAAAATTACTACACAAATTGAAATTACTTGAAGATAACAACCGTACAGTCTAAATTAAGATTTTTGAAGTTGTTGTTGGACTATATTAAAAATGTAAGGGGTAAAGTGTATATTTTTTAAACAGAATGGAGTAAAATGTAATTTCACCTAAATCTCAAGGGACAAATTGTAATTAATGTATTTGAATATTTGAGGGTTGTTGAATATATATATATATACACACACATACACACACACACACACTTTAATGAATAGTTGTTTTATTGAACGGAAACTTACAATTACTCTCTAACCTACAATTTGTCCCTATATTTTTTACACTGTCTGATAACAACTTCTAAAATTGTATTTAAATTATACAATAGTCATTTTTAAGTAATTTCAATCTCTTAAATAATTTTTTATAGTTATTAGACATTTTAAATTATCAGTTTTTCCTTTCTGTAAATATACTTTTCTTCTTGTAAATACATATCAATATTTCTTAAATGTTAGTTAGCTATGAAAAAAATATCAAAGATTTTGAAATTATTGGAACATTATTATCAGGTAGTTTAAATTAGGGTTTCAAAAATTGTTGTCGGACACTGTAATGCAAACAGGGGTAAAGTATAAGTTTTTTAAAATAGAGAGGGCAAAGTGTAAGTTAAACCAAACCACAAGGGGGTATTTGTAATATTCCCTTTACTTAAAGGCTTTATATGTAAAAACGGGGTAGATCAAATAGGGACGAGGTCCGACCATTTTCTAGGGGCAAATGTCATTTTCCTTACCGTCTAACAGCATTTGGCAGCCAGAATAAAACAGTCTTACACTCACAACCTTGTCAAAATTGAGATCACTAAGACTGGTGTGTGAAGATGATGAATATAATAGAAGTAGCTTGACAAAGGTTGATGATGGTGGAGGACTAAAACTAGCTCATAATATCTTCCGACCTGTGGAAGAAGATTAATATTTTTGAGGCACTTCTGACAAAAAAAAAACTACTTTTGAGGCACTGTTACCTGTCAAAAATGAAAACCTCCCATAAATAAGTTTTTTTCCAAGCATAAAATCCTTAATGAGTATAGTCTCTCTTTCTCTTTCTAAAAATTTTACAATAAATTTTGTCTCATATCTTTAGTAAAATGGTGAAACATTATATTCTTCACATTTTTAATCAGGATTTGAGTTATTATCTTCTCTTTTCTTTTAACTCCTAAATATTATTTTATATTACTTCTAAAATACCAAAAAGAAAAAGATTTTCATATGAAAACATTACCACTAATTTTTTAATTAGTGTGCCCTACTAATATCAACTTGCAGTACAAAAAGATTCATGTCTATCCACATCAAAATCTTCACTCCCTCGCTTTACGGGAACCGACTGTCACCAAATTCATCTCTCAAAAGTGGTAAAAAAGCTGCATTACACCTTTTTCATGGACTGTCACCAAATTTTGACACTAGTTGTACTTACATCCCTATATTTGGGAAATTGCATTCACCCCTCTTTTTTTTTCCCCCTTAATATACCGTTTGACATCAATTTTGAAAAATTTATTTCAAATTATTTTTTGGAGAATTATTTTTTAATAAATTTAAACTAACTTGCAATTTTATAGTTATTGAACGATCTAACGTATCAAAGTTTTTTCCTTTCTAAATATAAAACGCAAATACTTTTTCTCCATTATAGTTAAAAAAAGTAATGTAGGATTTTTATATAAAAATAATAATAAGAGGATACGAATAACTTTCCATCCGCAGTATGCAACCAATTGTGGTGGCTCCAAAAATTATATTACTTGGGCAAGTTTATTGCTTCATTTGTTTTAAATTTTTTAACATTTTATTGCTCTTGATGTTGTTTTTTTTTTTCAATTTATATTTAACTAATATAAAAATACATTAATTATATGTATAAATACATACTGTATATGTATTTTTTTATAATATAGATATTTATTTTGCTTGAAAATGCATTGAATTGTTTTTTTTTTTAGTTTTCTTTTTCCAATTCCAATAAAATTTGTTCTTTTCGCATTTGATATGTGTTTTAAAATATTCTATTTTATGAGATATATATCAATTATTGACATATTGTAGTATGATATGAAAGCAATTAATCAGTATCTTTTTATTTTTTAAGAATAAGATAAATGGAGAATTATATATCTATAACAAACAAAAAAGAAATTGCATGACTTGTGATTTGATAATTATGAAAGAAACATTTTTAAAAATAAATAATTATGACAATAATACAAAAAAGGCAAGTATATTAAGATTTATGGATATTAGGTACAAGAGATTTTTTTCCTGTGAAGTCAAAAGGATTAACTTAGACAAGATAAAGTGAGGTATACGATAGATTTATAATATGATTTTTTTGTAACTATCTTTTATAATATAAGTTTGAGTTAAGAAAACATATGAATGAATTGGCCAAGTAACATTAGAAGATTCAATATTAAATAAAAATAAAATTATAGCATATACAAAATAATACAACTAATCTCTCAAAAAATATAAAACTAAACTAAGAACTATTAAGGGGCAAGACGAGGTAAGAAGACATGAAGCAAATGAATTTGTAAAAAATAGAGAATTCCTTAAGCAACAAATAATTGCAAAATTTATAGTCGAATTACAAGTAATGTCCTCAATTTACTATATATTAGTCAACCATAAAATCATTAGATGTGTATGCCCCCAACTTTGTTTAGGCCATGACTAGTTTGGCTGTTTTAAAACAAAAGCAGAAGAGAAATGACTAAATTGTCTGAAAACATAAAGTTAGGGGTAGAATTGTAAGACAAAGGCTTTAATTGCTAGAAAGATAGGCCAAAAAGGGCTAAATTGCAATAAATTAAGAAGTTGGTGCAACAATTGCGAGAAAACAAGAATTCATAACTAATTCGTGAATTAATGGTTTATGTGCCAAGAAGGTTTTATTAGAGGGCTGAATTGAGCATATGTATAAAAATTAAGCAAAGTGAGTTAGAGGAGTTAATTGACTAGAGGGGCAACCTAAGGTTTAATTACAAAGAATTAAAAAGACTAAGGCCTAAGCTAGGGGTTTGCACCCCAATCATGTTTGGTAGGAAACAAGTGTCGAGGTTCTGTTCAGTTGAGCTTAACTTGATTTCTTTCGCTGATTTTACTCCTGGAAGTAGGGATGGCAAAATCGGATCTGACCCGATGACCTGGCCCAACCCACCCGAACCCCAAACCCGACATGACCCGATTTGACTTAAAAAGTCAACGACCTGAACCCGACTGTGCCCAACCCGACCTGAACCCGAACCCGATTAAAGAAAAACCCGAATCCAAATGACCCAAACCCGAAATACCCGAACCCGAAATGACCCGAGCCTGAATTGACCCGAACCCGAAATGACCTAAACCTGAGACTGACCTGACCTGAACCCGAGATGACCCGATAACTAAACCCGACAATACCCGATTTTAACCCTCACCCTAAACCTTAACTTTCCTCTTTCATTATTTTCCATATTAACTCAGTCCTAAATATGGAGGTTTCCATGTTTAGTAACTTCCGTTTTTTGAGACTTTCATATTCAGTATGTCTTATATTTAGGAATGGTGACTTCCGTTATTAGTAACTTCCATTTTTTGGTACTTCCATATTTAGTAAGTCTCATATTTGGAGATGAGACTTTCATATTTAGTAGTTTCATTTCTTTTTTTAAGATATTCATGTTTAATAATTTTCATATTTTGAGAAAGGATTTCCATATTTAGTAACTTCTATTTTTTTTAGGACTTCTATATATTGTAAGTATCTTATTTGGGGAAGAAACATCCATATTTAGTGAATCCCATATTTGGATTTTTCCAACAGAAGTAATTTTTATATTTAGAAAGTTTAACGATCTTAATAGGTAATTATTAAAATTACAACATTCATCCTTATACTTTTAAGTATAGTGCAATAAAGTACCTAAATTTTAAAAAATTTTATTTTAGTCACCCATAATAATTACAACATCGATCCTAAAATTTTTGAAATCTTTGCACTTTCACCCAAAATTTTTTAAATTTTACAATTTAGTCACTGATAATGAACTTGATTTGCATTTCATTGTAATTTCAAAGAAAATTCATTGAAACATAAGCATAACAAAATTGTCATTGTGTATGTCTGAGTGATAGCTGAGTGAAGATCTGAAATAATCTGTACAATGATAGTTAAAGGGTATGGGTTTAGAAAAACCCTAATAATGTTAAATTCTTAAATATGTACTAAACTATAATGAAAAAGATTTTTATGAATATTTTAATTAAATATACTAAAAAATGAGAATTTAATTTAAATTAAATCACACAAAAAATCAAATTATCTGATTTAAATTTAAAAAAAAATTGAATAAATTTAATCATTTTGACTTCACACTAATAACCCATGTGAACATAAAGGTTGACCCGAAAGTTGAGCTGAAGTTACCCGAGACTAAAATTGACCCGACCTGAAGTGAACCCGAACCCAAATAAACCCGGGCCAACCCAACCCGAACCCGAAATCAACTCAACCTGAAATCAACCCGAACCCAAATAACCTGACCTGGACCCAAATTCATGCTAACCCGACTAAACCTGAACCTGAATGACCTGACTCAAACCTGACCCGACCCACCCAATCGCCATCCCTACCTGGAAGCTACAATTCTGGTTAGGGCTAGGGTTTGACCAAGGGAGAATAAGGCAAAACATGGAAGATTTATGGTGGTTTGTTCTTGGATTCCAAAGGCATTAATCAAGGACTCTTGTTGGAGCTGAAGGGAGGTTTATGTGAATGGTTGAAAAAGGCAAGGCTCTGGTTGCATGTGAAGGCAATTACTTAACAACCAAGTAGCACGTGTGTTCTTACAATTACAAGGACGAATAAGGGCAGCAGGTTAAAGGTAAGGGACATAACTTAAAAATCTAATTCTATTTATGGCTTTTATTGCTGGAATTTTAAGGCCATGGTGCTAGAAATATGATTGACAACCAAGGCTAAATGTGATTAGGCCAAAAGGTTGTATGTATGTATATTTATATGTGGGTTATTATGTTGTTTGTTATGTTAATGGTATCAGTAGGGCTATATGCTTGTAGTTTTGATTCATTGCAGGAATCAAAGATGATAGGTGAGCAACCTAAGAAGATTGGTGCTATTCAGAAGCACTATGTTTAAGCCAATATGTAGGTCTCTCTTTATCTATATGAATTGAGCTTTATGTCAGGTAAAATAATGCTTAGACAAAAAAGGGCTGGCTCACTGGATTCCTAAAGAATTAGGGATCAGGCCTAAAAAGGCTGTATGTTTTTTTTTTAATTATTGCATGCATGCATTGCGTTCTGGTTGTACTTGTGGATTTTGGCTGTGACTATTTAACCTTATTTGATGTATATGGATTGGCTGTTTTGGTTGTGAGCTGCTTTTGGTGTTACCCTAGATATATGTTTCATTTGTGATAATACTGTTTTGTACTTGGTAGTGTTGCTTTGTTTGTTTTGTTGCAGGTACAATGGCTTAAAGTTGAGGCAATATTGCTAGAAAATTGATTTCAGATTTTTCTAGTTATTATTGTTTCTTACTGAGTTTCATTAGAAACTCATCCCTCTTGTGGTTACCATTTGTAGATAAAGGGGTTGCTACTGTGGGCTTCCTAGGCTAAAGCTGAAGTAGTTCATCTTTCTCTCGGCAATTAAATTGAGGACTAAGTCCCGA
The DNA here is from genome assembly GCA_005392925.1 of Aquilaria sinensis. Taxonomy (NCBI): domain Eukaryota; kingdom Viridiplantae; phylum Streptophyta; class Magnoliopsida; order Malvales; family Thymelaeaceae; genus Aquilaria; species Aquilaria sinensis. The sequence continues at coordinate 244,693 of SMDT01003301.1, forward strand.
GCTTTGGACTTCTATGTGCTAGATCCTTCCTTATGCTATGAATCTAATTTGTAAATATAGGCTGTAAAGCTGTTACTTTGTACTCAAATGTTGAACATTACTTTAAGTAATAAAGATGTTTACTGTGTAAATTTCCAGAAATTCATCTTGTGTTTCTTATTTAATTAAGCTTTTTCAATGAACGCATGTTCTTAAGTTGCCAAGTTGTATTTCTTTAACTTTTTAACTAAGAGTTTTAATGAAGTTTAGGAAACTCATAGGCTGTAGGCAATTAGGGACATTACAAAATGTATACTAAGGACTTAGATTTAGTATATATTTACATAAGTGTCTTATAGCTCCAAAAAGTTCAAAGAATTAGAAGGGTAGATCATAAGTAAAGATATATACTTACTAACTACGCACATATATAACCTAAGGTTTCCAAAGTTCAATGGGCACAAGTGCCTCCATTACTGCTGTTGCGGAGCCGCCCATGCAGTCAAAGACTAAAGGTGAGATGTTCTCTAGCCTCCAACTGAGTTCAACTCCCACCAATATGTATTATGCACTAAACACTACAAATTGAAGCATATGCCATTTTCTTAGTATCAAGAAACAAACAAATTTCTCTCTAAATTTTTTTAAGTAATCTTTCATATGATAATATATCTTGTAAATGCTTCTGAGTACAAAAAAGAAAAAAAGAAAAACTCTCCAAATATGCGGGGTAAATGTGTACTTAGAGTGATAATTCAGGGGGAAAACCTCAATTAAAAAAACCATCACCAATTATTTTTTTTTTTTGTTCTTTTTAGGTTTTTTGGCCTTATCCGGTCGTAGAAGCTACAGCACTGGAGATCAGAAGTCAGAACAAGACGTGGCTTGTTTCATGAATCTTCTTCCGATCCCGCAGTTTAATGTTCCCTTAAAAGCTGAACCCAGTCCCACCATGCCTTCCGGACTTTTTCAAAATCTTTAAACCTTCAGCAAGTTATTATCCGCCACGTATCTCAATAAAACGTCTCAGTCGATGAACCGGAAATAGTTTAGGCCTTGAGGCCCGGGGAGGGTTCTAGTCTATGCTACCAACGAGACTTTCTCATTTTTATTATTACTGTCTGTCATATAATATTTATCATTTTTAACTTTAAGAAATTGAGTTCCACTCGTTTTCTTTTTTATTAATTGCTGTAAACACGTAATTAACTGTTCGAACAATTAAATTACAATGTCCTTCAATGATTTTATTACTTTTAATTTGCCACGTCGCACTTATAGATCATGTTCATACAAGTTTCTGTAACCATGTAGTTCTATTATGCATTATCCCTAAGATTACAAACCCTGAAATTTGGGGAAATTTAGGTGGAATTAGGTTATTGAATTTTTTATTTTTATTAGTAGATTTTTTTAATAAAATTTTGAATCCAATAATTTATTTTAAGGATGTGGAAAATATATTTTTTTAAAAATAAGTTTTCTATTTTAACATATGAGTTCTCTTAAGTTTCCTAAATAAGGTTTTTTTTTCATAAATAATGCTTCATTTCAATTAAAAAATAAGTTGAATAGTATCTTACAAACTAATGATGACATAAGACTCTAAGATACAATAGTAACATAAAACTAACTACTAAAAAACTATTCATTTTTACGATATCGAATGAAAGAAATAAAGATAATTAGATCGAGTCGAATTTTCCACATAAACCAAAACATATCTAGATAAAAAACTCATAAATCACTGAATTAAAGCTTATACCAAACTGACAATAACTAGATAGTGCTCAAACCAACCAAACAACAAAAGCCTGAAAAAAGTATCTATAAAAATAAAAAGGCTATCTATAAAACCTAAGAAGATAAATGTTGACTTTATTATGTGTAATCGCCACTACATCTATTACTAAGTATTGGGATATCTTAATAGAGCTCAGATTTTTGTGAACCTAAAAAAAAATTTAGATCCATTGTTGTTTGTTACCAATTAAAGATCTACTATATGAGAGTCTTAAATTGTTATTAAATATTAGGATTTGGAATAGATTGTATTTACTATAAAATTGAATGGATAATATTTGATAAGATCAATCGAATAATAAAAATAAAAAAAAAACTAGTTAAATTCAGAGTGAAGTTTAAATCTGGCGGAAATAGATGAGAGTATGAGAAACAGTAGATATATAAGTCTTGGCGGGGATGGCGGCGCTAAGTCGACTTCTCTCGTTTTATTTAGCACCCCAAATCTCTATATTAGGCAAGAGACTCTCCAATACCGGATATTTTTAATTTACTAAATAAGGTTGTTATATTTTGAAGATAAATTATTCATTCTTTCAAAAAAAAAAATTATCCATTCGAATTTTCATTAAAAGATATTTAAAAAATTAGAAATTATTTTTACAATTCTACGTTATAGTTTTTTTTTTTTATTTATATTTTGAAAAGCTACATCTTGTTCATTGAATTTACATATTATTTTACAGTCTTTGGTAATACATTTTTAAGTATTAATTTAGCTTATACAATATTTCTCTTCCAATAAATTTAAATTATTTAGTAAAAGTTATCATTTTCTCTATCCAAACTTATGGCAAACGGTTTTTAAATAAGAGTGGAAAAAGGGTCACTCTACCCAAATTTTAGTGCCTTTCTGTAATTCCGATTAAATAAACCGACTTTTCATTCCCAATTCAGATGTGTTTCGATAATAAAAGTGCACTTTTAATTTTTAAACTTGTTATATTTTTCTGTTTGAGTTTAATTTAAAATCTTTAAATTTTTTAAATAAGTCATAAATCTTTGTGAAAGTGTTAACATTTAGTACTATATTTATTGAAAGGCAATTAGTGAATAGGAGTATGATTTATAGAAAGAAAAATTTGATAATTTAAATGGTTCATTAGCTATTAAAAAATTATTTTATAGTTTTTATTTATTGGAAGATAAAGAAAAATGGTTTAAAAAAGGTAATAAGTTGTACAATTAACAAACCTTTTAATTTTTTTCCTATAGGATGAAATTCTGTGTTTTAGTTTTTGACCTCTAAATTTATACTCTGGTTGCAATAGTATAAAACTTGTTTAGAAAAGTGAAAAGTTTTAGGATTAACTATTTATGTAATTATAAAATTTTAGGACTCATGTAGACAAGTTGAAAGTTTAAAAACTGAAATAAAAACGTGTGTAAAGTTGTAGGAATCAAAGTGCATTTTCCCTGTTCCGGATGTCTCCATCCATCGCTTGGTCATAGTAGCACACAGACAACGAGCAAAGCTGTCATGTGGATTTTTGGTGTTTCCCTCCTTTGGTTTGGCGATATAAACTGAAGAAAACACCCCGGAACTCGTTTGCCTCCAGGTCTCCGGCTCTTTTCATTCAGAAAGGAAACATCTGGAACAAGCTGCCAAAAATTTCCTTTTCTCTGGGTATTGCTGTGATTTCTGAGTTTCTGATAGACCCTCTGAATAGAATCTAAGGTAATGCTCAGCAACTTTGTGTTGAAAGCTCTTGGTTGGTTTTCCATGGTTGAAATATTAGCGATTGCCGAAGGGATATCTCAGTATTAACATAAGCTAAATTAATGCAGTTTTTGTATGATATCCGATCATTTATTTAGCTCAAGCTTGTGCTTTTGAGAGTAATTTGTTTGTTTTCTTGTATAGGGTTGGTTCAGGGTTTAATTAGTAGTGTTTGTGTAAGATGTTGGTGATAAGCATGAATTCTAAAAGGCAAAGACGCCCAAATGTTAGATTGGGGGAAATTGGAGACATGCCTGCTGCTTTTGCGTGTGTGTTTTCTCACAAAGCTAGGGATGATTTGGGATATGAGAAATGGAAGCTTAACATGGAGGACCCTGAAGAAAGTGAAAGAGCTGATAGTAGTGGATTTTCTAAGCAGAAGACTCCTGATTGTTTGAAATCCAGCTCGGTTGTCTCCATGAACACATCAGGTGATTCGCAGCAGAATGGGGAAAATAAGGACCCAAGTTCTCCAAGATCAGCCTTTGACTTTACAAATGCAGATGAAATGCAGATGGGGCTGATGGCTAAAACTAACTTGGATTTTGGTACTGTTACTCGGAAGAGTAGAGTCATGAAGCGACGAGCTCGAGGTAAAGAATGGAACAGTGGAGTTTTCACGGGTACATGGAGTTGGAAGTCCAGAGTTTGTGCTCCTAAGTACAAAAATGAAGATGGAAATGCGCATAATGGGAAAAATATAAGTGGAAACACGCATAGTGACAATGAATTTGAGGAATATGCTGATCGTGATGCACTGGCTACCAGCAAAGAGCATTGTGAGTTTGATAGCGATGAACGTAGATGCAGCAGTTCCTCACTGCAAAGGGATGCTGATGATTATTGGCAAGATGGTGTTTGCCTTGAAGTTGATAATACATGTGCTAAATCCAATGATGATTATGAATTAGTTCAAATGAGGGATGTGGATGCTGATGCAAATAGTGTTAAAGGATGGTTGGAAGGCCATGGATTTGGTAGGTATGCAGGGGTATTTCAAATCCACGAGGTGGATAAGGAAACTCTGCCGCTGCTTACTCTTGAAGATCTAAAGGATATGGGTATAATCGCAGTTGGACATCGCCGAAAATTGTACACTGCCATACAGCAACTCAGAGATGTTTCTACTTGACAGCTCCTGCAAATGGCAAGTAAACTCCGGGTCACTGCTTTGCCCTTTTTACTGACTTTTGCTTTGTAAAATAAATAAGTCCATGCTGTTTGTGAATGTAATCAGCTACTTGCCTGACATGTTTTCTTCCACTTATGCTAACTGTTCTTGTGCTGTTAATACACTGTGAACATGTTCGTGCATACAAGTGTTCCATTATCATTTTCAGACTAGTAGAGTTTTCCTTATCATTGTCCATTTCCGAATCTAAATCAAATAGCCTCGCTTGATGCATAGTTCACATTAATGCTTGCTGCCTTGAAGTGACGTAACGTTTTGATCTATCTTGTTATCAGTGATTGCAATTATGTATATATGTGTTTGAAGCTTCTAGGGTTGAGATATTATTTAGGCATATTGCTGCTATTCTTATGAAGCAAAATGTCCCCAGAAGGTGGCTTCCGGTGATGCTGTTAATTGCCAAGCTAGGGTGCATCTTGTTCAGTGTTTGTTACTTGTTTTCTGGTAAAGATGATAAATAATATTGGGGCTGTAGTTCTTCTTCACTAGTAATGGACATTGCCGCCTGCGGTTGCTTGTAGCATGAATTTTGATGCTTGAATGGTAACTAGGTTTGTAGGAGTTGTAAATGGATGGGTTGAGAGTATAGAACCTGTAGAAAATCACTTTGCAGTAGCTTCCTTGTCTAGAAAACCAAGCAACTAGAAGAAATGAAAGGCCTGAAACCTTGGACATAAATATGGGAAACTCCCCCGGTCCCTTTACCGTTCCTGAAGTTGCAGGTGGAGGGATGGCCTAATCCTCTTTTCTCCAGTTCTGCAACCATGTGTTTGTAAACTGGTCTGATGATTTTTGTCTTTCTGAGCTTTGATCTAAAGTTCCTCATGAAGATGTCCCATCATACAAGGAATTGAAATCCTATTACAATTCAAATTGGTGAACATTAGAGACGAAAGCAAAGGCTGAGGGAGGACCGGAGGAGAAAGAAAAATAAAAACGGGCGGACATTGGACATTGGACCTGAATTTGAGGGACATTATATACCGTGGGATTTTGCAATGACGGCCTGTTTCCTGCTAAACGGGCTTACGTGGAACCCAAACCTTAAAAACCCAAAAAATGCACTTGGGTCAATTTTAGTCGCTGAAATAAACCGACTACCAAATACGAAAACCAAATAAGAACTAATCAAAGTGTATACCGGATAAAATAGGTCTTTTGAAGGGTTATGTACACAAATGGATGGAAAATTATGTTGCCAGCTAGCTAATAGAGAGCTTAGCTATTCAAATTAAAGTTACGTGAGAAGGACTATCTTCCATTTTTCAAAATTTTTATTTGAAGTAAATGACTTCTTTCACTTCAAGCTGGTTGGCACTCTTTTTTAGGGTAAATTTCATGAATGATCCATAACCTTTAGTCATTATTTTCATTTAGTCCCTGACCTATTGAATGTTCTGTTTTAGTCCTAAACCTATTAAAACGTTTTGTTTTAGTCCTAAATCTATTGATAGCGTTTCATTTTAGTCCCAATTTAATAAAATTTGTTAACTTAAAGTATTTATCTAATAACAATGTTTTAGATCATAATTTAAACTATCCGGTAACTGTCTTACAATAAATTTAATCTGTAAAATAATTTTTTATAATTAATAAAAAATTTAAGTCACCTTTTTTTCTTCTCTATAAATTGAACTTATTTCATTCAGGAAGAAAAAAACTATTAATTTAAATTGTTTATTTACTGTTAAAAAATATTAAACTGTTTAAATTTATTGGAAGATAGTTACCGAATATTTAAATTAGGATTTCAAAAGTTTCTATCAGACAATTATTCTGAGTTAATGAATTTCATCTAGTGAGGACCAAAATGAAATAATTTTAATAGATTTAGGACCAAAACAAAACATTAGATAGGTTAAGGACTAAAAGGAAACAATGATAAAAGGTCAGGGACTATTTGTGCAATTTACTCCTCTTTTTTAGTTGCGTAAAGATTAACGATGTAATGTTACATAAATATACATTTTTAATTAATTGTGAGGAGAAGTGCAGCATCTTTATATGTATACAGCCTAGCTAGGGTGATGAGAATGAGACTTGCACATCAATTTGGAAGGATAGAAGAAAGGGAGTTGTTAGGAGGCATTTGTCCATGATCACAACAATACACAAAAATAGCTCGAGATTGGAGATCCAATTGTCGATTTAGAAAAACAAGAATCATTTCTCTATATATATAAGTAGTAGCTATTCCATGTGGGTTAAGGTTCGAATTCCTCGATAAGCTAGCAATATTATCAAGGACTAAATGTGCAGAGCCAACAAAACACTAAGACATAACAAGTTGTGTATCATAATGCATGTGTATTTTGTTGGTGAAGATGGTGCTTGGTGGGGATCGACCATTATCTCCTTCAGTTGGACAATTTCTGATCTGCCCAATTTGGTCCCTCCCCGGTACATTAATATGTATCAGACTCGGCAAACTTGCCTGGCTCTATGCTCTGCCTGCGTCTCCCAACCAATACAAACGTAATTTATTACAAGAGGGAAGATACAGTTTCCAAAATTTTGGAGGGGCTGTTTTGGTTTTGGACTCCCCTTCTTGTTCTATCCCATTCTAGAAATGTGGGGACAAGAAAAAAAGATTGGACACAGACGCCAGACCATTGAATTCCAAAAGTCTCCAATTGGACCTGTCAATATAAAACCTCGCACCAGTCACTCCCTCATTATTAAAGGTTTGTTTTGTGAATGCCAGAAGCGTACATACAAGGGGAAACAGTATTTGGTGATGTCATTAATTTGATTTTGTTCTCCTCTCCATTCTCCTCCCTCAGTTCCTTTTCCCTTCCATATGTCGTCTTCTCATCTCCCTCTTCTTTAGTTAAATAAGCTAGAGAAATACAAATTAAGGCCATTTGATTGTAGGTTATTTTCGCTAGTTTTACCGTAAAATGCAGAATAAGAGTCATTAGTTTTCAACTTTTTTTTAAAAGTTAATATTCAGACGACCAATATGTTTGAGAAATTAATTATTGTAGCAATAAAACAGACCAGAAAATGACCACATAAATCTACATGGAATAGATAACATGGGGAGTAAAAGGAAACAGTACATTGTAAAAACACAGTAATAGAAATAGAACATGTAGAGAAAATGGGGAGGCGCGTAGAAAATGGGCTGGATTAGGGGAAGAGGATAGGGCCCAGTGGCACATGAAAATGTGGGGCCCGGCACACGTCCAATTGACCGGGCCTTAGTAGTTAGGATCCGATGACAGCTGATAGGACAGATGGACGGACCACCGGGCACTTGTATGAGTCTCTGGAGAAAGGAAAATACTACTAACCGGTACATAGAATTTTATCAAGGTGCTTTGACGTGATATGTGTATAGTTAATTCATTGATTTGAATTTATATGGATCCCAAAATTATTAAAAAACAGACGAATAAATGGCCTGCCGATATGCAAAATTTGTGTGTAAAATCTATACCACATGTGTAGCGTCTTCTGAGGGTTATAAACAACAATACCAACAAATACCAATAGTCTCTCCCTGTTGCTCATACATTGTAACATGCCCCTATTTGAGAACGGTTTTTTGAGATAGCACATCAACTCAATTTAGGCCCTTTTTGGGTATATATTCATAGTATATTGGTAAATTATATGACTTGTACTATAACTGAGTTAATTGGTTCAAAGTTGGAAGTTTTTGAAGAGATTCATATCCACCCTAATCATTCACACCAGTTGCATTATCTAAAGGTTAAAGTGGCAATGAATGTAAATGAGGCATTGTTATAAGCATTCTTCCAACAAGGTCCAAAGGGCAACCTTCTACAAGATCTATAGGGCAATCAATTTTGGATCCACATTTCAATATATGAACGGATCTTTAAATTTTGTAAAGTGTGTGCTAGAATTTGTTATTCTAAAGCTCAATGCCAATCTTTACCAACTCGGGCCGAGAAAGATGCTACCCTTGTTCCCCAACCAAAATGTGGTGGGCAAGACGTTAAAGTTACGTCTAAGAAGAAAGGAATCTTCTAAGCAATAGAGGGGGATGTGAATATTGAGTTGTAGTAAGTTCCTTATTCTACAGTACCAATTCATCAAATAACAACAAAATAAAAATGATGATTACCAGTCAATACAATAAAACTCATCCTTTGTGTGCCATTTAGGGGCATGTTTCTCATAATGTAGTCCCATATAGTTCTGGAATTAGTCGGCCAATCAAAAGGCAATGCCTTAGCTTGCCTAAGCCGAGCTTATGAGTAGACATACATTATCCACCTATACGGATAAAGCATAAACATCATCCAAAACTGTTAAGTAGTAAACACATACTTCCAAAAAAGTATTAGTCTTTGATATCCTTCAAGCCTAAATGTGCTCGTCTCAAACCACCAGACAATTGGCAACCAATAGTTTATGAAACATGGGTTGCTGAAAATCATATTTTTTTGTACTATACAACTGACTTATTTCTTTCATCCAACAAGTATTACCGCTTGAATTATGTCTCCAGAGCAAAAAATTTGGGAATTTCCAAATCAAATCCTTAATTAGCCATGAAGCTCCTAAATTTTAATTGCCCCAGTTTGGGTTATCCTATGGCAGTTCATCACTTACAGTATCTAGTAATGAATAATTCACCCATGATTTTGTTTTTTATGTAAACAAAGTTTGCTGGTGAAGATGTTGGTACTAAGCTCTATTACTTAAAATTCCTTAATTCAATTTTTTATTACACCATAGGATGTAGCAGTGGTTTATGGTTGGGATGGACTGAGCAAATCACTTGCTTAACTTTGCATATTGATACTCACCTAATTCCAATAGTTGTCGTAGATGAAAAGAAAAATTTATGGCTTTTAGGATGTATATATGGCCATTTTTTATTGCAACATCAAGATGTCACTTCCAATAAAATATTGATGATCCTTTAAGATATTATAGTCCTCTACTACTGCTTGGTGATTTTAATCAAGTACTTTTGTCCTTTGACAAGGTAGGACAAAATGCTCACCTTTATCCATGGATTGAATTTTTCCAATCTTTTATTGAAAAACAAAACTTATTTTAACTCTTTTGTGGAACTCCTTTATATTTTAGACCAACTCACAACAAGATAAGGATATAGTGTATAAGATTTTAGATGAAGCTTATTATAATGAAGCTTAGATTCAATTGAGTCCTAATGAGAAGCTTTTGCACCTTGTTATCTAGAAATCGGATCATGCCATTCTTTTGCTGGATTTTTCTCCTCTTACAATATTTCATTATCTCCCCCAAAAGGTTTGAAACTTTTTGTTTGAGATATCCAAAATGTGAAGAGATTGTGAAATACATCTGGGTTACAATAATCCATAGCTCTAAAATGTATTAGGCCACCTTTAAATGTGCTTATATGGTTCCTATGCTTATGCAATGGAATAAATTTTTCATTGGTAATTTAAGGCAACAAATTGAAAGAGTAAAGCATCAACTTGCCCTAGAAAAACTGCCTGTTAATTTTTTGGCTAACAATGGCATTTTGATGACACTTTGTCGATAACTTATCTTTTTGTTAGCTGATGAAAGACATGTTTAGGTATAGAAGTCTAGAATTAAATGGTTAGGGAAATAAAGGTACCATATTTTTCTATCTAATAACCAAGACTAGGCTTGGAGCTCACATTTAATATTTAAGAATAATTAAAGATTAATGGATATATGATGAAGAATCCATTTGAGACCACATTCATTCATTTTTCTTTAATTTCTATGTTCGAAATTCTCCAAATTGTGATAATGCCTAACAAGTGTTCTATTCTGCCATCACACAAACCTTAACTGATTATCAAATAGCATTCTTTATGACTCCATTCACTAGAGATGATATTAAGCTTGCAGTTTTTTATCAACGTAATTTTAAAGCACCCAGACCATATGGCATCCCCCTAATTATCTTTAAGAAATACTTGAACATTTTAATAGATGTTGTGGCTAAATTTACTATTTTTATCTTGAATAAAGGACTTTTACTCAAATAATTTCATCTAAATTTTCTCACTTTGATTTCCAATAAGATAGAAGTTCAGTTCGTTGATGTTTACGGTTTATTAACTTGTGCAACATAGTTTGTAATATGATTGCGATAAACAATTATGTCTTTTTTTATATCCAACCACCAGAATGTCTTTGTTCTAAGATAGAGTATTCAAGATAAAATTATTGTTGCTGACAGAATTCTCAATGATATTAACTTTACCAATGTTGGCAGTGGACCTAAAGGCTACAATGCAAACCTCAAGCTAGACATTTATAAAGTCTGATAAACTACAATGGTCTTTCTTAAAAAAAGGTTTTCTAAGATATATGTTTCCCAAATCAGTGGGTCTGCATTCTAATGCATTAGGTATCCATAGTGCATTATTGTATACTAGTGAATAGTTGAACTACAATCTACAAATTGGTTTTCTCCAACTTCAAGAATTTACCAAGGAGATACACTTTCTCCGTACTTATTTATCAAATATGTGGAAGTGTTTTCTAGCTACTTGCATAAACTTCAAGCAACAAGTCATTTAACTGGTCTTCGAGCTAGTAGAAATGGTTATGCAATCAATTGCATATTTTTTGCAAAAGCTTGTCTCATCTTTCTTAAGCCAACTAAGTAAGCAATTCAAACATCGTAGTTGTCACGAGATAGGAGTTTATAAAAAAAAAAATTTTAACCTTAACTCCAATCTCACCCACAAGTGTACAGTATCAATTATAGTAGCGGTAAGTCAGGTGTCGATCCCACAGAGAATTGTATGGCAAAGAATTTTATCAAATACCAAGTACAATAATATCACTTTAGCTAGAGCAAACAAACCGTGGAAAATAAGGAATAAGAAGCTAAACTACCAAAATTGTGGATCACCTAACCACCAAACTAAACAAACATGACAACTATCCTAAACACATATTTAAAAAATTTCTAAGGAATTCAAACCAAATATTCTGCTACATAGACATAGCTTTGACATAAGTACCTATCTAACTTAAATCATGCTTCTTGAAAGTTGCAAGCTAGAAAAACTCTATAGTATCAACCTTTCTCTCTCAAGACAAAGCCAATAAGTTTCTTAGAACCCCATTAGACATTTTCACGCTAACCAATTGTCCTAGAAATCATTAAGCTCAAGTTTTCCTTTAAGGCATCGTAGGAACAATAGTTCTTTCAAATCTACACATTTTCCACGCTCTATTAGTCATCGTCTAACCTTGGAAACCTCTCTTGAATCTTTCTTAAGTCTAGCAAATTATTCAACATATGTAGTTGATAAATGAAGAACACATTAAAGCATAACTAAAAGAGCCAACAAATCATGGAAATAATTAACGGGTTTTGTATTTTCAAGCATCAAATCATCCCAAATGATTCACAACATTCATAGAAATAACAAATTTACACGTATTTACAAGAATTTGAAACAAAAGAAAAAGAGCAGTTAGGGTTAAAAGAACCAAATTCAAGTAGAAATACTTGTTGCATAAGAGCTCACACTCCAGTCCAAGCAAGAATCTCCATCAAATCAGCCTCCTAACTCCACAATTCATGAAAATCCTAAGAAAACTAGCCAAAAAATGAGTTTGGAGGGTTTGGAGTTGAAGGGGATATTCTCTTGCAACTTTTCACTGAGGATTTTTATAAACAAAGTAGGTCTCGGTGACCTGGTGCCACTCTCGGTGACGTATCGCCAAGACTCGACAGCACGGATACTTTTCAGTATTTTGACCATAACTTTGCGCGCAGGTATCCAATTAAGGTGATTCAATAGCCCACTTGAAGCTAAGAAGAAGGCCTACAATTTTTATGCTTTCACCCAACCTAAATCTTCCAAGAAAAAGTTCAAAAATTGCGTGCAAGTTACCCTTCTTTTGCTCCATTCACCTTCACCTATAAAAACATAAGAATATCATTAGAAAGATGCTAAATTCCAACAATTATTGCTATGAAGTATATAAATGAGGGTGAAATGATAGACATGTTATGCACTTAACAGTAGTATAAACTATATTTATATTTTGTAGTAGCAAGTTAAGAGTTTAACTTTTGGAAATTAAAATTGATGTTAAAATTGATGATAGTTTAAACTATTTTGGTGTGCCTTTGTGCCAACATATATCTAAATGAGCTTTCTTTCAATTTCTAGCTATTAAAATTAAGAATCGGCTTGAGAAATGGAAGAAGAAGCTTTAGAATAATGCTCATAAACTAACCTTTATTCAATCCACCCTTACATTTATGTCACTTTACATAATGTACTTGTTTAAGGTCTTAGTCACCTTATCAAATTCTATTTCCAAAAGCTATTGGTAATTTTCAATAGTTGAACCTTTAGAACTTATAAAATTATTTTCTAACGCACTTATTATTAACCCGCATTTTCTAACAATTTTACATTACAAACCTAGACTTTCTAACAAAGTTGTTAGAAATCTGCATTAGAAAATGACCATTTTTTAGTAGTGAATTGTGCACCAAATTTTAATGCTTTCATGTCCTTCCTGATACAATGGCTCTAATATGATTTCATGGACAAGACATAGTTTAGGTCAATACTCAACAAAATAGGGCTATTCTCAAAAGATCATTAAGAACTTTGTATAGTTAATTCAACTTACTGATAACACAGTTGTTGCCCTATGTAACCAAAAAATTAGTAGGATTTTAAAGAAATATGGGGGTTTTATGTTCCACAAAAGTTAAAATTTTTCTTATGGAAAAGTCTAATGAATGCTCATCATAATATTGACAATCTAGCCTAACATAGTGGTCTTTTATCTTTCATTTGTCCATGCAGTAATGTTGATAATGAAATAGTTTTGCATATTTTCTAGGGATGCTTGGATTTGGCCTATGTTTAGAGTTATTTTTGTTTGAGTCCATTGACTCGAGGTTTTAGCTCAAGACTGGTTATCCTTAATCTTAGTTATTTAAGGAATGATGGTTCAATTTCTTAATCTCCACTCTTTTGTCCATCTAGTTGGGACAAATTTAGTACTTTTTCAGCAACATTTTATCTAATGCTTAGTTAATCATTGCTAGGAGAAATAATCTTCTTCACCAACTTATGGTTACTAGAGACTATGTCTTGCTTTTCTCGGTTAATGGTTAACCCGCCATGTCCATTCTATCATTTCTAGGGTGTTAGGAAGTTGATTCCTCCTCATAATCCTAAGAATTTTGTAGTTGATGGAGCATGGCAAAGATTAACAAGTCTTAGTGCTACTGCAAAGTTATGGATTATAATAACCCTCCAAAATTCAAGGATAGACATTTAGAAAAAACGATGTTTAGTCTTGTATTTAGTGATTTGAAGCTGTAATAGGTGTATATTTTAAAGTAATTATGTAAGTAACCTGAAGGAAAATCAACACTATAACTTTATAGTACAGTAACTTGACGGTAAATCTATTTCTTATTTTTTCGCTATCCTGGTCATGCACCTTAATGTTGTCCTAACAATGTCTCATATCTTATATAGTGTGCCATTTTGTAGTTTTTTTTGTCATTTTAATTGTTAAATTTTATGAAATTTTAGTGAAAAATAATAACTTCCATCCCTAGATTTTCCTTATCCTACTTTTAGTACCTTAAAACTTACAAATCTAAGAACTTAACCACAATCTCCATCTCACTCCAAGCACCATTTTATCTTTCTCCTCCTACCCACATATTCTCGAAGTGAATAATGGCTCAAAAATTCAAAATTTTCATAATTTTATTATAAATATATTCAAAAATTACAAAGTAATGAAAAATATAAAATGCCAAAACTAAAAGGAAAATAGAAAATGAATTTCTTCAATCACTGTGAACAAAATCTAGAAAAATGATAGGAATAAGATTACTACAAATGATCTCCTGCACAAATCGGAAAATGGTTTGAAAAATAGAAAATAAATTTCATCAGCGATGTACAAAATTAAAAGAGGCTGATGATCTCCTAATGCCATGGAAAAAGCTTTTCAATAGGTTAAAACTATACAGTGACAAGTGGCAACAACAAGGATGATTGTAGAGAAGATAGGTTTCGGATGAAGATTTTCTGGAAGGGGATGGATATGTAAAAGGAATGATTTGTGGGCTTTGTGGAAATGAAAAATTTTGGTGGGCAGAGAGAGATCGAGATCTAGATTTAAGATTCTAGCTTATTTTCAAACAACGATGAGTTGGCAATGGAAGAGCTCCTCCCCCAAGCCCAAGATATCTATGTTCTTGAGCAAATCTCTAACATAAACCATTCTAGCTTGTCCCATTTTAAACTTTCTCTGATTTTGACTCTCAAATCTACCGCCTCAAATCATTCCCTCTTAGTTCTTCTACTTAATCCACCAAGAGTCACCTCCGGATGTCATCTTCTCACCTCCTAAAAACAACCCAAATAACATCAAGTTCAATTTTAAGGATGGAAGAGAAATTCAACTTCTAATTGGGAAAAGAATTTCAAGGGAAGACTCTGAAACCCACTTCTTCTCCTTCCAACTCATTCTCGGAGGACAAATTTCCCTTACCCTTCAAGCATTCACTAGAGAATAAGATGAGGGCAGGTCTAACTCACCTAATCTGATGACTAAAATTGGAATCCATCTTTTCTTCACAAAAGAGTGGTTACGTCAAATCTTTATTTGGTTTGCAGGATATGAGATGGGCAGTTGACTTCGACCAAGTGCACAGTAAGAGTTAGGGGTCACAGTAAGTGGTTGGTATATGTGTGAGAGAAAAGTGACTGATATGTTAGATCTATAACTTTTTAGGGTGATACAAGTAGAATAAAGAAAATCTAAAGACTAGATTTGACATTTTTTTATTGATATTTAGTTAAAAGAAATAGTGGAAATAAGAAATATGATTTTAATAAGACGCACTATATAAAGTATAAGACTTTGTTACAACAAAATAAAAGTACTTTAGCTGGATAGGAAAAAAGTAAGGGATAATTATAATTTGCCCCTTTAGGTTTACATGAAATTACAATTTGCCCGTCCTCTTTAATACAATCCAATAGCAACTTTTGAAATCTTAATTTAGATTCTACGGTTGTCATTTTCAAGCAATTTTAATTTATATAGTATTTTTTATAATTAATTGATTTTTAAAAAATATTACTTTAAAAACTGAAAGAAATATAGAAAGAAAAAATTGATAATTAAAAATGTCCATTACCTATAAAAAAAATAACATACAGATTGAAATTATTGGAAGATAGCTACCGTAATATCCAAATTAAGATTTCAAAAGTTACTATCAGATTGCATTAAAAAGGTGAGAGGCAAAGTGTATATTTCTGAAATAGAATGGGTAAAATGTAATTTTACATAAACTACAGGAGGCAAATTATAATTAACCCTTTATAATAATGTGATCCTATAAACAATTGTAATGAACGCGCGGCTCGAATATAAAATTAGGAGAGGAAAAAAGAACGATAAGGAGGTGAAGTCGGAAAGTGAGCACGACGTGGACAAGTACCAAAATGCCTAATTTGGAGAACCCCACCTCCTGTGGGCATGTGACCGTGCTACCATCAAATTACCTTTTCACTTCACCAATCAATTTCCTTGCTCATATTCCTTTTGTTACATTACTAACTATCTGTTCATTAGTTTTGCAACTCATATTAGGAGGAGTTGCTCCAAATCTGTCTTTTTCTTCGGTTGTTAACAAAACCTTGCAACTTTTGGAATCGTTTCAACAATGTTCAGTGTTGGTGATGCCCAGATAGAGAGTTATGATTACTCATCAGTTGACAGCTTATATCATTTTTAGTATGCATATTCTGATTATCAAAAGAAAAAAATTCCTAGGTTATGATTATTCATTTACTTGTTGGTTTTCTGTTTTCATTAATTTTCTTTGTTAGTAAATTTGCTACTTATTTTCTCATTTATTTATTTTCAACTACTATCATTTCACACTAAAGTTACACTGTAAGCATGTTGTGTCACAGAGAAATTTAATTAACATAAATATAACAAATTTTTGAAACGATGATAGAATCGGCTCAATCTAAAATATCATATAATAGTAATACAAACAATTAGTTTGAGTATAGAATTAATTATTGGGAAAGTTACAATTACCTTTTAAGGTTTACCCTAATCTACAGTTTGTCCCATTTATTTTTGAAAACCTGCACTTTAACCCTGGTTCTTTTATACTCTCCAATAACAACTTTTAAAATTATAATTTAAACTGTACAATAGTTATCTCCTAGTAATTTTGGTCTCCCTAATATTTTTTTTATAATTAATAGACATTTTAAATTATTAGTTTTTCCTTTCTATAAATGATTTTTATTCCTGTAAACACATATTAGTATTTTTTTAAAGGTCGGTTGATTATGAAAAAATATCAAAAATCTTGAAATTACAGAAACATAAATATTAGAAAGTTTAATTTAGGTTTTCAGAAATTATTGTTGGAGACTATAAAGCAAGTAAAGGGTAAAATTTAGGTTTTTTATAATAAAGGGGACAAAATGTACACTAGATTAAACCACAGGGGGATTTTTATAATATAGCCTTAATTATTTAATTACTCTATGTAAGGCATGAGTAACGAGGGCTAGGGAGAGCTAGAGTGAAGGGAGGAGTGATAGAATATTGAAAGTTTAAGGCTGCATATGCCTTCAAAGTACATGATGGTTGGCAATTTGGTTTCTTTAATACTGCCACCCCATCAGTCTGTCTTGTATAGAACTATGACCAGATAACAACCACTATTTGTGTTTGTCTAGGACATGAGTCATGCTAGCATTTTGGAGTTCCTTCTATGCCTCAATAGCAAATCCAAGTTAGCAATTGGCAAAAGAACTTTGAGCGCCCCGAGTTCTTTATCATAATATCTAAGGTCTAATAGAACGTTTAAGAAGATCTAGCATTTTGACTCTGGTCTCCCCGCTTCTTACACAATGCTACAAGCAAATTGGTCCATTATAAAGTCCTGATAAATCGGTATTCTCATTCTTTTAATTACTATAATCATATGTAATGGCATTTTCTTCCCTTCTATCCTTGAAACGATGCTTTTGGAACTAAAGAAAAAAACTTTAATATTAATTAATTTTGTTCAAGTCTTTTTCCCCTAAACTCGATTGTATTAAATTGAACGTATTACATTATATGTTATTTCTAATGTAATTCATTGTTTTCCTGACTCCCTTACAATAATGTGTGACTAGCTTGTAAGGCCACATAAGTGGGTGAATATTAAAGCATTCACACAGACGTATCCAATTGTCGTCCTGTCTAGTTGATGGGAAAGATCGCAAAACACTATACATCGTCGGATTGTAATGTTTACTAATACTTAAAATTGCATGATATATATCTTGTTTCCATTAGGGGCGGAGCCAGGACTTTAAGTTAGGGGGTCAGACTTTATTTGAAAAATGTTAGAGAATCAAGAAGTAGAAGTATTTCCATAATACAAAAATAAAATAACAAAAATAACTTAAAATCTATTAAAATGTTATGTTTATAGGTTATATACATCCAAAATAGTAAGTAAAACTTACTAAATCTCAGTTTTTATCCATATAATGAATCGATAATCATAAGCTTCAAATCCATATCAAATTTCCAGCTTCTCAGTCAATAGAAAATTAGTTATATTGTTATACATGTACACATGTTTGATTAATATCACATAGCAAATAAAAAGATATATAATACCTTGTGCAGCTTTTGGTGGACATGTCTTTCTTTAAATGCATAAAAATCATTTATTATCTTGTCTATTGAAAAGGCCTCAACAATCTCTCTTCCAATATAAACAATCAAAAGATTCTTGAGAAAAATCGTCACCCATGTTACTACTAAGTCTTGTTTTCACAATTTTCGTTGCTGAAAAGACTCGTTCCATTGTTGTAGTCAAACAAGAAGAGTCAATATAAGACGAATCAATCTATCCACTAAGAGATAAATTTTTTACTTTCATGTTTACTTTAGTCCTCTACACAATTCAAAAATTGTAGATATATTTTTCAATTGTGGATAGCGGGGCATAACGTGCTCACAATATTGTAACTGATTCTTCAAATGAATATTTTATTATTCAGTGAAATCTGAAGGATACAACTTGTCAGCTAATCTACATATGTTCACAACATTTAAAGGCTTATAGAAATCTCTAGGATTCAAAGTAACACTAAGAAGAAAAAGCTCTGCCATCTATTTACTAATTGACTTTCTTTATTTCTCATGAGACATACCTTGGTTAATGCAATATTTTGCAAAAGAAGTGGAAAGGTTGTACTTTTACATTTCTAACTTTTGCAAAAGAAATGCAAAACCAAATTGATAATATTCTATTTTATACCTTATATATATAGGGTTGATGGGTATAATTATAAAATATATATTATTTTTTGATTTATTTGGTTTATTCGGTTTAAGCTTAAAAATCAATAACCCAATCCTATAACCAAATAAGAAGTTAAATTTTAATATAATCTGAAGCAAATATCAAAATAACTAGATCATTTTATCTAATCCAAATAATCCATTTGGATTATTCAGCATTATACAAATAATGAACATCCCTAGTAGGTAGTACTAAAATAATAAAAGTAACAACTATAACTGATTAAAGAGTCTATATATTATTCCAGAGTTAGGGATTAATAGCTTGAAATTAAAAGGTCTTAGATTCATGTTGCATTATTCATTGACACTAGCTAGTCTGCTTGGTAGAACCTGATGCTAGCTCTTATGAATAAAAGCCAGAGTTTGAGCACTCCTTGGCTTGAAAAGGGGAAAAGGAAGGGAAATATCAAGTTCTATTAGTGAAGTGAACATCAATCTTAAGAGTAGTATGCATATATTGTGGCCTCTTTTCAAAGCACTACAACAAAATACGCTTTTAGTAATATTTTCGGAGTGATATTTTTCAAAAATGTCAAAAAAAAAATAAGAAATAATTAGAATGACATTTCATATAAATGTACTTTAACTTCATATTTTTGTAACATTTCGTGGGATATTTTTTCAAATGTAAGTAAAAGGGTGATTTTTTTGGTGACATTTGTGAAATTTAAGAAACTTTATTATTATTTTTTTAGTTATTTAAAAGCATCATAAAAGTGTATGATAGATGGATATACTATTATTACAAATTTAAAAAAGTGGCATTCGAACTTTTTTAGTACCAGAATGGCAACCAAATAAATTTTTCTATTGCATATGATGTAGGGGGTGGGAAAGTGCTGCACTCTAGTAGTTGTAACCCAAGTGTAGGTTGTCGCAAGTAATAAAATCTCGAGAGTCCGAGTGTCGAACCATAGGGAAGTGAATTAAGAAATACAAATTGCAAATATTTAATAAAGAAGGTTTTCGTGAATGGTGTGAACAAGTGTTGATTAAAAATTTAAATTCAAATAAAATAGTTAAGGATAGGCGATCCACTTTTAGTATATCGGTTATAATTAATTTTAGCCCATCTTACACTCAATTGAGATCCACACATAAAGGAAGTCTCAATCGAGGAATTCAGTTAGTATTAACTTTCATTGATATTAAAACGCTAACGCTTGCTAATGGGTTCAAGTATCCATCATGCCAAGTTTTGTCTACAATAACTCAAGATTTCAATATAGCCGGTAGAGCCATGTTCTACAGAGGGAATCAAGTAGCTTTTGTGCAATTGATTGACTATGATGAATCAAGACTTTCACTTAACAATGAGAAAAATTAAATAGATTAAATAAGAAAATACTGTTAACATTGTGATGCATTTAAATCAATCATAACCTTTATACCAAAAGCTTCACCTTTTCACCTTAACAAAAGAAATATTAGTTAGACATGATAAAAGTAAACATGCAGAAAGATGAAATGAATATGGATTGAAAGATCAAAGGAAAAACAAGAAGAAGAATGAGAAAACACTTAAACAGAGTTTCAATATTGAAAACTAGAACAAAAATAAAGAAGAAATGCTAAAGATGATACAAGAACATAAATGAGGCCCAAGAAATGACATCCCCTTCACCCTCTCCTCAAGGTACCTATTTATAGAGTTTTTGGGGTGGGTGAAATGGTAAAATGAAATAGTGAAATATAGGTAAATACAAATCAAAAATTTCAGACTACAAATTCTTTTAATTTTTTGGCCACCACACACATCGAATTAGCTCTTCCTTAAAGCACAAGACTTGTAGATCTCTTCTTTAGCTTCGAATTGATAGCTTGCTCATTCAAATCGGACATCTGTAACTCAAGTTATGATTTTTCTACTGAAACTGCTCTACAGCACATGAAAGAACGAATAGTTTCATCTATAATCAGATTTTGGCAATGAAAACGATCAAACTAGCTTGCGGAATGAAGCAGAGTTGAAGATCTATGTATTGGCTTTCAAATAAATTTGGAATCACTCAGTTTCCACATCTACAACTCCAAATATGATTTTTCTCACGAAGGGTCGCCAAGTGATGATGTTGCCTACGTAAAAATAATTATTTAATATTAATGAATAGTGAAAAGTGTACAAACAGTAAAACATGCATATGAACAGTGAAATACACGTATGAATAGTAAGTCGGTGAGTAGTAACTGGTGAATAGTAACTCAGTAAGTTATAAAAATGTGTGAATAGTAATCTGATGGAAAGATGCTCAGAATAGAAAAATTAATCATACTCAAAGTGTATAATGATAATTTAAACCCTTAATAGCAATACATTTATGAGTATTCATCAGAAGGCCAGAGTTCGAGCTTTGAATCTCCCTCATATCCACTCAACACTTTAGCCATTATCTCTAGGGTGGGGAGATAATTTAAGTGACTTTGACATATTTCATATGGAATATAATTCTTATTTATGTAACACCTAAAAATGAAGCATAACTATATATGTAACAAAAAGAATTTTAATTTTATTAAAATTACGTTATCATATTTAATTGTTGATTTAGTAAATATTTAGAAAATTCCTTAAATGAATTATTTCAATGGAGACACAAACCCCACTAAATATCTCTCCGCTTCGGTTAAGATAAGTAAAGGGAAAAAAAAGCAAAAACAGTTACACATTTCATCTCAAGTTCTTTGCTTAATTTTGACTTAAATTTATGTATATTATTATTTAATAAAAAATTTAAAAATATATATATTTAAAAACTTTAAGTCTTATGGTTTCTGAATATATTTTTTAGAAAATTTTTTAATAAATAATAAAATAAATAAATTCAAATCAAATTTAAAATAAAAAAAATGGAAATGATGCAAAGAAATGTGATAAAGGGAGCACGTAGCAGCTCACGTTTCTTGAATTTTCTTTTTTCCTTTTTACTAATTACAATCATTTCAATAAAGTTACATTTAACACGTGATTCTCTTCAATTTTGGAACCATTAAATAGATTAAATTGAACATTCATGCATGAAGAGAATGAGTGGCGAGGAGGCAATGAGATCAAAGCTTTTGGAGGAGGTCTCATCATGTTCAATTCTTGGATTAAGAGATTAATTAGTATGAGAAAGGTTAGGTGCGGCCAGATATGAAAGGAGGATCTTTAAGGTTGGATATCATCCAAAAAAGGATGACATAATCCGATGACCCAAAATAATAGTATAATATATTTAATTCAATATTCTTGCAATATTTTTAAGATTATATAATATGATGCTTCTAAATTGTTACAAAAAGTATGTAGCATAATTTGTTGAAAATGTCATTAAACTTTAAGTCACAGTGGATGTAGAAACATATATGTGAAATTTGTAAACAATGTCACAATAACCCTATGCAACATTTTTTTCATTGATTGTGACATATGCAAAATGCTATAATATATAAATCTTTTTTGTTGTATTGTGATGAATACTCATAAGTGTATTGCTATTAAGGGTTTAAATCATCATTATACACTTTAAGTATGATTAATTTTTATATTTTGAGCATTTTTCCACCGGGTTACTATTTACGCATTTTTACTATTCATAGTTACTATTCACCAAGTCACTATTCACATGCATTTTTACTATTCATTGTCATTATTCACACATTTTATATTGTTCATACGTATATTTCACTATTCATTAATATTTATTTTTTTATAGGTAAAATCATCACTTGGCGACCCTTCACGAGAAAAATTTTATCTGGAGCTGTAGATGTCGGAATTGAGCAATTCCAAATTCATCTGAAAGCCAACACATAGATCTTCAACTCTATTTCAGTTTGTGAGCTTATTTGATCATTTTTCATTGCCGAAATCTGATTATAGATGAGACTATTCGTTCTCTTGTGTGTTGAAGAGCGGTTTCGGTAGAAAAATCATAACTTGAGCTACAGATGTCCGATTTGAATGAGCAAACTATCAATTCGAAGCTAAAGAAGAGATCTACAAATCTCATGCTTTGAGGAAGAGCTGATTTGATGTGTAAGCTTGTCGAAGAATTAAAATAAGTTACAGCCCGCCATTATTGATTTGTATTTACCTATATTTCACCATTCCAATTTACCATTTCACTCACCCCCAAAACTCTATAAATAGGCATCTTGGGGGGAGGGTGAAGATGGCCATTTTTCTTATGCCATTTTCTTATGCCATTTCCATGTTCTTGTATCATCTTTAGTTTTTTTTTCCTTTGTTTTTGTTCTAGTTTTCAATATCGAAGCTCTATCCAAATGTTTTTTCATTCTTCTTCTTCTTCATTCTTGATCTTGGATTCTGATATTTAGTGCATAATTGGTTGGTTTAGTATTTATTGGGTTATATTGTTTCATTTAATAAAAAATGTTGTTCCATTTATATAAATGTATTGTTTTATAATTTGATATTCATTTTGTAAGATATGTTATTCATAAATAATGTGGTTCTATTTAGTAAAAAATGTTGTTTCATTCATATAAACGTGTTGTTTAGTTCTTTGATATTCATTTCATAAAATGTATTGTTCATAAATAATGTTATTCATTGTGTAAAATGTACTGTTTATAAATAATGTTGTTGCGTTTAGTAAAAGCGTTGTTCTATTCATACAATTATACTGTTTATTTGGTAAGATGTGTTGTTCACAAATAATATTGTTTAGCTTAGTAAGAAGTAATGTTTCATTCATACAATTGTGTTATTTTATAATATGTTGTTCCGCTTAGTAAAAAGTATTGTTCATTTTATAGAATATGCTATTCAAGTATGGTGGTAATTTTGTAAATAATGTATTATTCTATAATATGTTGTTCATTTCGTCAGATGTATTGTTCTTAAACTTTGTTGTTCATTTTAGTGGAAATTATTATTTCGTTAATACAAATGTATTGTTCTATATAATAGTACTCATATTGTAAGATATATTGTTCCATTCATACAAATATGTTATTCTATTCCAATAAATGTATTATTCCATAAAATATGAGAGTGGAGTGTATGTTAGTGCATCAGGTACACCGAATAGCTACTCTTGATCAATTAAGCCGAAGATTTTCCCCGAAAAGGTATTGAGGCTGTAGTCGCCATTAAAATGTCGTAAAACGTAATTAATTAAAGAAATATATACCATTTATACAAACATTAAATGTGAACATTTAATTTGGGCTGCGCCAACCAAAACTTAAGTTTTATTATTATTATTATTTTAAAAATAAAAAACATGTTACGAGTATAGTTAGAGTAAGAGTATTAGGAGAATTTTAGAAAGTTTATGGGTAAATTATTTGTCTCATAAAACTTCTAGGACATCATGTTGCATTTAACAATTTGTTGAAATTGTATTGTTGTTGGTGATCGGATTTTAACTCAGAGAGCCGGAAAAGTTTGCCCTTGGGCCAATCCGCCAGGCGCTCAGGAACTTAAGGGCCCAAGGTTTATTCCTAAATATTGAAAATTTATCACATAATACCATTGAACATAATTTGGCCACACCACACCAGGCCAGACGGAGAAGTTGAAATTAAAAATTAAACACCAACCTAAATTCGGATGAGCGGCCAAATTTATTAAAACCTAGACGAATTCCATAAAATAATATATGCATGTGCCGCATATGAATGGCTAAGAAGCCAATAAATTAACAATAGTACTCTACCACTATCTTCTCCAAAGAAAAATAGTTGCATCATTCAAGAGGGGAAAAACGCATTGATTTCAGCTCATGGATGATGGGTGTGGGGGAACATCTTCCTATATAAAAGCAAATATGAGTACTAATATTCATGATTGCCCTTCCTCCCCATACATATGCTCAACAGCGCTATGATATTAATGGGATTTGTGTGCAAGTCAAGATGAACAGAATTGGCCCAAGCACAATTAGGGATCCATGTAAATAGGCCCGTTTGTGTGTACCCAAGTTCCCAGAAGTGGGGTACTCGGCAGCATTTTATAGGTGTGCACATGGAAGAATATTTTTATATAGTTAATAAAGATTAGGGGTGATTTGTATGTTTCTAGAGAGTAGAGACCTGGTGCACTTCATGCTGTATTTGGCTTGGAACTACCCTGAACTTTGTTGATTTAAGTACCCTAGCTTTTGAATATGGACTTGGACTGAGTTAACCTTCAAATTATAACGTCTTGGCCATTGACTAAGTAGCTCCTAACCTGTGCTGCTACGTTAACACACTCATGAATCTTCTTTCGTTGGGAATTTGGGTGCCAATCGTTCTGGGGATGTTTATGCTACTCATGTCATGAAAAAGCCGTCGGTTCCCTTAGCTATATCTATATAATCATCCCCGCCAACAATGCCGAAAAGAGAACCTAAAAGCCTCATTTTGGATGGTTGTAATTGAGAGGCGGTGTGAATCAAATAATTAAATTTATTCTTTGTGTTTTGAATGTGATTCTTTAGGAAGAGAGGAGAGAGAGAGAGAGAGAGAGAGAGAGAGAGAGAGAGAGAGAGGGGGGGGGTAATTACGCCCGCTGCACAGATGAAGCGCACATGCCATCTGGTTCTTTCTCTTCTCATTTTCCATCCTTTTATTTGTTAAGTTTCGCATTTATGTCTTTTTTTTTTTGCTTTTTTCCATTTCATTTTTTTTCTTTTTTTCTTTTTACTTTTTGTTTCGTCTTCATTTTTTATGCATTCTATTCTCTTTAAATTCAAATATGTTTAACATAAAAAACACATAAAGACATACTCTTTCAGAAAGTAATGAATGTAGAATAAATTTTATGTAATAAACAATAGGGGTACAAAAGAACAACAATAAAGTAGAAGAGATTTCAAACATATTTAGAGAACAATACCAAAATAAAAGGCCAAGAATCCCTTTTATCCCTTAAACTTTAGCAATCATACCATTTACCCTCTGAACTTTGACTTGGATTTATTCGCTCTTCAAACTTTGAAAATTCATATCTCTTACCCCCCTTAGCTCACTTAAAGGCTGTTTAGATTATATGAGGACTAGTCAGCCATGTTTCCTACATAAAGCTCTAGTTCTGCAAATGAGTTAGGTACTAAACTTAAAAGAATCATATTTCAGTGTAGAATGTTGGTTGGAACATAGATTATACAAGGCTAGTGGTTCCTTGAATTGCTCAAATTGAGAATATTGGAGCAAATAATTGAAATAATGTAAGAGTTCAAGTCAAATGATTAGCTAGTCCTTCATCTTCCATTTATCTTCATTCTAGTTCCCGTATAACTTATACAACCATTTAAGTGAGCATAGGAGGTAAAAAGTACCAATTTCCAAAGTTTGAGGGACATGTGAACCCGATTCAAAATTCAGGGGATACAATGTAAGGGATGTCTACCCTAAGATCACTTATGGAAAACTTAATGGGGATTTAGTGATCCCACACTTAGTTGCTAATGGATGGTTGAAACTTGTACTTCTTTACAACTTACATAAAACTAGTTTATTAACCTAGGACATGATCATGCATGCGTAGCTTCTGCTCTTAAGTAAAGAAATAAAGCAAAACACTTGAGAACTTACACATATTTTTATAAAACACTTAAAAATAAACATAAACTGAAGCCAAGAAAATCAGAATGTGAGACTTCGAGTATTAATCCTATGTACATCATTTAATAACATAAAGTACAACCAAAAGAAACTATAAATTTAAAATCAACTTAGGTATTTTCACCATTTTCTATACTAGAAAATCAACTTAGTATAATTAGATGGTCAAGTTTTCAAGTGTCTGAGATCACAAAATAATTTAGGTCCAACTTGAGCTCATTTACTTTGTAGTAAAGAATCACTCTACTTCCTTTGTGCTCTTAATAACCTTCTTAATTGATCACATTACTTGCTTTATGCTACATTAACTTACTAAATCTATTACTTAGTATGCAAATAAAGTTTCTAAACATAAAATGTACACTTACCTTAATAATCTTGGTTTGGGCCTAGGAGAGCGGTAATATAAATGTCTGAGTTGGCAAAGTTCAAAGGATAAAAGGGTCTTTAGGCTAAAATTAAAAAGGAATATAAGGAAAAATATGAGGGAACAATAAGAATTTGCATGAGAACATGGACAATATGAAAACAAAAAAGAATAGGAAAACATATCATACACATAAAAAAAACTATATATAGAGAACAACAAAAAACTATAATAGAATAAGAAGATAAATATCATGGAATAGTAAGAAAATTGAAAAGAGCAAAAGTTTGTTAGTAGAAAACAATAACATGTGTAAAAAGGAAGATGAGCAAATTACAAAAAAAAAACATGTAGATTTAACAAATGAATAACTATAACCGTCAAATTAAGAAGCAAGTAAAATAGCAACAAGAAACACTTATCAAATGGCATACAAACAATTGAATTTGTTAAACATGAAGATGCGTCAACAAAATAGCTATAATCAATAAAAAAGCCAAACAAATAATTTATGAAACAAATAGAGTAGTAGTATGTTACAATTATTAATTATAAGTGAAATTATATTTGCCAATGAACAAGTAGATAGAACAAATGAACAAATATGATCATCAACATAGCAGGAAGAATAATTTAAGAAATAAACAACATAACAACAAAAAGTAATTATCAAATAGCGTAAGGAATAATTACATTTATTGAGGAACACAAAGATGAAACAATTATAATCAACAAAAAAATAGAAAGAACAATTTAAGAAATAAGTATAACAAGAGTAAGTAGCAGTTACTAAATAGAATAAAAGTTATATTTATCAAGGAATATGAAGATACAAGAGAGAACAATTGTGATAAGTAAAAAAAATGAAGAAAAGATTAAAAAACGTGGGGAAAAGATTATGGAACAGATAGAACATGTGTACCAGTAACCAAGTTTATCCTACATGTAGACATAATATTATAGAGAACAGTCAGAAATTATAAAAGGAACAAAAAATAGACAAGGGAATAATAAAAATACGAATCGAAGTAAGAACAATAAAAATATATTTAAGAGTAGGAACAATAAAAAAGTAGGAAACAATAATTTATTAAATCAAAAAAAGAACATGTATATATTTATAGAGAACAAATATAATTAATAATTGAGTAGGAGAAGCAAAGAAGGAACAAACAAAGTAATAGTAAGTCAATGTGCAATTGCATTATCATAATTTATAGGAAACTGTGACATAGTCTATGTCAGGGAATCATGGTGCTTTGACATTATCATAAATTTATAGGAACTTGAGTCACATGATAGTTTCATAAATAATTAGAAATTATGAGTTGTGTCAAGTCAAATGTCACACATCTCAACCCATAATATAGTCACTCCTTAAGAATATTCACTTGGATTCCAACAAAAGTTGAATCTATAATAACAAATACAATGTGGCCAGGTAGAATTACATTTATTTGATTTGCTAGTGTAGCAAAAGGAAAAAAATTACGAATGAAATAAAATGTAAATAGAACCTTATGAAATAATTACCACATTGACATAACTAATTACTATATTTTGTAGGGTAAAATTCATTTGCGGTCCACTACCTTTAACACTTGTCTTAAAGTGGTCATTTACTTTAATTTATGCAATCATAAAATCTCCTACCTCTTCACGCACGTCTTACTTGAATTTCTTCTATCAGTTTTTTTATTATCTCGAATGAAAGTTGATGACATGATGATTTGGATATCGATGTGATAATGCCATAAACACTTATAGGCCTAAACACATGCCTATTATTTCATAACAAATTGCTATATTGGAAGAATAAAAAATTGGCTAAAATTGATATAAACACAAAAATTTATGGACTTAAAACATAGATTAGCATAAAGTTTATCTTTTTCTTCGAATCCTATCTTGGCCGAAATAAGGTTTGGAGCTTGCAATTGCCATAGAACAATTGCAGGTTTCCTCATGTGAAACGTTGTTAAGTCATCCTTCTGACACTAAAGTGGGTCAATGAGAGGATTAAGAGAAGGATATAGGTGTAGTTAATATGGGAGTGGGTAAAGTTTTGGGTAATGTCAGTGGTGGCTTCAAAGAGGAAAAAAGGTTAATCGGTCGTCATGAGGTCTAAGAAGTTTTGCTAATGGCGTTAGATAATGGTGATTTTTTTTTTGAACTAATCAGCAAAACTTATTGCTAAGAAAGCCTTAAGGAGGCTCAAAGTTTACATCCAACTCGTTTTGAAAGACATACACAGAGGGGGGACAGCAAGTCCAATTTTTCCACTTCTGTGCCTTTGCCCAATTAACTATATGCTTAGCACACATATTAGCATTGTTTGATATCTGCCTAATAGTACAGGAAGTAAAAGCACTTTGTAAAGTTTTTACATCAGTAGCCATTGTACCCAGTCGCCAATTTCCTTTGCCCTCTAGATATTCAGCTGTTTGCTTGTCTGCTATCTCGACTTCAATTTCAGTATTTCCCATTCTCAGCATCTCCCTCAGCCTTGTTCACATGGTTTCTGCTACTGCTGCTTCTTTACTAGTTCCAGTGACAGTCCTGGCTTGGTTTCGCACAAGATTCCCCTGCCAATCCCTGGCCAGATATGCCATCCCAATTGGCTGTCCACTGCTCACTGCCACATTAACTTTTACCACTCCCCTAGCTGGCTTTCTCCACTTCTCATTGGTAGCTTGTCCTGACAGCAAGTTGCTTATACTTCTATTCTCCTGGTGAACCTGATAAAACTCAGTAACAGCAGCCTTTATCCTGCAAATTACACCTTCAGGCATAATATTTTTCTTTTGAAAAACAGCTTCATTCCTTTCCAACCAGATAAACCAGCAAGTATAAGCTATAGTGGAAGCAATGATTTCATTTTTATTCTGAGTAACCTTTAAGGATTGGCAAACCTTTATTAACCATTGATCAAAAGTTCGGATTTCAGCATTGTGAGGTTTATAATCCAAGCATACAAACCAGATAATATGAGTCCACTCGCATTGGAGAAGCATGTGTTCCACAGTTTCATTATGATCACAGAAAGGACAAGTTGGATTTATTCTGTTACCTTTCTTGGCTAAATTCTGACGAACAGCAACAGCATTATGGCAAGCTCTCCATATGAAATTTTGAATTTTGGGGGAGCATTTTAATTTCCAGATTAATTTCCAAATGTTATTATCTATCTGATGAGATGTTGAGGCTGAAGGTAACTTAAGAGTATTGGTCTTTTGAGTGGCATATGCAGATTTGACCGTTACCTCACCATTTTTTTCATATGGCCATATCCGTTTATCTTCTCCAGGGAAATAGCTTATAGGTATCTGAAGTATTGCATGTTTTTCCTTATCAGTAATGAAATTTACTATCTTATCTAACTTCCATGTGTGAGTGCTCCCATCAATAAGCCTAGCCACCTTCATATTTCTTAATTCTGAGGGCAGTTCAATAATTGGCTGGAGTTTAAAACCTCTAATATTTGGAATCCAAGCATCATTCCATACATTAATTGAACTACCATCCTGGACTTGCCAGCAAGCCTTCTGTTTTAAAAAATCCCTACCTTCTAAGATGCTAGTCCATCCCCAAGAAGGTTTAGAACCTTTTTTCGCATTCCACAAATTTCCTTCAGGAAAATAAAGACCCTCTAGAATCTGAGCTAAGAGAGATTTAGGATTTGATATGACCCTCCAGGCTAATTTTGCTAACAAACTAGTATTCATAGCCTCCAAATCTTTAAATCCCATTCCCCCTTTTTTCTTTGGTAGTGTTAAGTGATCCCAACTTTTCCAATGGATTCCAGATTCAGTTTGTTGCCCTTTCCACCAGAAATTCGCCATTATAGAGTGTATACTATTACACCATTTCCTAGGGAATTTAAAGCAAGCCATAGCATATGAGGGAAGTGCAGCAAGAACAGATTTCAGGAGGATTTCCTTACCTGAGTATGAAAGCAATGTTTCCTTCCACCCTTGAATCCTCCTAATGATTTTATCCCTTATATAGGCCAGTGCTTCACATTTTGATTTTCCCCATATAGTTGGCAGCCCTAGGTATTTCCCAGGAGTAACTTCTTTAGGAATTTTCAAAAACCTGCTAATCTTATCCTGCAGGGCAACAGGGGTGTTAGGGCTGAAAAACATAGAAGATTTATCTAAGTTTATCCTCTGCCCTGTGGCCTGGCAGTATTGCGTAATAACCTGGTGCAGAAGATGCCCATTCTTGACACTTGCCTTCATAAAGAAGAGGGAGTCATCTGCAAATAATAAGTGAGTCAAGTGTGGACTATGTCTGGTCATTTTTATACCTTCAATATTGTTTGTTTCAGCTGAGTTGACCAGCATTTGTGATAATGCTTCAGTGATCATTATAAACAAATAAGGAGATAAGGGATCCCATTGTCTTATGCCCCTTGTGGGCTTAAAAATCTCAGTCTCTTTACCATTAATCAAAAGGGAGTAAGATACAGAAGAAACTAATGTCATGATCCAATTAATCCACTTTAGAGGAAATCCCATTTTCCTCATCACACCATCCAAAAATTCCCATTCTACCCGATCATACGCCTTTTGCATGTCAATTTTTATTGCCATATTCCAGTCAAGTCCTTTCTTTTTTGTTTTTAACCAGTGAAATACCTCATGAGCTATTAAAATGTTATCCTAAATCCGTCTACTATTGACAAAGGCATTTTGAAAAGACGATATAATACTATTCATGTATGGTCTTAGCCTATTCACAAGGACTCTAGATATTATTTTATAGCAATAGTTACATAAGCTAATGGGTCTAAACTGTGTAACATTTTCAGGATGTGGAACTTTTGGGATAAGTGCAATAGTTGTTCGATTTATGGAAGGATTAAAAATACCTTTTTTAAAAAAACCTTGGACAGCATTGGTGACACTTTCCCCAACCTCTCCCCAGTATTTATGGAAGAAAATTCCTGAATATCCATCTGGCCCAGGTGCCTTTAATGGAGCCATCTGAAATGCAGCATCCCTGATTTCTTTTGCTGTAACATCTCTTTGAAGCTCCTCCTTCATGTCTGCTTGAACTACTGTTTTTATGTGCCCAAGCACTTCATTCATACCAACCGCCCCTTCTGATCTGAATAGGTCTATATAATACTGCTTGAACATGTTACAAATTTCTCCCTCATTTTCTATCCAAGTCCCCTGTTCATTCCTGATTCTGAGAATTTTATTTGTGGATCTTCGCTGCAGAGTTACATTGTGGAAGAAGGCCGTGTTTCTGTCCCCCAATTTTAACCAATCCACTCTACTTCTTTGATGCCAGTACATTTCCTCTCTATTCCAATGCTCCTCTATTTGCTTTATGATTTGGTTTTCGTCTCTTCTATCCTGGTCTTCATAGCTGTCCTGCAGCTCAACAAGTTTTGCCGTTAGCTTCTCTATTTCCTTTTTGTTATTTGGGAAATGTGCCTTAGACCAGTTCATCAATTCATTGCTGCATCTTCTCAAGCTGTCTTGAAGCGCATATGTGTCCTTTCCTGCCTTCTCATCCCAGGATTTTTTTATCACACTTTTACAAGTCGGCTCCCTTGTCCACATGTGCTCAAATTTGAACTTTTTCTTGCTCTTTATACCTTCATACTCAGTTGTGAGAATTATGGGGCAGTGGTCAGACCCTATTCTAGGGCTGTGATACACCAGGGAGTTTGGATACATAACTCTCCAGTTGTGACTAACTAGGGCTCTGTCAAGTCTCTCTTGAACTTTCCCTTCCTCCCTGCCATTTGACCAGGTGTACTTCTGTCCCTGAAAGCCAACATCCTGTAGTTGTGTTTTTAGCATCAAGTCCTGAAATTCCATAATCTGCTCCTGTGCTTTAAGCCTCCCTCCAATTTTTTCCTCTTGGGTTGCTATGTCATTCCAGTCCCCTATACACAGCCAAGGCAATTTATTTATAGCAGCTATTCTTTTTAGCTCATCCCAGTTTCTCTTCCTGTCAGCGAACTTTGGGTCTGCGTACACCCAGGTAATGTGACTGGTATTGCTCTTGTTATCTATTACTGTTGTTTGCATAAGGTTCCTTGTCATCTTCTCAATGCAAACATGCACACTGTCATTCCACCAAAGAGCTAGCCCTCCAGATTTGCCAATAGGATCGACATAGCAAGTATTTCTGAACTTGGTCTTCTTCCTTACCATTTCCAGTTTCTCCTTCTTATTTCTTGTCTCCATCAGAAAACATATCTGAGGCTTGTATTTCCTTAAGAGCCAATCCAGGTATTGAACTGTCAGGGTTGGCCCTATCCCCTGGCAGTTCCAGCTCATAACGATCATGGATCCCGTGTGGCTGAAGGGCAGCCACCAGACCCATATTCAGTAGTATTGTTCTCTCGAGTTTTCTTTTTTCCAGTGCTTTCATCTACTGCAGTTTCCATTTCAGATGTTTTCCTCTTAGGGGGCCTACCTCTTTTTCTACCCCCTCTTTGTGTCATTCCTTCAATGGATTCATCCTCCTGTGCACCCATTGTATCAGATTCTCCTGTTGTATTAGGGGATTGACATTGAATATTTAGTTCAGCACCTTTTACTGGTTTACTCATAATGCTGGCCTGGCACTCTTCAGGCACACTTCCAATCAGCTGTTGGGAATCCTGGTTACTTGGGGAATCAGCCGATAAGCCCTCATTGGCCATTATATGTATATTTGAACCTACTAAGGTTCCAGGCCTTAAGTGGTCCGGCCTTGGAGGAATAGATCTGGCAAGATCCTCATTTCCTCTTGGTGTGGGAGCTCTTAACCAGGGGCCATACGTCTGCTGACCTGTGCTCATCTTAACTGGTTGAGAATCCACCCTACAGCTGATGTCCGTGTGCCCCAGCCTACCACATGTATAGCAGAGGTCCCCCAGTCTTTCATACCGCGCTGCTATCCACTTTCTACACCCTTCAGCCTTCTTCTGCCAAAATCCTGCTTTAATAGGCTCCTTGATATTCAGCTTTATCCTAATCCTCAGATATCCTTTACAGTATTCCCCCATATTTCCTGGGTCCTCAACCATCATCACCTGTCCAAACTGTTTTCCAATTACCCACCCATTCGACTTAGTCATCAGATTAAGAGCCAATCCATGGATTTGGACCCAAAATGGCACTTCTGTGAAACACAAATCCTGCAGGGATTGTGTTGGCTGCCATTTCTGAAGAGACAAGATACACCCCATTATATTCCATGGCCCCTCTTCCATCACACTGTTAATCATCTCCCATTTCTTAAACACACAATGTACCATTTTTTCATCCAGAAAAGTAATCGCATGTATTCCATAGTTCTTCCAAATTTTCAACAATATATTCGTAATACCTCTCTGATTCAGTTTCTTCTCCGATATAATCTTCCCTACAAGAGATATAACCTGTTTCTCTGTTTCCAGTTCAGGTTGAAGATCCAAGACTATTTCTTCCAACTTCTCCGACTCTTGATTGGGGAAAGCATCACCTTCTGTTGTCGCTTCCATCTTGCCAATTAATTGCAATCAAACCACAAATCTGTTACACCACTAAAGCAATACTACAAATCGCTTCAGTTGTCTGCCCTAGCCACTAGCAAGAAACACGAGAATGATGCAAGAATTGATACAAGATTAAAGCAAGAATCGAATTTAAGGCAATCAATCGGACGATAGTCCCTATCTACAGGCCCTATTTCATCCACCAAGATCAACCTGTTTCGCTCCAAGATCCTCCAATCCTTCTCTGTTTGGTCAACCAATCTCCTATCCGATTAATGCAGCTGGTCAGAGGACGATTGCGGCCACCCGCATAAACCAGATCTGCTGATAAACCGAAGATTTCAGCTGTTGAACGCGAATCGTGTTCCCCCAAAATAACAGCCCGAGCGCAACCAATAGAGAGCAATCAGATTATATGACTCAATGATCCAAGACTAGCCTGGCCGAACTCTCATTTAGAGAGGGAAGCTCTCATTTAGAGAAAGAAGTCCTAGTCCTTTTGTAATTTTAGATAATGGTGATTGATTGGGCAGTTTCATTTATCGGAAAGAATATTTGGGGAAGAATATTAGTTGAGCTAATCTACATTTTAAGTCATTTTGTGTTAGTTTTAGCATGATATTTCTCTTTATTTTTAGTATAGTCATTTATTATTATGAAAAAAAAGTCATGTTACATTGTGCATTGTCATATTGACATCCAAGTCATTATGTCCTCAAGTTCCATAAAAGATAATAGATAAAGCTGATGGAAGGGACTTAAGTGAGATATATATTTAGAGATACAATATTGTATAGTGATTTTAGTTGATGTGAATGATCACTTTAAAATAAATATTAAAATTAAGAAATTGTGAATAAATTTTATTAAAATTATGTGGTAGGTTGATTTTAATTTAGGTTTGATAGAGAATTTCACCTATGAATGGAAAATTGTGGATTTTTTGGGCATGAAGGTGATATACAATGTATGAGATCTTGATAAACTTGTGTGTTATCTCTTCTCATGTCGTGAGTAGAAACGCCGTAGGTTTTTCTTCACATCAACAATCTCACTCCGAGAATATAACAAATCAGTTATATTAGTAGAAGAAATGGGGTAGGAATACGGATGAAGATGAAATACCACTAATTGGGCAATAATAAACTGGGAGTCCGGGATTGAGATCTACAGCATGCGTCCCTCCAAGTGGCGAAGGCTGTACCAGATCATACAAGGTACAGTAACTGGCTCAGTGTGAAGCGAAATCATTTTGACAGCTCACCAATCAAGGTAAGCAACGTGGCGCCCTCCCAACCAGTTGCTCCTGGACCAAACCCAAACTCCTGTTGCTCCACCGGATAATCTGGGTGTGGCCGACAACTCCACCACCTTATTTTCTGGACATTGCCTACCCTTGTCCCCTCTCCCCTAGCCACGTGTCCTCAGCCAACGGCCCCGATCGTCCCCCCCAATCTCCCTCCATCCTCAAAGCTTATTTCCCAGATAGCATACTAAGCATAGTCACAGTCTCAAGCTCCGTTTAACATACATCGAAATTAATAGTTTGAGAGTAGTAAATTAAGCTCAGATTATGGAATTATAGCACTAGTTAATAATTATTTTCTATTGGACATCATTTAATAGTAGATGAACAAGTAAAACCTCATTACACAAATCCAAATTCAAGTTATTATTGTCAATTTTAGAATTCCATTGTTTAATTCAAATTACTATTATATGTAGTTGTTAGCTTTTGGTGTATGTACACCCAGATGGACATAAGAAATTTTCATAATCTCCATCTGGCTCTCCCACTCAATTCCAGGTTACTTTTTTTCTCCTGCTGTAATGTATTCAAGTGAATCAGAAATGATAATTATTTGTTGTCTTATTAGAATGATAATCACTATATTCAAGTTCAACTGGATGGATTAGCTGTAAATAAACTATAGTAAATTAGCTCATATACATGTAACTGTTGCATGATTCTAATTGAAAAAAAAAAAAAACTAGAAAACTGGCATAAGAAATGAAGTAAATTGCATGATGATGCATGGCAAATGTTTTGCGAGAAGAGAATTTACATTTTACTAAATTGGGAAATACACTTCAACTCAAAACTTAAAAGCTCGTAATATTACAAAACTAGTGCATTTTAAATTTTTAGTTCATTTGGAAACAAACGAACTTAACCATCTTTCTTTAAAATTCTAATGAACTTGGTATCTAGTCCCGAAACCTTACTTCGAAATTTTGACTCATGTTTCTGTTAAAAAAAATTCTCTAACCACCTATCACGCATCGTAAAATAATAAATACGAAATAAAGATATATGAATTTAACGTGATTCGACTCTTAACTAACTTATATTTATGAATAAATAAAATTTACTCAAATAAAATATAGAGATTATAGTATAGGTATGCTTTTAGTGCTCACGTTAGCCTATGAATTCCCTATACATCACTGATAACCATAATATCTCACTCTCATATAATTACAAGATATGAACATTATAAAAGACTTATTGTGTTAGCTCTCTTTGACCTCCAGACCTCTTCCCCTTCTAAAACCTTCACATCTTACCTCTTCACTATATTGATTTTGCTCTAATACCCAAACCCTAACACAATAAGTTTTTTTTATATGTCATATATAAACCTAAATCATATTAAAATAAAAAAACTAAATCCTAAATAAATAAAAAAACTAATATCAAATCTTAATAAAATTGAAATCTTTAACCTTTTTAAATTTGAGCCAATAAACCTAATAGTTTAAATATGGAATAACCGGTGAAAAAAGTTACTACCTCCATTTACAAATCCTTGGTCCTGATTCATTCTGGAAAAACTTCAGAATACTTGACCGTTTTTCTAAAAAGAAAAGTAAAAGAAGTATTACTATTAACTATTTATTTTATAGTATAAAAAATACAAAAAAAAAATTTCTCCCCGAATAAAAAAAACTTTTGTTAACCGGATGAAAAGTTAAAGTGTAGATTGATAGGAGGGAGTAGCTAGGAGCTCATATTCGGAGTATCAGAGAGATACGTGAGCTCCTATCCTATAAATTATTAATAAGCTATTTACGCGTGGTGACTGGAAAAGGCTATTTTCTAGCAGGGTTATTTATGTAACTTCCCCCAAGCAGGGACGAAAACGGATATTCGACGGTCTCGATGGGTATATTTGGCAATTAAACAAAACTTCTTCTGCTAGAAACTAGAAGATCTGCAGAGGATATTTGTCAGAGTTCCAATACTTCATCGCTGCCATTTTCTCTGCCACGCTCCCTTGTTGCTTTCGTTTTCGGTTCCCCTCCACCTAGAACTTCTCTCACGAAATTTCCTTTCTTCTTCTGTCCGAGAAAGCGGTCAGATCCATTCTGGAAACTTCTAATCAGAATTACGGACCCAATCACTCTAATGCAAGACCTCCATGCCTTCGGCGGCGGCCGTATATTCAACGCCGGCGGAGGAGGCGATCGGAGGATGCGGCCGCACAACCAGACCCACCAGACCCTTAAGTGCCCTCGCTGCGACTCCCTGAACACGAAATTCTGTTACTACAACAATTACAACCTCTCTCAGCCCCGCCACTTCTGTAAGAGCTGCCGCCGGTACTGGACCAAGGGCGGCGTTCTCCGCAATGTCCCCGTTGGCGGAGGCTGCCGCAAGGCCAAGCGCGCAAAATCCAAGCATTCGTCGGATTCCACCGCCGCCGCACCGACGCAGCCGCATCAAGAGCGCGATCATAGCAAGGCGAATTCGCATTCGAGTAGCGAGAGCTCGAGCACGCTCACTGCCGCGAATTCGAACGTCGCGGTGGCAAACGCGTCGGCTTCCTCGCCTGCCGCCGGTAGTGCTGAGGCGGGGAGCTTGTCGAAGGTGAATGACTCCAAGTTTACGGAACCGGGGCTGCTCGAACAAGGATCGGGGACGGGAATATTCACGGAAATCGGGAATTTTACGAGCTTGATAAATTCGGCTTCAAGCGACACGCTGCCGTATGGGTTCGCATCGATGCTAAGTCACGAGGGGGTTGAGCAGGGGCAGCAGTGGCAGGGTGCGACGCAGCAGGCGCAGATGAGCGGGGGACTGATGGATCCGACGGTTCAAGATGAGCTTTCCGGGCTCCGCAGTAGATCTGGAGGACTTGGACCGTTGGATTGGCAAGGGGGTGGCGATCAATCGCTGTTTGATCTTTCCAACACGCTGGATCAAACGTACTGGAGTCAAACTCAGTGGACTGATCAAGACCATTCCGGTCTCTACCTTCCGTAAATACCTCACTGGTTTTTTCTTTTGATGAACTTGTTCATCTTTTGGGTTTCCTTTTAAGAATCAAATTATCTGAAAGGTAATTAATTATTAATCATAGAGTCGAAACTCTCAGAAAGTGTACCAGTATCAAGGCCTCAAGGCCGAATGGTAAAGAAAATCTGGGTATATGAAGGCAACCGTGGTTTTATTGTAAATTTTTCTTGAATTTGGGTTTGGTTTAGCTATTTTTTCGGACGCTTAATTTGGGGTTTGATCTTCCGAGGATGTTTATTCTGTTGCTAACTTCTGGTTCAGCTGTTTGTTTTTCCTTGTCTAGGCACTGCCTATTATTTCCCCTGCTTTTTATTATCTTTGGGGTGTTATTGCTGCATGTATTTGGAAGGAGATTAATGCAAGCATAGAAAAGTTACAGTCCCTCCCCGTTGCGTATTTTGCCCCGTAGTATCAATTGCTAATCGTCATTTTAACCACTCTTATTATATGAATTGTTAGTTGGACAATGGTTTTGAACTGCTTGTTTACGTATGGGAGATAAACGTAATGCCGGTTTGGTTGTGTTGGAGCTGAGGCAATGGGGTTAGTGTTTAATTTGTGGTATTAAGAAAACCATTTGTCAAATGCGGTTAGGTAATTGATAAATAAACAGGAAGAGGATTAACTAATTAAGCAGGAGGATTAACGTAAATGGCAAATCGGTACGGACAAGTGGTGACAGTGAGTATCTAAAGGTCGGTTGGAGTTTTGGGGAGTGGGTGGTGGGTTAGTGGGGCCGCAGTGCTCGTCCAGTCCCGTCCCATGCGCGGGCGATTATTATGAGGGGGACGACTGGGGACGGACACGTGGGGCAAGGGCACAGGGTTTCGGAGGCGTCGGTCATCAAGGTGAGGTGACGCTAGTGATGGATGGAGTGGTAGGCAGGGTAAGATTGATGGGATTGGGCCCACCAGGTTGTGAGGTATGTGCACTAACACCGCCGTGTCTGTGACTGAGATGATGCCTCCCCAGTCCCACCATAACCGTTGGATCTGCATGCAGTGTTTCCCCGTGGCAGTTAATGCGAATCGATTATTTTCGATCATTCCGATCCGTATTCGTGCCTTGCCTCGGGCCTGCGCTCGTAATCGAAATGATTCCTCATATAAAAGCCCTAAATCCACTTTTGGCCCTCAAACTCGTTAGACCCGGACACTTAAGCCCCTGAACTTGAACTCGGTATAGCTCGCCCCCTTAACTTGAAAAAAGGGGACACTTTAGCCCTTTTGACCTCATGTGAATGTCACATGATGTTTTTACCCTGATGCTGCTTGCTCCTGTCTCCACCTGATTTGCTTTCATTCATGGTTCACCAGCCGACCGCCGATTGTTGACTGTTGACCGTCGACCCACCTCCATCTCGCCACTCATTGATTCACCAACCTCCTTACACCAATCACCCCACTCGCACTAATCACTCGACATCACCTTTTAGTCAAATTTTTGATCTTTCAAATCCGAGCACATGATGAACCCAAACACTTAACCACTTCATTGATTGGGCCTTATGAAGTTGATCAAAGGAAGGATTGGTCAGGCCACATCGTTCGATTTTGACATGTGGCCGATGTCGCAGGCCTGCTTTTATAAAATATGTTTTTCCATCTTCAATGGTTGCGATGAAGAATATTAATAGTAGAATTTAAAATTAGTATTATAAACCGAAATAAATTATTAATAATTGTATTAACTTTTTCAATCTTTAGTGTTAAAATGTTGATATTTTTTCCAACGAGGCCCTTAATCATTAGATATTGTGTCTTATAAATTCAAGTCTTTTGAGTGTTTAAATGGCTTGTGCCATGCTTGTTAAATCTGAAGGATATGGGTTAACCATTGGACATGGTGTTGGTGTGAGCCTTGCCAACTTAGATGCCCCAGATGTTTTGATGGTTGTGATACACCCGTACGTTTTAATCAAATGGGTGTGACAGACTATTGCTATGTTGTTATCGTTATAAAACCATTAAGTTTGTGTTTCAAATACTTTCTCTTTATATTTTTCCATCTCTAGTATAATTTCTTTTTTCCCAATTTAAGATATCTCCATAAGCGGGTAATCATAAGACGATTGACCGTATCATACCTTCATGGCAAAGCTTAATTAGTAACCGACGAACGATTATTTTTATTTGTGTGGAGTTGAGATGGTATTAGTTAATGTACTAATTGGAAGGAAAAAAAAATAATCAGTGTTGGGTTGTTAAGACTGTCTAGTATATAATTTTGCTACTTTTTATTCCTGCATGGAACCATAGGTCTAATTACTTTTAAATAATTAGTTGACACTATGGACTTCTTTTTATCCCAAGCGTCAACGTAAACAAGGTTAAGGTAAAACATGAGGAGGAATTGAAAGAAATTATAGTGATTCACCTAGCTAGAGATTGATGAAGGTTAAACACACACACACACACACAAAAGATTAGATGTTAGGGCGTTTTCAGCAAGTAGGCACTTGCTCCTACGAAATAGTATTGCTTTTGTGAAGCAAACCCAGCGAGCGATTCATTTACATCCTAAAAGGTCCCATGTGGTCCTTCCTTGCGGACGAAGTAGGGCTTTGGGTTACGTGGTCCTCTCTCAAATGTGAAGTTAAATGATGAGGCTTGATGGCTTTCATTAGGGATCCACGCTTTTCTATTATTAGGACTAACTCATAAATATGAATTCAAGCATGTTTAGCAAAGCATTATGGGCGTGTCTAAAATTATCAGTGAGCCCGCCCAAGTGACCTTTGACACGGGTCGGATTGGGGCCGATTGCCCCATCATTTTGCCCTAAAAAGCCAAGCAATGGATGAATAGGAGATAGGGCAAGGTTGTCCCTTGGTGCAGCCGACGCGGACAACGTGGCGTCGATTGCGACTGAAAAGCACCGCCACCTAGTGTTGCCGGTGGTCCTTGGGGTTGGTCTTCTTGTGCCGTTGATGTGGATGGATGGGCGCAATTGGTGCACCATTAGGTGCCGTCGCCAAATTGGGGCCTCCCCAACCTCGACGGGGCCATATCACTCAGCTGCCCAATATTTTGACAATGGGGCTCCTTTACCTATCCAGATCATCAATGTTTTTAGGTCACTGAACTGTAAGCAGACAAAGTACTGTTCGAATTTGATGGCATTCAGACTTTCGGATTGATATTGGTTGTGGTTCATTCTACTTTTTTTTTTTTTTACAAAAAATTATTTTTAATGATAGACGTTTTGTTTTCTTTCTTTTTTTGCCCGTTGCGGATGACATTGGCCCTCTGGTACTTCGGATAATACACAGTACTTCTTCTGTGATGTTTATTTAAAGAACATTTTTCATACATTAAATATCTTACATATTTTCATTTTTGTTTTCTTTCTTTTTTTGCCCGTTGCGGATGACATTGGCCCTCTGGTACTTCGGCTAATACACAGTACTTCTTCTGTGATGTTTATTTAAAGAACATTTTTCATACATTAAATATCTTACATATTTTCATTTTCACTGATTTTTCATCTAAAACTAATACCATTTTAAATCTAATACTATATGTACATCTAATAATCACTTGCACAAACTCTTTTTATAAAATAATTAATTTTTTATGATTTTTTTAGTACCTAAGCCAATAAAAATTAATAAAACATACTTACGTTGTAAAAAAGATTATTTAATTTTAAAAATATCTTTTAAACTTCTTAAAATGTAGAGTTTGAAGAGATATACATGTTGAGTGAGTAACCCTAAAAATGAAAATAGTACATTAAATAAGGAATCATGAACCCTAAACCATTAAATAATTCATATTCGATCCACAACAAACACATAAAGAGTAAGTTGACAAAAGTAAAAAAGAGATGTCACGCATATATAGGTAAAGGTGAGTGGCATACACTGATTTTGATGTTAACTTTTTGCATGAAAGAAACATTTAGCGATGTATAAGATGAAAATGGTGCTTTGAGATAAGAAATTCACACGTGTGAATGATAAAAACGGAGGTAAGGTAGAAAAGGTAAGTGGACGTCTTGGTTTGTGCTGCAAACGAATTGAGCTGGGCCTGTCCAACTACATGAGCTTCAGTTCATCAACCTCGCCGAACTGAGTCTTAATTGAGCTCCAGATTCTCTTGTTCAGATAGCCCCATGGTTGAAAGAGTCATTAAGTTCTATATGATCGGTTATATTTGCATTTTTAAAGCTTAGGTTATAATTACACTTGCTAATTGCCAACATGTTTCAAACTTTATGGTTATCCCCCAAATTCCATCGAGTCTACCAAATCAGGCAAGCGTGAGAGCTAAACCTAGCTAGCTAGTAAGCTAAGCTGATCGATCGTCGTTAAGATGTTGCTTGGCTAGTCTTGTCTGCGCCCTATATGAAAGATGTGTGTTGAGACGTGAGAGAACAAAGTGACGTGGAATGTGAATGGAGATCGGGACTAATCAAATTCATATAAAAGAAAATGATGCAAGTATGAGTACGCCAAAAGTGGATGACACTAGATGTTTAGCCACAAAACTAAAATTAAAAATAGAATGCAAGAAAATAATAAAAAATAAAAATAAAAGGAGAGAGACCTTTGGATTCGAGGGTTTCTTGTATTAAAACAAAAATAATGACATAATCAAGCCATTTGGGGTTTTAAGCCTGAAATGAAAAATGGTCGATGATTTAGATTACTTAGGTTCACGCAACTGAAATTTTAATTATCATATCTCAAATTTTTAGCACCATTCCGTTTTTAGTAATTAATTTATAATTTCTTATTTGGCCAAAATGCATATATACTTTTTAACATGTTAGTTATAATCCAAATGATAAATGCTAGACTCATATAGTTTTTAAAGCTCAGCGATATACGCCGTCTGTTTTTTTTTAATTTTTTTAATAAATAATAATATGAATAAATTTAAATCAAATTATTTAAAAAAATTAAATTGAGGAAAGACAGTGGGACGATGAAGTAAAGTTTACAGACCTTCATAATACTTGTCCATGAACAACTCCACGCCCAGGTGAAAATAAATGACCTTTCTGATGTCATTTATTTGTAATTTTTTTTTAAAATAGAGTCCCATATGCGCATTTTGGCCTTCTTATTTTTAACATGTTAGTATATAAATAAAAAAAATTAAATAAATGATATGAATGATAATTCAAGATATTTAGTTTTTAAATATATATTTTTTATTTTTTTAATAAATAATAAAATGAATATATGCCATAATACTTGTCCATGAACAACTCCACGCCCAGGTGAAAATAAATGACCTTTCTTATATATATATATATATATATATATATATATATATATATATATATATATATTCATTTTCATCTAGATATACCATTATCAGCTTGTAATTGGTGCCAAGTGGCTCGTCCCAATCAAACTGGGACTCGGGTGACAGAATAAGTCGGGTGGGCACCACAAAACCGCCTTGATCAAAAGCAGGTGAAA
Organism: Aquilaria sinensis; assembly: GCA_005392925.1. Classification (NCBI taxonomy): domain Eukaryota; kingdom Viridiplantae; phylum Streptophyta; class Magnoliopsida; order Malvales; family Thymelaeaceae; genus Aquilaria; species Aquilaria sinensis. The sequence continues at coordinate 288,892 of SMDT01003301.1, forward strand.
CAGGACGACCTGGCAGGTTTGTTGATCCATTCAGCTCAATCTGCTTGGGAAAGAGGCATAAGACTGGACTTAGTTGCATTGGGCTGGTTCTTTTTGAGTTTGGGCTTGAAAAAAAGGCGGTTCCAAAATTTAAGCAAACCAAAAATAAAAAATAAAAATAAAAACGAGAAAGGAAAAAAATACACACACAAATAAACACATGCACACAACTAAGACGAGAGGCAGAGTCGTGAGACTTAAATGTGACATGAGGAAAGCAAAACCTCTCAAGTATCTATCTAGAAAGGGACAAGTTTGTTTTATTATTTTCGATCAACCTTGAGTTGACACTGCGAAAATATAAGCTCTTCAACATTTAGCCCAAGGTTGGTCCAAAAATATTAATGGCCTCAGGGCAGTGGCGGGAGAGAGATTGCAACACCAGTGGTTGATGTGAATTGTGTGATGCAGACCTAGAAAGGCAAATTGACCCAACAATTTTATGCCGATCTCGCTCGCTCAATCCTTTTTTAGCGATACGAAAAATTTATAAACTTTTCAACAGCTAATAACTGTAGTATTAATGCCTTTTTATACATGTGGGTTATTGGGTATCAAAATTTTCTTCTCTTACGAATTCTAAGTGTGGTTAATTTCATGCACTATAATAGATGATTAATGACGTGAACCGAGAATTGAGCCAACTTTTGTAAGAAGTCTTTGCGTGCATGACTACATTGGGGAAATGTAGAGAAAAGTAGTTTGTGTATTTGAAGTTTTGAACTATAATGATTACATACATACATGTGAGGAGTTGAAAAGTAGCTTGTTTGTTCATACTATGACGGCTACATACATGTGAGAAGCTGAAAAGTAGTTGTTGCGTTGACACTGTGATGAGTACATGTATGTGACTGCTACTTTGACAGTTACATGTATGTACATTTACACCAAGTAAAAAGTAGTTTTTAGGCACCAAGTGGTGGAGATGATACTTGATATGTCATGTATAAGTGTTTGCCTTGTAGATCATCAAAATGAGAGAGAGATGTACATCATATCAAAAATATGCACTATGTAGTAGGGTGCTTTTTGGTACCATATGATGAAGGGGGTGCTTGTTGTGTGCCATGTGGTAAGGTATGCTAAGCACATATGTAGTTGTGTATGTTTCATATGTATGAAATGTATATGGGAGATGTATGTGTGTGAGAAATAAGTCAAATGGATAAGTCAAATGTGCCAAGGGTGAAGGGCAATGGTGAATCCCTTGTAATTATAAGCTTTGTGTAATGGTTATTTCTCTCCCATGAATATAGGATAATTGAAGAGTCAAATCATTTAAATTTCATGCAAAAATTATATTAGCACACATTTGGGTAATTGCGTATAGCTGCATTTTAAGTAAGAAATTATCTCACACGTTTTCATTCATTCAGGTGTAAAAATTATATTAGCACATATGTGTAATTCACACGTTTTCATTCCTTTAGGTGTCATTCTTTTTATCAAAAAATAACTGTAATTCACTATATGTTTACTAAGTGTGTTATGTGTAGTTATAAATATGTGTACCATATACTGTTTCAACTTTCAATTTCATGCGTCAAAATTTTTCGCTTTTAGTTATTATTGCACGCTTCTGCTATGTTGGTATTGGATGTTTAAGTATTAGTTTTATAATAATTATAGGATACATATTGATGATATAAAGTATAAACAATCGATTCCAATTTAGATTGCTGCAATAGGATTCGGTCATTGCTATTGCTTAACTATTGTAACAGAAAAAATTAAGAGGTAATAGCCTCTAGTATTTTGTAGTGCATCTCTTGAAACAAAAAGCATAACATTACCATCCGATTATCATAATAAACAGATATAACAATTATCTAATCACATTGGCAGGGTTTGTAACAAAGCCCATCATGGAAGTCGATAAAAATGAAAAAAAAAAAAAAAAGAAAGAAAGAAGGAACGAAAACGTCGAAAAGTATGGTTATTATATCTATAACCATGTCACGAATGACGCCCCAGAACTACTGTTCTGCATATAAAACGCTGCTGAAATCTCTGCTTCATTTCGTATCTCAGAATCTGCAACAGAGAAGACTTGATTTCCAGCTTTGCTGCTTCCTCAACTGTCGCCGGTCCGCCACCGCCATTCTCACCGGGCTTCCGTTCCATTCCGCCTGCAGTCTGCAAATTTAACCCTCCAAATCACATGTATCTTTCCTCAACATATCACGGACAAAAGTGCAATCAACCGATAAATGCCAGCTTACGCAGGAAAAGCGAAGGAATGAGCACTGGCGTTGCTGCTGGTGGAGCCGAGAGAGACGTCTCCCGAGCAAGCTCTCATCGGCGCCGGCCTCCAAACAGGGCCCCAGAAAGAAGCAGAGAAGTCGCTGAATCGGATTTCATCGGCCGAGCTCCGACTTCGACCCCTCCGGCTGCTGATCGTGGCCAGTGAATCCGACCGGTACATGGACGAAGCCTCGCTTATGTAGCCGTTTTCCTCAGTCGATAATTCCCCCATTGATGCGTTCTGGGAAACTGCTTCTGTCGGAAGACTCTATAAAGAAACAGAAAACAGAGCTAAAATTAACAGAAAAAATCCCATCACTTTCATCAAAATTAGCCGCCAGTGTCACCGCCGCCCAAAAACGACAGCTGATAACAAAACCACACATTTCTCTCTGCATGTAATATATAGTATGAGAAGTTTATTTGAATGGTCCACACGAGTTGCCTCTATCGGAAGCGAATGGGAAGAAGTTGGCCCATTAATTTGATTGATCACGTCAATAATTTTCACCAGTTACCTTTCTGCTGTGACTATAATGTGCTTGGTCTTCATTAATTTGCATTTGGCGGCTTCTTCCTGGGTTTTGTTTATGCTGAAAATCGCCGTCGGGGTCCAGGCTGTGGGTGGAAGAGGAACTATTTCTCTTGTGCTTCCACTTGGTACGTTTGAACAGCAGCCTTTCATGTGAGGCCGAGCTGTTTTCTGGGATCAAATCAGAATCTGCGTCCATGGAAATGTCGGTCACAAAATGGTATTGGCTCTCTTGCAGAAACAGAACAAGCTCGGGCGCATCAGAGTCCAGCAAACCAATATTTGATGGATTCTGAACTTGATCCATCGTCGCAGCGTTGTTGGTGGATCCATAACGTGTTCCTTTTCTGGTTTTCTGTCTATTGACTTCCATTACAACTCCTCCTTTTCTGTCCATCTTCGTGTCTCCGCCTTTCTCCGGTCTCACAGAGTGAGTAACTTGTTATGTCTAGTGAAGTTAAATATGGTACTCTGTTTTTCTAATACCACGTAAAGAAAGGAATTAAGTGAGCAAGGTTAATTGCCAGTTCAGCCAATTGATTACCATTTAAATCAGAACCAGAAACTCCCAAACGTTGAGTTAACCTCAAGCCGCCTCTTTGCCTGTATCAAATAACTTAAAATGTAACGTTCTCTACTGCTAGTCACTTTTTCTGGGGGGAAACTGTTTCCCATTTAGGTATCTGATTCTCGTTTTCTGCATGTGCGCCACCTAGCACTAGCAGATCAATGGAAATGTTATAAACGCTCCCATTATCTCTTTTGATTTTCCAGAAGTTCTCTTTGCTCAAAATAAGCTGTCTTGGATGGATTCCCAATGATAATAAACGATTTGGGACTAATAAAATAATTTACCCAATTTCAAGATGACAGAAACAAAATTAGAACGCAAATTGGCCCATGCAGGTCTCGAACCTGCGACCTTCGCGTTATTAGCACGACGCTCTAACCAACTGAGCTAATGGGCCAACTATATGAAAAAGTTTGCGTGCTGCAGTGATAACTATATGAAGGTTTGGAAAAAATTTGCAGCAACAGTCCTAAAAGGTTTGGGATCCATGAAGTACTTTTAAGGTTTAAACATTTGCTCTTGGCCGGTGCAGGTCTCAAACCTGTGACTTTGGCGTCATTAGCATGATGCTTTAACCAACTGAGCTGATAGGCCAATAGCACTGGTAATGATTATATTCCTTCTGTCCCACTTTTTTTGTTTCATTTGATTTTTTTAATTAGTTTAATTTTAATTTATTTATATTATTATTATATATTAAAAAATTAAAATAATATATTTAAAAATTATAAATTTTAATTTATTATTCATATATAAAAATTTAGATAAATATTAACTACTGCAAAGTAAATATTGCCGAGAATTTGGGAGGAAGGGAATATTATTAGTCTATTAAACGAGGTAGCGTTTTTCCCACGGTCCCACAGGTTCGGTCTTTTTATTCTTTCTTCTGTCACATCATTTGCATTGGCTTACTGAAATTCCACTGAAGGAGGCAGAGTGGCCAATCTAGAGATGGGATGGGCTATAGCTCTTCACGGAGGCGCCGGTGACATCCCTCTCTCCCTGCCGCCCGAACGCCGCCTCCCTCGCGAGGATGCCCTCCGTCACTGCCTCGATCTCGGTATCGCCGCCCTTAAAGCCCATAAACACCCCTTGGACGTTGTTGAGCTTGTGGTATGTAAAAAGATCTTCGTTACTTCTTTCATTTGCACGTCTGCACTCACTCCTACCGTCTTTGGTCCGGGTTTTTGTTTACCAGAATTTCATTAGCAACTTCAATAATCGATTCTTCGAGTGTTGGATTATCTGCCTCTTCGTGAAATGGGGTTTTCAGACAAAAAAAGGAAGAATTTCCTGTGCCTTAGAAACAGTTTCTATAAGGATTGAAGGTTGGTCCCCCGATATTCATTAGAGGATGGGACGAACTAGCCTTTTCCATAGAGTTCGGGGATACCTGTCTTAATTCTGATCGTCTTGTAAAAATATCAAACGTCTTTAACAGCTAGGTTAGGAAAGTAATTAGAACGAGGAGAGAGATCTGGTACTTGTGCAGCTAGAGTTCGTAGCTTTTTGTTAAGAAGGCTTATGCCAGGTTTGTCGGGTTTTCAGTTTGGCTATAGTCTTTGATCTATGTAGGTGAGGGAGCTGGAAAATCATCCAAACTTCAATGCAGGGAGGGGATCTGTTTTGACATCAGCTGGCACGGTTGAGATGGAAGCTTGTATCATGGATGGAAATACAATGAAATGCGGAGCTGTTTCTGGCCTTACCACCGTTTTTAATCCCATCTCTCTCGCACGGCTTGTCATGGAGAGGACGCCTCATATGTATTTGGCATTTGATGGAGCAGAGGCTTTTGCAAGGGAGCAAGTGAGTATAGCCTGAGATGCTTTGTTTATACAGTTTTATAAATTTGGGAGTTTTGAGTTTGAGGCGACTTGTAATGATATTTTCAGATTAGTGTACTGTGAACGTTTTTGAAGTTTCAATTGAAACTAAGTTTGCATTCGTGATTGTTATTATGTGAAGCTGCAAGCATAGAAGGTGCCACTTCTGCTTTTGATATCTAATTATCACCTTTCAAAGTTTGCAGGGTGTTGAGACTGTTGATCCTAGCCATTTTGTTACTCCGGAAAATATTGAAAGGCTTACTCAGGCAAAAGAAGCCAATAGGGTTCAGGTAATTCTTGTTCCCCAATCGTGTATCCTCGGTTGCATAAGTATTGTGCCATCATTTTCTTTTGGTACAGTGTGTATTGTGTCATCTAATTATTCCGATAAAGCTCCAGTTTCTCTTTTATCCACTTCACGTATATCTGAGAAATTGAAGTTTTGAAATGTAGACATACTTATATCTGGTTTTCGCTGATTTACAGGGATATCTGGCATTTCACATGTATTTGCAGGTCCTCAATTGTTACTATTATTATTTTTCCTTTTCCAGATTGATTATACGCAACCAAGTCAAAAGATTCCAGAGAAGGAAAATTCAAGGCCCAATGGAGACGGTGACAGCCAAATCGGGACTGTTGGATGTGTGGCTGTTGATAACTATGGGAATCTAGCTACTGCAACATCAACAGGTGGAATGGTGAACAAAATGGTGGGTAGGATTGGGGACACGCCTATCATCGGTGCTGGAACATATGCCAACAAACTATGTGCTGTCTCAGCAACAGGCAGAGGGGAGGCAATAATTCGTGGTACTGTGGCTAGGGATGTGGCTGCTCTCATGGAATTCAAAGGCCTCTCTCTGAAGGAGGCAGCAACCTATGTTGTGGAGGAATGTGTTCCAAAAGGCTGTGCCGGTTTGGTTGCTGTGTCTGCTACTGGAGAAGTGGCCATGCCCTTCAACACCACAGGCATGTTTCGAGCTTGTGCGACCGAAGCTGGTTATTCGGAAATAGGGATTTGGTCTTCTTAGCAAAATAGTTAATCCTTTTCAATGCTGATGATCTTCAGCCTTCAGCCCTGCGAATTGTCCTGTAAAAGCTCAAGGATTGCTCAAATGGTATGCTATTTTCACTCTCTGATTTTGAGGCTCAAAACATGGCTTTCTATTTTTCACATTGTCCTGCCTTTGGTTCCTTATATATGTCAAAATAATTTCAACAAGATAGTTGCAACATTTAGCGTAACGGTACACTTGTAACACATTGATACACGTATAGTTTACAATGTCAAGCCAGAGGCTGAAACTTGTCCTGTGTTATTGCATCTAAACATTTTACCATCTCATCTGTTAGAGGATTCTTCCACTCCCTAACCTCCCCTTTCCAAAAGAAGTTACTGTTGTCGATAAAAGGAGCCTTCCCTTCGTGTCTTTCGTGTTTGTTCACCACCAAATTGCTTCAACTCTGAAACTGCAGAGCCTTACAATATCTTGAGGCACTCCATTTTGTGCTTCCTCCAACAAGAATGGCTGCCCCGCAAATTCAGCCATTCTCTGGACATGAGGAGACAAGGGCTCTCTCTTCTCTCCAAGTCCTCATACTTTAAGAAGAAAATTTTTCATGGCTTTTCCAAGCTGCCTCTCCAGTACTTCATAACATGATCCCATCAGTAGCAATCCCTTCATAGAACAAATCAAATGCTTCTAGTAGAGAATACAGATGCATTTGCTTCTTAGACCTGATAGTGTTCATGAAATGCCAGGTTGAAACCATGGCATCTTTCTGGCTGCGTCAAATGTAGATGATCTGGCAAGCAGAGGTGAGCATGGAATCTGGCAGAGAACCATACAGGATGCCTGTGGAGAGCAGGCGAAGGGAAGGAAGAGCTTCCAGATGAGAGAAAAATCATCATAAATTTCTAACAAGGCATCCAAAAAACAGACAGTCGTGAGGGTATCGGGTTCGCAGAGAGCGTGAGGAAGAAACACAGATGGTTCGGTTTGTCTTCGAGTGGGAGTGAGGAGGGAAGATTAGCGTCCATTAGCCCTGTCATATGCAGATGATGAACTTTGGATGTATTTATGGCAATATAAAATGCTAGATAAACAAGTAATTTCGCAAAATTTTTGCCCTAAAGCTGAAAGTAAAACCAAGACTTTGTACTGTGTGAAAACCCAGAGGAAAAGAAACTTGGTTTGACAGAAACATGTCCGTAATGCCTACATGGAGCCTAGGCTAGATAGCTCCTCCAAATGTACGTACCATTACATTTTCAAACCATTTGAGACCTTACAGGCACTAGCAAGACCAACCCATAAACCTAGGATACATGTTGGCCGACAAAACGGGGCCAAAAGTATCCTACATTTATTTTAGGCCTAAAGACACTTTTGGCCCTTGAACCTGTTCCATCCAGACACTTTACCCCCTAGATTATGACTCGGTCCAACTTGCCTCTTAAACTATCAAAAGTGGGACACTTTACCCCTTTATGCATCATGTGCTTGTCACATGTGGGCTTGGTAGCAAACGTTGTTTAATTCCGTCAAAGGTACAAAGCATATGGCTCAAGAATCACTTGATTCGTGCCTAAGTAAGATACGGTGAAAGAGAGAATCGGACAAAAGCATGACTCGAAAATGTTTTGTTTGATTTGAGATTGAGGAAAGTGGTCCAAAACATAAAAAAAGATAGAGATTAGAACAATATATATAAAAAATCAAAACAACACATACTACAAAACAGAATAACATATATTAGAAATCAGAACAATACATAGTACAAAGTAGAATAGAACATATTTAAAAGTAGAAAAGTAGATACTAAGCAATAAAACATCAAATACTAGAAATCAGAACAACATACTACAAAGCAGAACAATACACATTAAAAAGCAGAATAGCAGATACTAGAAATTAGAACAACACATTATACGATATAGACAGAATAACACATACTAGTAAAGAGAACAACAAATACAAGTGAAGAGAACAACACAAATTTAAAAGCAGAACAATAGGTTGCTCAAAAAACTAAAACAACATTTTCTTTAATATTAGGATAACATTGCTAAAAAACTAGACACAATAAAGAACTACTACTGATATACTACATATTGACTGCTCTATTTTGTTCTATAGCTTCCCAATCTACCAACAAAATACTCTATTCATTGCACATCTCAAGAATATAGACAAACTCATTGTGCATTCAAATTAAACAACAAAAAGCCACAACTACAGCCGAACATAAAGAAGCAGAAATTTGGCAACATAATCTTCCACTAACATCACAATTTTCTCATTACTACCTGCGTAAAAGATTCAGTACATAGAGCTTTTAGAATTGCCATTCAATTCACCATTTCCTAGTAAACAAAACGAACAAATTAACAACAAATTTCCCTCACCATCCAACTATCCTATCTACTTACAATGCCAACAAAACGTGGTTGCAATAGATGCAACAGACACATAAAAACAACAGCTGACAATCACACAGACTTTTAGTTTAGAAATCTTTTGCTGCATGCTCTCCAATTTATGCAATACCAACACTTCAGCTTCCGGCTTTTCACAAGCCCACCCCTTCGCGCATAACAATTGTGAGACTTGCATCTTTAAACCTCTGATTTCATCTTCCAATCCTTTCTCGTTCTTTCAAAAGTTAGCGATTACCTCCTTCACACGGTCAGAAAATTCATCATCCATCCAAGTGAAGAATCTGCAGTCTTTTGATGTCTGCAAATGGCACACAAAAACCATTAAAATTCAACCTACTTGGCCCAACCAATCTAACCATTGTTCCCCCACATGTTTCACAATTTTTCCCCAAATAAATGATCTACTTACCCCATAATAACAACATCGGTAGAATCTCTGCATGAAATTTTCCTCTTTTTGACGTGTTGTGCCTTAACTAGCTTGAACACCATGCTTGCAATCCAGGACTTTTGATGCAACAGACCTTGCTTTTAATTATGCGGACGAGTATTGGGACATTATCGATCGATAATCAGTTGTCAAAAACAAGATGGAATTGACTACCAAGGTAGTTCTCCACTTCAATTTAGGGTTTACAGTCTAATCCTATTTTTATCAGTGACTTGTGCCATAGCTCCTGCCTCTCTAGCGGACTTGAATGACGTTTGCTTCCAAGCGCACACATGACAAGCACATTATGCACAAAGGGATAAAGTATCCCACTTTTGATAGTTTAAGGAGTGAGTTGGTCCGAGTCATAATTTAAGAGATAAAGTGTCCAGGTGGAATGAGTTCAGACACTTTTAGCCTTTATTATAAGTCTGCGGTAACAATCATAGATTTACAACTCGAGTATTGTTGCACTCTAATCAGGATTATTAAGGTGTAACATGGTTTCAACTGTGTAGGGTCTGTACATGTATTATAAAATGATCCACATTTACAATTATATATATATATATATATATATACACACACACACAGATACGTGTGTGTGTGTGTGTGTAAACTTTTATGCTAAGTCCTACGAAAACCTTTACATCTATCATCCACAATTGCTCTGCTTTCTTTGAGGTTTCCTTAACACTGGTTGTCCCACCACTAAACTCCTATCACGTGTATTCTAAATCAATCTTGGTATGATGAATAGCTTAAGAACATGATTGCTGAAAGATAACAAGAGAGACGATCGATTGGATTAGTTTGTCACCCCGACTCATCAAATTGTATGCGTTTAAGCTGACAAGCCTGCAAAATACAAGCTGCTCAAGCCACTTGAGATGGATAAAATTGAAGGAGTCCAAAATGATGTGAGATTATTACAATAAAAGTAAGGAATAAATAATGCTACACTTCGAATGGTGGGATTGAGGGACATAAAGAGAGCTCCATCACCTTTGAACAGATCACCCATCTCTCACCTTCTACGCTAGTGACTTTCTAATGTATAAAACTGTTCTCTTCCTTTCATGACACTATAATATTTTTTTAAAAAAAAATGAGCTTCCCCAAAAAGGAAAAAAAATTACAGAATTGCTTCAAGGAGTCAAAATTTTCTAAATGTGACCCTACAATAAATGCAATCACAAGTTCTAGTGTTTGGAATGTTGACGACTTGCATGTGTTACCTTCTCAAGAAGTCGTCCAATTTAGCTAGTCATACACTCTTGGAGGTATGGATGACTCTGGTTTGTGTACTTTTCCCATAGAGGCTTATACCTGCCAATGGCCAACTTCAGCCATGGCTTCATGTACCCGTTGTAGTGCACAACTGCAGCACTGTCAATAAGACGATCATCTATATTTGGATCATATCCGAGTCCTAAGACATGCCATCTCCGATCCAGTGGCTCTGTAAGCCCATAAAAAGCAAGAAGACCAGGGGGAAGAGTTCCAAGTTTCCACAATGTACCATCTGCATTTTGCTCTTGCCAGTGATGATACCTTGCGGTCACATTTTCCTTTCTCCAAGCAATCAGATCAAAAACATTCATGCCAAATGCCCACCCACATGCTTGTGGATCAATCTTTGAGCTAATAATTGGGTTTGAGAAATTGAGATACTTGTAATAGCGATGAAACGACTCCAGGCAAGTTTCCACTGCTCCATTTACATTTCCATGCAGATCCAGGGAAAAAAGTTGAGTCAGATCTTTCTGGATAACAACATCATCATCAAGAAAGACAATCTTCTCAAGCTGAGGGTAGATGTCTGGAATGTAAAACCGAAGGTAATTCAGCAAAATCACATACTTCGGCTTTCTAAGTTTCGGGTCAACATTCAGATCTTGACTTTCCCACAAATGGGATGCCTGAGAACCTGCATCAAGAAGCTGTTTTACCATTGGAGCATAAGAGGCATTTAACCAGGAGAATGCCTCAATGTCTTGCACCTCTATAGTGGCACCCTTGAAGTCATTGCTCAGAAACCATGCCTGCATAGCTCCATAACTGACTCCATTTGTAACAATATGGAAGACTATCTGCTTGGGATGCTCAGCGTTAGAAATTGTAGAATTCACAACCACTGAAGTAGACAATATGTTATCAGAAAATATACAGAAATGGTATAGATTGTTGTCCACAAGTCGAGGAGAGTTTCTCCTCTCCAGTGAAATTTCATGAAGGTGTGACTTATTAAGCCAATCACCTGAAAGCTTGACAACAAAGCAGTGGAGGTTCTTGGGTAATGCTTCAGCAGCCAATTGTCCAAACAACGTACTCTGAACAATTGCGGCATTCGCACGTCCTTCAAGTGCTTGAATATGGGATTTCATGGTCACTATTGTAGTTGCAATGTCATAGTGCGCATCTTGTGCTTTGTAGATTAGAGATGATAAGCTTGTAATAATTAGCTCTGCCTCACCTAAAGTAATTGGTTCCCCTCTCATTGCAGCTTTGGAGAGCAAAAGCTGGCAGCATCTAATCTTTGAGCTTAGCTCCCAAGCAAGGTGAAGGTTGTTGTGTTCTTTAGCAATTACAACATAAGCTTTAGCAAGTGTCATTTGCTCTGCCAACTGCCTAGAATATGAGGTTGCTTTCTGTATTTCTTGCGTGAAATTTAAACCCTCATGAGCTACTACTGTTCCTGAATCTTCCTCCTGAAAATGATGTCGAAGGCAAGTGAGTGACTCTAAAGATCACTGACAAGGAACAAGCCAATTGCCTAGTTATTAAATTACTGATGCATCAACACCATTTGCTCACACATGAACAGTCCAATAGAGTACTCAATTGATATGTTAAAATGTACTAAATGTAGGGGATATGTGCAAAGAATGAACATAGAAATTTGTGAATGCATGGCATTTTTAATGTGCGGGAACACTGGAACAGGTCACCATCATCAAAACAATTCCTTCCTAAACCCCCACAGATTATTGTAAATTTTGGAATCAAACAACAGAGCTCTAAGAGACCATCTAAAACAAGAAGTGGGTGAACTAACAAATGAGGAATGCAAAAAGTTGGATGGAGATTTCTTAAAAAAATAGAAGGATAAGAGATAAACTTTTTATTGACATGCATTAAATATAAGGAAAACAGATAACTACTTTTATCAGCCAATATGTAAGAAATTCATCGTCGTCAAGAGGAGTTTTAGAGTGCTATTATTTAGAACACTGAAAACCTTCAGTGTTAATCAAGGAGGAGCCATGCTAATTTAAGGGCATGGTACTAAACAAGTAAAATGAGTTTGACCAAGGAGCTCTCTAGCTGAATAGACAAGAAAAGCCACTGGACAACAGGTCGAGTAACCAATGCATAGGTAAAACATCGTAAGGAGCTCAGTGCAATGACTAACAGACGTGCACATTTATAATTGGAACCAAGCACATTAAGACATTAAGAGAGTTTGTGATCATAGACATTATCAAGTGGACCTTTAGAGTTTGAACTAAACCCCATTTCAGTAAAATTTATGCTCCTGGACAATTGATATCTATCTCAAACTTATAAGAGCCTTACAAGATATACATCCCTCATAACATTCAAAAAGAAACTTGCCCACAAAATAATTGCTCAAATGCGAAAATACAGAATTTCTAGCAAACTATACTCGACTAATGTAAGATAGCTACAAGAAAACATAACAGTAATATGCAATATCAATGAAAACAAGGCACTAAGGCCAACAAAGTAAAAATAAACATGGAAGTCTAGCATTTATGACTTGGATATTTGCAACAGTAATGATTGGTCGATTATCTGGATTTCTATAATAGTGGGGACTCATTGATTTTATTTCGTTATTGCAGATTCAGAGTTAAAAAATAATTGCTGCTTTAGACTTGAAGGCTTCTGCCTTTCTGGTGAACACAAAAAAAGGCAAGTAGTCGCTCTGAATAACAGAAAATGTAACTGTTGTGAATGCTCCTGTAGAGTAAAGATGCATACACATTTCCCTACCTAAACATCAGTGCCCTTAAACAACCGGTAGTTCCTGTTTCAACATTCAAACTTACTTGTCTTACTTTTTCTTCAACAACTAGCACCTAAAGACGAGTGAACAAAGAGTCAACTTGGCCATAAATCCATGATCACTGCAGTCTAACCCAACAGAGTCCCAGTAGGATTAAATAAGTAAGTGCCCTATGCAGCTAAAATTTGAAACCTTGAGCAATCAAAAACCTATATGCCAACTAATATAACTGGGGAAAAGAACAACACAAAGAAAAATTTCCTAATTACAGAGACCAGCATATAGGTGGAAAATTGAGTCAAGCGACAGTTTTTCAACGGTATCAATTTTGATTGGGGCAAAAAGAAGCAAAACGCTGGGCTTACAGTTACAGGGTGTTCGACCCGATCTTCATGATGATTATGGTGCACTACGAACAGAACCAATCCAGCAACAGAGAAAATCCCAAGAAGAACCCAGATCCAATGCGGAAATCTCCTCCGAACCGGGCGCCGATATTCGGCGGCCCGCCGCCGCATCTTTCAACTGATCCCCTCCACAGTTCACCACTGAATCAGATTACCATTGTACCCATTTCTCAGATTGGATCAGACCAAAGTAAACTCTCCAAAATCAAAATAATTCAACCCTGTGGAGCTTCATTCTCACTGTAAAATCTAAGCACCCGGGACTTGAGGCAGCTGCAAATCAAGAAGAGAGGATAGAACAGAAGCAAAAGTAATAGCCGATAAAGGGTCAATCCGGGTATTTGATGGTTAGAGTGAAACAGCGAGATAGAAGAGAACTTTTCAAAAGGAAGAAGGCTTATTGGTGTTTACCTGGAATGAGGAACTGAGGAGCAGTGGCGAGAGGGAATGAAGAAACGGAAGGGGAGGGCAAGCGAGAGCATGTGATGGCCGCCCTAATACTTCCCATGTGCCATGGACTCCTCATTAAGTTGTTGCCTTGTGCGTATGAGGGGTTACCATCTATCGCAAATATTTAATTGTCATTGTAAATCCTTCCTTTCATTGCAAATTAATTATAAATTTTTATAATTTATTACATATTAGCTTTTAATTTTAGATATGTAAAAAAAAAATATGCACAAAAAATTGATTTATATATAAACAACTAATAATTTCAATTATACACTAACTATTAAAAATTGGCACACAATTTGAGTTTATATAAAAACAGTTACCAAATAATTTAAATTAGAATTTAAAAAATTAATATTAGATAGTTAGTAAGAGTTAATAAACTCAAACTATTTAGTAATCGTCTTATAATAAATTCAAGTAGTGCAATGTTTTGAAAGTTGAGAGATTATTTAAACTATCAATTTTTTTTTTTCTATAAATCGAGTTTGTATGTTAACTTAATCTTATCTAGAACTAAAGAATAATATGGGAAAAAATTATATAGATTGAGACCAATTTGGAATAAGATAGAGGTTGAGGACCTATTTGTAACAACAACTAAGGGTTTGGAATGATGGTGCTTTTTACCAGCATATATGGCATTGAAGTTGCCTTTTATTTTTTGCCAAAATATAGCTTCAGCACTTGAACTCAGTTGACCAAAACATTTACCCCCTTAAGCTTCAATACTAGACAACTCAACCATTGAACTTGCTGAAGTGAGTCAAATAACCCTTTGACTACCATATCTTTCTCAAGTGAGCCTATTTGGTAGAGTGCACTCTCCTCCATTTGCCCAACTGAAAGAGTTATTTGAATGAGCAAGGAGTAGCAACTTAGCACATTTAGAAATTGGGGATTTTGGTACTCTAAAACCCTAAATTGAAAAAAAGATTCGAGCTTAAGTAAGGAGTGGATATCAAGAGTGAGGAGAAGGGCATAGATTAAGGGCATATCAATGTTCTAAACTATTCAACAACATCATCAATGGCTTTGTGGTTCAGTAAAGATATTCCAATTTTCAAATGTAAGCTTCGAGCATCGAGGGGTACAACCAGAAGAGAATGAAGGAACTTGGGTTGAAGATACTTGCGTTGACTTTATAATGGTGTAAGTCGTGATCTTTTTATCATGTCTTTTTTTGGAATTATTGTTGAATATGAAGATTTGGTACTTGAAATCCCTAAATGCATTTAAGTATGGTTGTGGTGGGTCTGGTTTATAGGAATTGTTTGTTCAATTTGAAGATGTGCGTTTTTGGATTTCCAAAAGGGTAATGCCCACAACACTTTTCTTGTGTTTCGATCTTTTGAAAGTGTACGAAGCATTTTAGCTGGGAGCTGTGATGGGTTTGTGGGACTAAACTATTGTCTAGTCAATTGAGGGGAAGTTTGGTTGATTTTAGTAGTATTAATCTCCTTTTTGTTAAATAAGAACAAAGTTAGCATACTGCAAAACTGAATTGTCTTCACATTGGAAGTTTGAAGCTATTTATGGCCCAAGACTGAAGGTCAATTGTAGATGAAGAAGTTTTAACAGGTGGAAAAAAATCAATAGGTTGAACAAGAGTTATTTTAAACACTAAAAGCTGCACATGAAAAATCTTAGAGTAAATATTTTCAACAGGTTAAAACTAGAGTTATTTTTTATTGTCGACTAGTGTTAGCTACTAGACATGAAAACACACCTAAGCAAAATTTCTAGTAGGTGGAAATATACAAGCCGACATCTAATGTGAAAATCCCCGCTCATTTTAAGGACTCATGTAGTTGGGCAAACAAAGGAGAACACTATACCAGATGAGTTTCACATGAGGTGCACATGGTATAGTCAAAAGGGGTTGACTAACTCATTTATGCAAGTTTAGGGGTTACGCTGGCCTAAATTGAAGTTCAGGGGGAGCGGACAAATAACCTAGTCGATCGAGTTCAAGGGCTGGAATTGTATTTGGCCTTTTAATTTTTATCGCTTAGGAAGGGGAAAATCCTTTATTTATTTCATGCAATTAGCTACTAATAGGCCCATGATTGATAGTAGAAAAAAAATATTAGATGCTATAATATCACAAAATAAAATTAACTTAATGTTGGTGTTGGTTTATTTGATTCTAGCAGCATTCTTAGTCATTTTTAAGTCAAAAGACAATCTCTTGGTCTTGGTCTGTTTGATTAATTAATCTAGCAAAGTTTTTTATCCAAGGTTCCATTTCTAGGCTTTTCTTTTTCATAGAACAAACTCAAGTAGACATACACATGTGCAACAAAGTATGTTCACACATGGAGATTAATGGAATTTGGTTTCCAGTTTTTTCGTATCTCATTCATGCACACAAGTGTTGAAACAAATTCTTGATAGACTTTGAGCATCGACGATGAAAATCTCATGACAACCTGCCTTCTATTTGGTTCGTGCATGAGTACACAACCCAAGTCTAGATGCTCATCAAGTCTTGTGTTGGAATTTCAAATTTCTATCCCAAAACGTAAGAAGTGAACTAGGGTACAATTTTGGTCGGTAGCCATTCTTGAATTCCTTGATGATTCTCTTGATTGAGAATGATTGATGAACAACATTGATGATGTTGATCTTTGCCATTGTGATGAATTATATAAATTATCATACTCGTTTTATGATAATGTGATGTAAGAAATTGTTTAGCACAAAGATTTTCAAAATTTTTGGAAAATAAAAATATAAGAAAGTAACATTCCAAAATGCAATGATCAACAACTTTTAATACATATTATATTACTACTTTCATCTCATATGCTTTACACAATTAGTTTTTTTTACTTAAATTTGTCTTAAATTTATTTATAATAGTATTTGTTAAAAAAATTTCAAAAAATTATATTAAAAAACTATAAGTTTTGTAGTTTCAAAATATAAATTTTAAAATAATTTTAATAAATGCTAATATAAATAAATTCAAGTTAAACCTAAGTTTAAAAATTGAAATGATGTAAAGAATATAATACGGAGGGAGTGTATAAGAAAATAATATAATATATCGCTATCTGTGCATTTGCATGGAAAACAACGCTGTTTGCTTCTTTGTGAAGAAGTGGAAAAAAATGCTACAAATGAGTATACAGTGGATAAATGAGTTTTATTCAATCATATCCGCTTTAAATTGGATAGTATATAAATATTAAAATTGTAAAACCAATGGATGGTAGATATGATATGGATTGATCATCCAATATGATAGATAAGATCCGAGATTAACACCATCCTACCTACATCCTATCCATTGTTATCCATACTTAAATTATTTGGTAATTGTTTTTCATAAATTCATTGTGCCACAAATTTTTAACAGTTAGTAAACTATTGTGTCTTGAATAGCACATCTTATAAAAGGAATAACACTTTTTACAGGATTACTACTGCATCTCTAACCACACATATTATGAAATGAAAAACATATTTTATGAAATGAATAATATTTCTTTACAAGATTGTCTCCACATATGAATAACATTTCTTACGAAATAAACAACAATTGCAAAACAACACATTTAAATCAATGAAACATTTAATACTAAAAGAAACATCATTATTTACAGAACACCATTTCTTATAAAAGTGAATAACATATTACAGGATAATATATTATAAAACAACATATTTATATAAATGAAACACAAAAATAAACATTATTAACAAAATAATATATATATTTTTATGAAATAAACAATATATTACAAAACAATACATATGAATGAATGAAACAAATTTTTTATTGAAATAAACAAACATTATTTATAGAACAACATTTTCTTACAAAGTGACTAACATATCATAGAATAACAAATTTATATGAATGAAATAATAAATGAAATCAAATTTAATATCTATTGAATGAAATAATAAATGAAATCAAATTTAATATCTAGAATTTTAATGGAATAATACGTCTTACGAAATAAACAACATTTTTCACAAAATTGCCTCCGCATTTGAACAACATTACTTACGAAATAGATAATATTTTATAGAACAACACATTTATATAAATGAAACAATTTTTCTCATTCAAAAGAACATTATATATTGACGTAAACATGATTTATTAATGTCTTGGGAAACATATTTGAACCGATGGCGCGACAACATTAAAAGAGACTAGCAAGAGCTAACATGTCAATAACATCTAAACATATTTGAGTCAACTGACATTTTAAAACAAAATTACCATAAAAATTATCTTTCATAGAAAAAATCGTTAACAATACGACTATTACAGAACGAGATAACCATCAAATGACAACTAAAAAGCTCGTAAAGCCACATGGGATGGTAGGAGGCAAAATAGATCTAGCAACCAGTGCGTTATAAGTCTCGAGAAAGAGAAGCTAATTACACTATACTTCTAAACATCAACATTAGTACTGTTGGATGAATAATAACTTAGTTTCGAGCTGGTTGAGCCCAATTGGTTTTGGGTCATGGTTTAACAGTTTTTTTTCTTGCTTTTTTTAGGATATGATTTGTTCTTTTTTTAGTTTTATATCATTTTGTAAGGCGCTTGCCTTTTTGAGGGCCTAGGTTGCAATTTTCTTGATTTTCGTCTGTCTCACTTTCTTTTTTTTTTTCAGTTAAAACGCAATTTCATTTCCTAACTTTCTAATTTTTTTTTTTTATCTAAGTTACGTCCATGTTAGATTTTAGTCCCCAAATTTTATAACTATTCAATTAAATCTTCTATTTATTCTCTTGGCCCCCAAGTTTTTCTTTTTATTATTTTTTATGTACTATCTTCTAAAGTACGATATTGGTGACCATAATTTTTTTTATTTTTTAGTTAAACCATTTTTTATCTTCATTAAGTCAATTTTTAAATCCTTAATGCCTAAAGTTTTTCTTTTTTTTTTTTTGTCTTGATCCTAACTTTTTTTTTATTGATTTTCTTTATTGTTTTTTTCTAAAATGAAGCTTTAATCATATTTCTATAATTATTATTTCATAATTAATTATTAAGATTTGTAGCATCAATTATTTATTTCAAGCTCTATAGTTTAATAAAGCAATTTCAATTTGGTCCATAATTGTTAATTTTGAGAATAAATTTTTCTAGATAAATTTTTCATCGATATTAAAAATTAGATTTTGTGTTAATAGGAGATGAAAATTTTTATTGAATTCTTTTTAATTAACAGATCAAATATGCATTGTTTCAAAGCATATAACATGTTATATGTCGCATTGTTATTATTAAAATTTATTACAAAAAACATCCAGTACAATATGTGAGTTACCAAACCTCTTCATTTGTTCTCTTAGTTTCTAATTTTTTTGTCATTTTTTATTGACTTCTAAAAAAAAATATTGGTAACCATGATTTGTTTATCTTATGTTTTTTGTAGTAATATTTTTTACTCTAGTCTCCACCTAGTAAGGTGTGAACATTATTTTGTTCTAAAATTACAATGGCTAAAACTTAAAAGTATATTTTTTGGTTATATCAAATTTCTATATCTTTCCACGAATTTATGTAATGATCATATAAACCGCCACAACGTGCGGCCTCTATGCACCTCGTAGACATTCTAATTCTCATATTCTCCTTAAATGGGAAAAAACCTTCAAGGCAACTGAGCAGTGTGCCACCATTCCCAGCCAATGGAAAATGTTTCAAATAAATAAGGGAAGAAAATCTCTGCCACCACACTTGATGATGCACCTTTCTCAGTAAACGATTTGAAGGTCCAGGAGCTTGTCTCGTTGCACGAGTACACCTTGGCGAGGGGAGCGTGGATACCTGCAAAAGATACTTCGACACTCAAGTCAATAATAATTCTAGTGTGGTGCAAATACTAAGAAAAGTGATCTCATACCTAAAATATGATAATAATTGTCTTTATATAGACTTTTGGGATAGTGTACCCTGAAATTTAAGACCATTAGATAAAGTGGTTATCTCTTGAATTATTAGATCTAGGACACCTATCTTTTGTGATCAGACTGGGTTTCAAGCCCTTAATGGACCTAATTTCTTTAGGATGACATTTAGGCCCAATAAGGCCAATTGCCTAATATGGGTATCACCATTTGCCCCCCAGCCTCAACAGGGCGCGATCAAGCTCTAGTAGATGCTTATGATACTTTTTATTTTTAAGCAAATGGAAGATAAATAATATTTTTAAAAGTATTCCTTTTTAGGAAAATATTTTTGGAGTATTCCTTATAAAGATATATTTTTAAAAAGGATATTTTTTTTAGAAATAATTTTTGAAAAAAATAAAGTTGCCCTTGGAGTTGGCGGATATACTGTGGCCTAATTCTTCCTTTGTGCTGGTTGTTTGCGGATATACTACTGTCTAATTTTTTCTCCCTAGCATGGATATACTACTGTCTTTTTTTTTTTTTTGTTTTTTTAAGGTTGCTTTTTCTTTTTCCTTTTATATCCGTGATTGCCATCACCTCTATTTTTGGGGTATGGGTTGATCACCACCACCTCATTTCTTCTCCCCTCTGGTTGACTACCATCATCTCCTCACCTTCTAACTACCACTGTCTCCAATCCTTCGGAAGCTGACTACAGCTACCTTCATACATATTTGGAGTTGAGTACTGCCTCCTAATCACATTCTAAGGCTGACTACTGTCATATCTTTTCTTGAGGTCTAGGCTATCCACCGTCATCTCATTTCTTCCCTCCTTTTGGCTGACTTCCATTGCCTCTTTTTTTATTTTTTATTTTCTTACATACCATATCCACCTTTATCTTTGTTTCATTTTGACCACTGTCGCCTCCTTTTGACCACCACCGCCTAACTTTGACCACCGTCACCTAGTTTGTCTTTTTCTTGACTACTAAGTACCTTTTTTCATTCATAACTAGTGTTATATTTGAGCAAACATGTTATTTAATGTCTCCCAAGGAATTAAATGACCTAGGGAACCATTTCTTTGTTTTCTTTTTCTATAAAAAATGGAGGATGTTGCCCTTATTCTTCACTTTGCTATCTAGGAGTTTTGTACTTTCTCTTTGCATTCTGTTTTTGGTTTAGGGTCCTTAGTAAACGATCTAAAGGTCCAGGAGCTTTTTCCTCAATAGACAATTTGAAGGTTCAGGAGCTTGGTTCGTCGCACGAATACACCTAGGCGAGGGAAGTGTGGATACTTGCAGAAGATACTTCGATGCTCAAGTCAATAATAATTCTAGTGTGGTGCAAATACTAAGGAAAGTAATTTCATACCTAAAATGTGATAATAACTGCCTTTATATAGGCTTTTGGGGTACTGTGCCCTGAGATTTAGGACCATTGAATGAAGTAGTTATCTCTTAAACTATTGGATCTAGGACACCTGCCCTTTGTAATCAGACTGGGCTTCAAACCCTTAATGGACCTAATTTCTTTAGGATGACATTTAGGCCCAATAGGGCCAATTTCCTAATATGGGTTTAGGATTTAGGATGTAGGGTTTGAAGCACAAAAAACAGAATGCAGAAAGAAAGCACAAAAGCTCCAAAATAGCAAAGTGAAAAATAAAGACAACATCTTGCATTTTTTATAGAGAAAGGAAACAAAGAAACGGTTCCCTATGTCATTTAATACATTAGGAGACATTAAATAATATGTTTGTTCAAATATGACACTGGTTATAAGTGAGAAAAGGTACTTAGTAGTCAAGAAAAAGACAAACTAGGCGACGGTGATCAAAAGGAGGCGACATTGGTCAAAATGAAACAAAGATGAAGGTGGAGACGGTACTTAAGAAAATAAAAAAATGGAGGCGATGAAAGACAGCCAAAGAGGGGGGTAAGAAATGAGACGGCGGTGGACAACCTAGACCTCAAGAAAAGAGATGAGAATGGTCAGCCTCAAAATGTGATTAGTCAGCTGTACTCAACTCCAAATATGTATGAAGGTAGCTGTAGTTAGCCTTTGAAGGATTGAAGACGAAGGTAGTTAGAAGGTGAAGAGATAATGGTAGTCAACCAGAGGGGAGAAGAAACGAGGCGGTGGTGGTCAACCCATGCCCTAAGAATAGAGGTGATGGCAGTTATGGATATAACAGGAAAAAGAAAAAGCGACCTTAAAAAAAAAGAGGCAGCAGTATATCCACATTGGGGAGAAAAAATTAAACAGCGGTATATTCGCTAACAAGCGCAAAGGAAGAAGTAGGCAACAATATATCTACCAACTCCGAGCGCAACTTTATTTTTTTCAAAAGTTGTTTATGAAAAAGTATCCTTTTTAGAAATATTTGTTTATAAGGAATACTCCAAAAATATTTTCCTAAAAAGGAATACTTTTAAAAATATTATTTATCTTCCCTTTGCTTAAAAATAAAAAGTATCATAAGCCTCTACTAGAGATCAATTGTGCCCTGTTGAAGCTGGAGGGCAAATGGTGATACCCATATTAGGAAATTGGTCCTATTGGGCCTAAATGTCATCATAAAGAAATTATGTCTATTAAAGGTTTAAAACCCGGTTTGATCATAAAGGATAAGTGTCCTATATCCAACAGTTTAGGAAATAACCATTTCATCCAATAATTCTAAATCTTAGAGCACACTACCCCAAAAGTCTATATAAAGGCAGTCATTATTACATTTCAAGTATGAGGTTATTTCTTTAGTATTTGCACCATACTAGAATTATTATTGACTTGAGCGTCGGGGTACCTTCTGTAATTATCCATGCTCTCCTTGTCAAGGTGTACTCGTGCGACAAACCAAACTCCTTGATCTTCGAATCGTTTACTGAGGAAGGTGCATAATCAATCCCTAAACAGGAGCTCCAGAAGAGTAAAATAGATCACTGCCAGCTGCCACGGAGATGGCGACGGAGCAAGCGAGAAAACTTCTCAAGACGGTGCAACTGGAGATGAGCGGCTAGCAAGGCTAATATACTCGTCAACAAAGGAGGCAACAAAGGAGGCAAGGAACAAGACAATGGTGAGACAAAGAAGGCTCGCAAGCCAATTTGAAAAGAAAAAACTTCCAAATAAACACTTCATACTTCAGTGACTGCTTGGTTTTTAATGATGAAATGCAGAATTATGAAAGAATGCTGGTTCACCACAGCGTAGACCCGTAAATAAGAATGGACGATTTTACAAGACATCGGTTGTCATCAATGCACAAAATTTTCATGTACAATTCCTCTTTAAAAAATGAAGGAATGAAAGCTGTACCGAAAATCTGACATTCGATTGGAGTCCTCAAGAGTCAAGCCCCAGCTTATCCCTTTAATAATTCTTCTGTTGTGAGTCGGATCGAACTGGAATAACAGTTGTCTGCTAGTCCTGGTAGCAGAGTTTTTCAGTTCAACACACCCGGGGGGCGTTCTATAAGATAGCCATGTCTAGAGGCAAGGCGGTGCAACTGATCATAACCTGCAAGCACGCCAGCTCCTGCGACACAGAGAAGCATGTTTGCAGTAACCCCTCGGAACAGTGCAGAGAAGCCCTCGTGACGAATGATCTCCTTGCAAGCATGAATGCCATTCCGATACTTCAACTGTTGTCCAGATGTCAGCATCATTCGCCTGCGGATAGTGTCAAAAGGATATGCACAAACTCCTGAGACAGTAGTGATACTCCACCCGAGCAGGAAACTAGCTAAAAAATTACCCTGCAACATATACATGGACAAAATGTTTCAAGCTTTAAGATCGAACCTGCCGGGACATGAATGTGAAGGAGCTTGAAATATGAGTAGAAAGGTTGTAGTTTGTCAACAACCAACTAATGGCTACAAATGATTTTACTAAATGGTGCATGACAGTCATAAGTTTAAATCATCAATTTCCTGTGAGCTTAGTCAGACTTGATTGCTTTTCAAGAAACAACAATATGTGCAGACATCGATGTCCTAAGGACAAGAAATCAGTGCATCAAGAAACTCATGTAAACCTTTTTCTCACATAAACCAATTCCTAGGATCAGTTTTGAAACAAGAGAATGGAATGCTCACCTCGAGAGCTCCCACTATAATGATTGGCTTGAGAGTGTCATAAATCCCAAAGTACATGCCACGGTACAAGGTAATCCCCACGATTGAAACTCCAAATCCCCGATACAGGCCAGTGATGCCATCAGTAGACAATGTTCTACAATACACATCTAAAAGCCCTTTAAACTGGCGCTGTCCATTTACAGAACACCCTCGGGAATCAGTGCCAAGCCGTGTACGTGCATAGTCTAGATGATACAGAAGTAAGGATGTAGTTGCCCCAGCAGCACTTCCTGAAGCAATGTTTCCCGCAAACCACTTCATATAACCATCTCTCTCTTTCGAGCACCCAAAAATGCTTTTAAAGTAACCTTTGAATGCAAAGTTGAAAGCCTATTGAGAATCGAATATCTGTTCAGCAACAATATTAGGTAGGAACATGGGCACGGATGCAAATATAGGATATGATAGCAATTAAGATATGGACTAAAAACACAACATAATACACATAATTGCTCATAAATATAAAAGGGTAACAGAATACTGTCCTTAAAAGTGCATGCGTTGCCAGGTTGATGCATACATGATAAAGTGATTGTCATTTTGATATCAAAGAATCACATCAACTAACATGCACCACATAGACCTATCAGGCAAGATGACAATTGGACAGCTGGAAAATTTATTTGGCCCCAAGTTAACTTCCAACTGAACATAATTGGATTGTTTTACTTCTTAGATCAATTCCTTCCAACACAGCAGGCAAGCTGAGCAAGAAGTGCAGGGATATGGAGTGCTCTAAATAGCAGACCTCATAAAACAGTGTAATGGAACTTATTTAGAGTTTCGCCTACAATATACATGTACAATAATAAACTTATATAATGTTCAATGATTTAAAATTCCAATCATAATTTACTTTCATCCATCATTGCCATGGAAATAATTATGCTTAATTAGATCTGATATTGGTCTTTTTCTCTGTAATGATTAAAAGATGTGGTAGAGTGCATCTGGGACGACCAACCTATTACCAATCCCAAAAGAGAAGAAACTAAAGCACATCAGGCCATGACACTGTCAGGTTTCTCCAAATGATGTGCCCAGCAGCATCAGGTACAACACTAGGAAAAGTAAGAGTTTAGAAAACTAAAACACTGAACACGTTGGTATATCTAAGGAAACAATATGATAATCTGAACTTCCATAGATAATGAAATTTATCACTCCACATTAGTAGTTTTGTTAAAGCATTAGACAAGCCAGCAAGAAAGTGCTGAAATGGCTCCCATCCATCCACTTTTAAAGTCTTGACTGCGGCACACTCAAGAGTTTAGTAAACTTGGGCAAATACAACAGAATGCCAACTCCCCCACCCCTCTTCCCCCGTGGCTACAGAAACCTTCTGTTCCTAAAGACATAATTTATTTAACAAATTTCACAACAATCTTAAAACTAAAAAATTGAGTCGAAGACTAAGTTAACATAACAGGCTGGCGTGTCCACTGCCAAGTTAAGTCTTAGTTCTCATGTCCCAAATATTAATAGATACTATAATTAGACACATTTAGAAAGTAAAAAGATTCAATCACTTTTATTATTCCATTGTAACCTCATCAGCCCTCCCTCACTGCTCTCCAAATAAGGGAAAAAAATCCCACAGCGACCCAGTTTAGTCACAGATAAAATGTTCTAAAAGCATTTAATTTGCACCCAATCATCAAGTCCTGATGACCATCAGCTTCCCCATGGCCATGCCAATTCCCAGCTAAGCCAGACCAGATGGATTGAAGTCAAAAGACAAAAGACTACGAATTTTGTAAGTATGATACTTCAAATGGTCAATCGTCATCATGTTGCATTTAATTCCAACTAGGTTGGGATCAGTGGCAAGAAGTTCATGATGTCAGTTAATTTTAAAAAGACACATAAGACTCAAAAATTCAGGCAAAAGCAAACACGTAGAACAAAAACTTGAGATTTGTTGCCAACCAAAAACTTTTAGATAGAATGTGTTTTTCCACGATTGTATTCTCTACTAACTCTGATGGTTTAATTGTCATAAACCAGATAATAATGTTTACTTGTCACTTCAAACTACAGAAACATAAGCATGTCTTCCATATCAATTTGGTATGTCAGCTAGACGAGTACAACATGGATAATTCTTGAGACTTCACAGGTCAAATACATCAGAAAAGATGTACCAAAGCAAATCAATCCATCATCATTAAATGGTAATAGAAAGTTTATGAAAAACTAGACCATTGAAATCCCTAAAAAGTACAGGTATTCTTTAAATGTCACTGCAAGGCAACAGATAAGGAAAAGCAAGGACTAGAAGACAGTAGTTGTATTCTCCATCTTAGATTTTGAAAAGCATTTGATAATATTTTTCCAAAAAGCGCTTTTTGGAAGCTAATCAAAGAAAACAGAATTTTGGTGAACAAACAACAATAAAGGCAGGAGCTTGAAAAAAATAAAAGGAAGAGGAAACCAAGTGGCAGTAAAACATGAAGGTAGAGCCAATCTACAGACTCATTTTCGCGATTGAATCAGCCAAAAAAAAATATATATATCCCAGGAATTTTTTATAATACAATGAGCACAAACTTAATTTAGGGTCGGATAAGGGTCAACCTGAGTGGGGAAATATCTTATGACATTGGCTTGGTTGCCCCTCCAGAAAGAGAAGACACCTTCTTCTCTCAGAACCCGTTTGAAGCAATCCCCAACACCCATATAAGGCCTCTTGAGCTGCCCCCTCTTCATCATCTCTCCTTGATTCTGCAGCAACAGCTTCACTCTCTCAATTGGCGCTGCGACGCTCTTTGATATAACCGCAGCCACGCCTCCCATCACAAAATTCATGGAAAACTTTTCGGGGGGCCGACCCTTTTCCATCTTCTATGTCCTCCCCACTTCACAACCTCTCCTTCTCCCTACAAAGGCGATAAGAAGATTAAGATCGTTTCAGCCATCAGGAAAATCCAAATTCATGAAACTAATAAGCCCTGTGAATTAAATAAAATAGACAAATAAAATACGATCATAAAGAACATGAATCACACAGCCACCAAAGACACCCAAGAGACTGAATCAGAAAAGAAGAAAGAAAATGTAAACCTGAAGATCCTCAGGGGATTTGAGCACCTATTCCTGGAATCCAGGTAGGTGTGGGAGAGATGAGGATGAGAATGAAAGAAGATTCCTTTCGGATTCATCTTATTGGAGTGTTGGATTTGAGCGCCAGTGGCTGATCGGGTAATATCCAACGATGGTCGATGAAATACAAAAAGATTGCCAATACATCCATTACCTTTTTTTTTTTTACACACAAACGCAAGAGTACATCAATTACCTTAATAACGTTACAAGTATATCATTTGTATTTTAAATATGAAAATGGACGGATGCAATTGATTATTGAAAGCAATACCAAACCATCCCTACCCAAATGTGTTTCCACAAGAAATGTGAAGAGAGTTCACGAGTGTAAATATCGGTTTGCTTCAATTAAAACTTAGATAATCAAACAAATTGATTCTTTTTTTTCTACTAATATTTATATTTGAGGTTTGGAATGAATTATATATGTGATGAATATTTATTATATGTATTCATGCGATGTTTGGAGTTGAAATGAATTATAGATGTTTGTTATGTAATTTAAATTTGTGTTTAGATTAGAATATGGATGTTTAGGTTTGGAATGTGTAATATACAATCTGATTATCCTAATTAAAAACCGAAAAATCAAAACTTTTTTCAGCTGTTTTAATTTTCCCTTATAATTCACTCTATATGGTTATTATATGCAATTCAAAAAATCAAATAATTTTGATTATTTGATTTTGGTTAAAATTAAAAAAATCGACTGATCACCCCAAGTATAAAGATGATGAAGACCTTATCTTGTGTTGAATAAGGTTTGGTATCAAATTGGTGACTTTATCAACTTGTAGAAGGTTAAGGGAAATGTTGGGTTAGTATTCATTATGAAACCTAGCTTGATATCAAATTGGTGACTTATTGAAATGTATAGGGTTAAGGGCAGGGTTGCGTTATCTCGTAACTTATTTGGCTTCATAAAAATATAAGGAAAGGGAATTAAAGTGTCAAAGTGATGTAATTGCTAGATTCATTGTTTAAGAAGTCCATGTAATGTATAAGATGTAAATATTAAGGTAAAAAGTTATGAATATTGTAATGCATAAATATTGTTATTCAATTTTTATTAGCAAATAACAACTACTATATGCTCACACAAAATATAACAATAAAAGTCATCTTCAACCCTTTAACATAGTGACTAAGGACCAGAAGGATATGAGGGTTCAAATATTCCTAATCTCTACATTCCCTTATATAATTATGCCTAATATTGGTTTGGATGTCTTCTGAGTCTAAAAACTAAGAAAGATATTTTCCTTTTCCATTACATATGAGAACATCATAACCCATATACCTTGTATTAAAATATCTTATAATTGAAATCATACAGTAATATTATTTGCTTATGTTTATAAATTTAAAACATTTAATAATTATGTTACAATTATTTTAAATTTGGAAGTACACTTTAAATTTAAAACCTAGTGTTTACTTAGGTGTGATATTTCCTCAAATTTTTCTGTGAATTTTTTTTTAAAACTTTGAATTTGAACTCTATCAGTGTAGTTTTCCTAAACTATGAATAGTCAAGTGTTTTTGTGTAGCCATGTCCATCTCACAACAATTTGATCAACTGTTATAGCCTGAGAAACCAATTATCTTGTTAGAGGCTCCTAAAAAACTCAGTTACTTGTTAGATATATCTCTCATCTCTTATGGAGGAGTTGACTCTCCACTTGCTCCTTATTGACACAGAAAAAAATGTTAGATGTTTGTTACTCCTTTAACCCATATTTCTATATTTCCTAAGAATAGTGTAATAGTTACCAATAATTTTATAAAAGTATTTCTATAATTAGAGTAGAATTAAGTGGATAATCCACTTGAATTTAAGCCATATAATCACAATTTCCTACAAAGATTGTAGAACTCACTTTTGTAAAATATTTTATAAGTATAAATAGTAGTGCTTATTTCTTAATTTTATTTGTGTGCAACATTTTTCAAATCTAAGAAACTTATTTTTAATAATCTAGAACTTCATTTATATCTATATGACATTTGGGAGGTTAAAAAAGTGCACATGGATTTGTGCTCAAACTTATCTAAAATTATGTGCAACTAAAATGAAACTATGTTGTCTTCGCAAAGCCAGCAAAGTGGCAGAGTGTAGACACCAACCTTGGTGCCAACCAAAGTTCAAATTTCCCACTCAAATCGCCAATTGTTTCGCACAGGCCCTCAGGTTTTAAGAAATAGATAGGTTACCCTCACTTTTTCCTCACTAACATAAATAACATTCCGCAAACTTGTACAAATGCTTTTGAATATATAATAACTAAAGAATAATAATAATAATAATAATAATAATAATAATAATAATAATAATAATAATAATAATAATAATAATAATAATAATAAGTGTAATTCAAAAGTGGTGCAAATGTTTAATTTGCTTTGTTGTTCTTTTTAGTTGAAACTGCTTTTAGCTCTAAGTTTCCTTCTAATAAATGAAGAGCTTGGAAAGATTGACATTTACTAGGTTTTTTAGCAATCGCGTTGTAGTGGAGAAAAAATCCATAATCTTAGAAAATATAAGAATGGCGTAAAAGTCAAAATAAAGTTTGAGGATAATCTAGATTATGCCCAAAACCAGATAACTATGGTGACAAAGTTTTGTTTTAGAATGTAGAAATAACATGGGAAAGTTTGGAGACAAATATGAAAAATAGATAGCATTTAGCGTTTCAAATGAGAAAAATCTATAAATGAGTGGCTTGCACGGATTTAAAAAAAAAAAGTGAAATAACCCAAACTCAAAAAATAATAATATAGGCATCTAATGAAGTGATTACCTAGTCAAAAAGCCATCGACGCTAAAAAAAAAAAGTGATTCCCTCTTATAAAAGGGATCACATAGAGAAAAAAGGACTAAGGAAAACATATAAAAAAAAAAAAATGACTATGTTTTATTCACTATTTATTAAAAATTGAATAATCCTCACATGTTAAGTATTTATAAGAGGAAAAGAGGGAAAAACACTATGGAATCAAGCAAAAAGCTTAGGTAGGTAAGGAGTATCAATGTAGACAAAAAAACATTTAAACAACGTGGCTTTTTTTTTTGGTAATAAGAATCTATTACAATCTATTACAAGAGTAAGGATGAGTGTGAACTATCTTAAACTTAAGGGGTGAAAGAGTTCGCTGCGTAAAAGCTAGAGAATCTTAGTTGTAATAAAACATGGCTTTTTATGTACTATTCAATTAATAATATATTGCCTTATGCATTTAGTATATATATATAATTTTCCAAGAGACATCAAGTGCAACCGATGTATGTCCCCAATTGATGGCAACTTGGTTTAGTAACTCTAAGTTTTGCAAATTGCAATAACTAGAGATAAGAAGACGGCAAAACTAAGAACTATCTTATCTCATCTCGGCTCCATGAAGCAGGGTAGATGACTTCTTTTTTGCTCACTTATTCTTAATTATTCACTGTATCTTATTTGGATTGTGATTATACCAAAAAGAAAATAATTACAAAATATGTAACTAGATTGTGACATTCTTTATAAAAATTAGAACATTCCTATGTTTCATAACATAATTTAAGGGGGGTTGAGGGGGGGGGGGGATCTTTATAAAAATTAGAACATTCCTATGTTTCATAACATAATTTAACGGGGGTTGAGGGGGGGGAATTAAACTAATAAGAATAATGAAGTCCCTTATAAAAGTAGGTACTCACAAATCGATTATCTACAAATTTGATGCCAGGCAGTCAAAAAGCCAGCCTTATAGACATTCTAGGTGAAGGCTATGCATCTTAGTTTCCAATGTATCCTTTGTCTAGAAGCTCTTGGTTTCCCACTCTTCACATGTACTTAGTAGAAAGCAGCCAAGTGATAGCATCATAATCATCTCAGCCTCCTTAGATGCAAACTAATGAGAATGCTCTATTGTTTTTTTAGATATAGCCATAGAAAGGGCTCGCTTTGTCTTTTCAATGAATTTTTTATATTCTTTATTTCAACCTGGAGTCTTCACCAATTTGTACATAAATTGCCCCTCCCCCTATAGTTCATTTAAAGGACACCACATTCAACCCTACAAGCATATATAAAGACAAGGCGATCAAGACCTTTTTCAGCAATAAGGCTGTTCTAAGCTTTGTAGTCTTTCTCATACTATTATGTGGATCAACTTTAGCTGCTGGCAGTGGGACTAAACCATCTAACGATGGAATATGCAAATTAATGGTGGAGTCACATGGCTATTTATGTGAAGAACACATGATACTTGTAACTTCTGAAATTCCTAATAACTCAACTATATTATCCATCGAAATGACCTAAAAAAAAAAGAAATTTATTGTAGGTGACAATGCTAGTTGGCTACATCCTTAGCCTGCAGAGAATTCTAGCTGGAAAGGCTGGTAGGTGGTCCTCGAATAGGCCTCCCATCATTTTACAACATTGGCTCGTAATGGTTTGTTTTGTTTCTTCATGTGCTTAGTACTTAAACTAACTTTAGGGCATGCTTCAATTTCTTTATGGTGTCTAAAATCGCAATTATTGTCATAGTTTGAGATACTTATGAATGAGTCAAAATAGATTCCTTAAACCTTTATCAGTAAAGGTTACCATTTAATGGCTTGTTGGGCCTTTGATATAGGCATTGGTTTTCATCTGTGGTTTGGTAGGATGGCATAACATGGTTGTTGCTGCCCCCAAACCAAACATCAGCACTTGTTTTGGCAAATAGTAGCTATGAAGTATGGGTAACCAACATGTGTAGAACCAAATACAGCCGAGGCCACAAGTCTCTCACTTCAGATGATGTTGTAACAATCCCTCGCCTCTGTATTAATTTTTCTTGTTTCTTATTATTCAGTTTATTTATCACAAAAATTATATTATTTTTCACATTTTTCTTGTTTTTTGGGTGCCATAGGTTTATTGGAATTGGGCATGGGATGAAATGGTAGCTTATGATCTTCCTTCAACAATCCAGTATGTGCATTGATCAAACAGGGCAGAAGCTACACTATGTTGGACATTCATTGGTAAATTTCTTAAAACACAGGACAAAAGGACATTTACATATATTATAAAATGGCAACTATAATATCACTTTTGACCAATAGAGATTCTTTCTATTTCAACACAAGTAAGATAAGAGCGAAACAACATTAAACTAATAAAGTTTTTAACTTCCAATAAACAAACAACACAAGTGGGAAAATGCTCACCCCAAGCAAATCCACATTATTAAAATAGAAAACTTTGGATGTTATTTCTTTTAGGGAACTTTGATAGCTTTAGCTGCATTCTCTAAAGCTCAGCTTATAACGCAGTTGAAATCTGTTGCCTTGCTTTGCCCAATAGCTTATATGGATCATTTACCTTCACCATTGACCAAAAATGCCATTGAACACTTTTTTGCTGAGGTTTAGTTCATTTCAATTCAATTTAAACTAGACCTCCTCTCCTTTTTCAAAATTTCATTGATTTTTGTAAAATGGTATGAGACTTTTCAAAATTGATCCATTTGATTTATTCCTACAGTTGCTATATTAATTTAGGGTTAATGAGTTTGATTTAATAGGGTAAACACACAAGAACTTATCCACATTTTGTTTATTGTTAATCAATTTGTTATACTATCATTTATAGTTGCATTGATTTGAAAGCATATTCTTTATTACA
Organism: Aquilaria sinensis; assembly: GCA_005392925.1. NCBI lineage: Eukaryota > Viridiplantae > Streptophyta > Magnoliopsida > Malvales > Thymelaeaceae > Aquilaria > Aquilaria sinensis. The sequence continues at coordinate 321,663 of SMDT01003301.1, forward strand.
AATGAACAAAGAAGTTATATTAAAATTACTTAAAAAATTATGCCAAAGGACAGATTGTACTAACTTGCTAACAGCTTTCATTGGTAAACACTTGAATTCTAATAATTATTTATGAGCAATACCACATGTAGACACAAGGTTACAAATTCAGGTGTTAAATTGTTAAAAAAAAAAAAATCATATCTTCACATGTAGGCTAAAACTGTTGCCTGAAATCCTTTATAGTAAATGTTTTTCTGGACCACGAGCCTCAGCCAACAGCCACAAAGAACATGATTCACCTTTTTCAAAGTAAGCCAAAGCTTTCAAAAATCATTTAATACTTTTTTAATAGACTCAGAATTGTCTAAACTAATGCCTTATTGAAAAAGCAACTTAAATTAAGAGTTTTTTTTTCCATGTGACAGTGATTAGAGAAGGTACCATAAGGAAGTACGATTACACCAACAAAAATGAGAACAAGAAACACTATGGCCAAGCAAGCCTCCCTAGTGTACAACATGAGCACGATCCCAAACGACCTACCACTTTATGCAAGCTATGGAGGCGCAGATGCTCTTTTTGATGCAAGAGATGTGAAGCGTGTGCTTGATGACTTGAAAGGCCACCAATGGGATAAACTTAGGGTTCAATTCGTACAAAACTATGCTCACACTGATTATGTCATGGCTAAGGGTGCTAAGGAACAGATTTATGATCCTTTGATTGTTTTCCTCAAGCTACATGAATGAAATGAGAATCCATTTGTAATCTATAAGCACAAGTGGGCTTTGTTCTATAGGTGGACTCTTTTGTGGGCTTAAAACCTATTCTTTTGGAGCTCGGATTTGGGTTTTGGGTATTTGATCCCTTTTAAAGTTTTTGGGGTTTTGATGTTTTTGTATCATTTGTTTTGATTAAAAAAAGTTTCATGTTGCCGAGTTAAAAAAAAAAAAAGCAATCGTAGGGGTTTTATTAGACCAAAGGAATATTGGAATTGGATGTGAAAATAAAATTTCAAACTCTCTTAGAACTTCAAAAAATTTCAAATTAAGAAAAAATTGAACGTAAGCAAACTCTTTGATCATCTCAATCAAACTCTATTAATACATTTTCAATCTATTCTAATATTACAAAAAGGAGGTAAAGAGTGATTCAGTCATTATAGAATCAACTTGTTGTCTAACTGACCGTTACCACAAATGTGCAAGTAAATAATAATAATAAAGTAACCCTTTTTCATGGAAAAACAACTTCCTCTCTATCGATGGCAACGACGGCCAACATTTTGCAGAATATCCGTTTTAGTCACCAACTTTTCTTTGATCGATAGATTCAGTCATTAGCTTTGGTTCGCGTTCCAACAAGTAATTGATGAGTCATAACAAATTTGAGTTGAGGTGGACTTGGTTCGTGTTTCTTGTATCCATATCATTGGTAAGTAATCTAATTAAGGCTCTACTTGAGAATAATTTTTGGATTATAATTATAGTTTAGATTATTTATTAGCAATATAAATTAAATAATCAAATAAAAAAGTTACCATTAAAAAACATTTTTGAAATTCTAATGCGCCAATGTTAAATGGGGCCTAAGTCTATTACTAGTATAAATATTGCGTTCATAGGAAATTCATTAATTCAAAGAATATGATATATGGAAACTTTTTTGTATATACAGAAAAAAAGGAAGAAAAAATTAAACAAGAGTTCACAAAATCCAGCTTAACCTGTATGGAACAAGATTAACAATTAATAAACAAACTGAAAATTCAAAGGGATTCCTTCCTCAGTCCATCAAACTCTGAAAAGCGAGCGCACATTGTTTTCTTCTCTGCATCAAGCCAGAAGCCAGAACTTCTTGTGACGCTTGGTGGTGATCGAGTAGCCTCCAAGCTTGTTGCTCTTCTTTCTCACAGCAATCGTCATGCACGAAGCATTTTGGATGCAGTAGTCCACAACCCCTTGAGACCTCCTTATCTTCAACCTCCTCATCAACTTCCTCCATAGCGACTTCTTCTTTTGTCCTAGCACCAGTAGTGAAGTCCTCTTCTCCTTGGACGCCTCCACTATTGCTTCCCCCCTGTTCTTCCCTTCAACTATTGCTATCTCAACTACAACCTATCGAAAAGCAGAACTTCATCAGTACATATATAAGGTGTTAATTCTAGGCCTCTTTTGTAAGGTTAATTTACGTGAAATATATACTTACCCCGGGCCTTTTCCTTTCACACATGCTTTTCATGGACTGGATCCATTCATAGGCTCTTGGATTCACCTTGCAGTTATTAGACTCTAACATGGCGGAAGAATTGAATTTCAATAGTTGGGCCTAAAGACATTTTCAAAAGAGTTGAGTTTGAAGCTTGGTAGATTATGGTTCAATAAATTACCTCTCTTTGTTGGCTGGGCCACATGTAGGAGAACAAGAGTATCTTGGGCTTGAACGGTGTGAGGCAGAGCCCACTCCAGAGCAGCCTTTGCTTCAAAACTGGAATCAACCACCACCATCACCTTGTTATTTCCAGCTCCCTCCCGGCCGTTGAAGGTCTCCTGCGGCTGCTCTTCTTCGCCCAGGAACTCCATCTTCTGCTCCATCTCCAGAGGATCCGAGCTCTGCTTGAACTGAAACGACGGCGACCGGACCCGGACACGAGACAATGATTCGCTAAGCCTCAGTCTTGGTGATCTGCTGTTTGATCGAGCCATATTTCTGAGAAGTTCTCAAAGGGTTTGGTTTTGTCTGCAGAATTTTCTGTTGCTTGAGTGAGTTTAAGTGGCTATGCCACCCTGTTGGTTTATATATAGAGAGGTTGAAGGGGCGACAAGTCACACGATTGGCTGGCTCTTGTAATTCTAACAGTTGACTTGGAAATGGAATAGGAAATAGCTAGATCTTCATTAATCATTTCGCTGTTGTTTTGTTTTGTTTTCTTGGTGGTGGGCCGAACTCTTAGACGTGCTCCCCATGAATCAAGTACCTTATGCCACAACGAATGTGATGGCGTTAATGATGAAGAATTCGAGTTTCAGTATAATTTTTTTTATTTTTTTCTTAAAGAAAATTTGTGTCTAACTCTTTGATAAGACCTGTAGCTCGAATGATTCTTCAGCCTCACCCCCACCTTGTGATTTGCTTCATTTTAACCTCAATAAATATAGAATAATTTCGAAATGTATATTTGCTTGCATATTCTATAATTTATTGAGTTTAATTTCTTGATAATTCTTTTCTTTATTTTTTTTTTGGGTTTAGAAATCAACAATAACTAATTGAATTCTATGGATTGCAATAAAATATATCCAAGTAAACATGACCTAATTATTTCATTCACATGACGAATTTCACAAATATTTAGCTTGAATCAATTAATTCCAATTGAGATGGGGTACAATATTTCATTGAAAGTGTAACAACAAAATAGACATCGAAGCTGCATTACATGGAGAAGAAAAAACGGTTGTATGAAGCATGTACATAGCCCATACAATCAATTGAACAATGCAAACAATTGAGGGGCAGAGTAAAACTTTAAACGGGTGTACTGAGGACTTGCCTAGGATTGAGCCCATAAAAAATTACGGAAACTTATTATAATTTAACCTAACCTACACTTTATCTCTTTATTTTTTGAAACATATACTTTTTTTTTTAACATTGTTCGACAGTAACTTTTTAAATTTTAATTTAAAGTGTGTGATAGACATCTTGTAATAATTTCAATCTCTCAAATATTTTTTTTATGGTTAATGGATATCTTAATTATTAATTTTTTTTATCTCTATAAATATATTTTTCTCTCTATAAATGAAAATTAGTATTTCCTAAATGTAAGTTAACTTTCAAAATAATATTAAAAAATTTAAAATTAATAGAACATAGTCACCAGAAAATTGAAATTATTACATTAGAAATTATTGTAGGACAATATAAAAAAGTTGAAAATATGATTCAAGTTATTGGAAATAGATGAGACAAAGTGCATGTGCTAGACTTTTACGTAATTTTCCCGAAAATTAATAGGCGGAATTTAGAGACAACCAAGTCAACTGCTAGATGTGTAACTTAATAATAATAATTGTTTGCAGGCAAACGTGACAGGCTGAAATTGGTTTGTTTCCATGCGGAAATTTGGTCAGCATGTTTCCATTTAATTTCTAGATTCCGTCACTTAAAATCGACCTGCAGTTCGCATGTCTCTGACTTAAATTTGGTTATTGGAAAATTGTACTCCATTCTGCTACTTAAATGTGATGTTTACCTACTTGGTCGTACAATCAATCGAATTTTCTAGCATTCCGACATGAAACGAGTAATAACCACTAGCTTCTATTCGGTTTTGTTCGTACATGATGGCAAGGTTGAAAGCTTCATCAATGATAACCCCTTCTTAATTATCGAGCAAATTTAAAGAAAGGAAAGGAATTCAAGTTACAAATAGGTTGGGTAATGACAGAAATGTTGACATAACTATTCATGAAATGTCTAGGTCGTCCAAACACCACAAGATTGAGAAGTACCCAATTTGAGGGACCTCAAAATTGTAAAAGAATTCAGCTATACTCATAATGTGCCTAAAAAAATCAAGGTAGATATTTTGGAGTAATTTACTGATGAGGTCCCTCTACTAATCACAGCAGGTACTTGGGCATCTTTAACCACCGAGGAATCACGGATGCTCCTCGTGGGGCTCTCCCAAGGGTACCTCTGCTAATGCCTTGTGGTCCTACACTGAGCATTCCTGCTAAAGTGTTGGCTGCATGAGACACGAAGCCGAGTGGCAAGGGCATCTATGGAGTAGAGGAACTAGTAATGCAGAATTACATGAAAACAGAGTTCCGGCCTAGGGTAGTTTACTGTACCTATGCTGAAAGCAATGGGTTTAAACAGCATTCATCAAATGATCTCTTTTCTCTCCTATAATATCCTAAATGCTGATTTGAGTGATTTATGGGTCTAAAAAAAAAACAGACATTTCCTCATTTTCTTTAGATATAACTTATAAGTACCCATAGACTTTACTATGATTGTATAAGTTGGGGCAATTGTCACCGTTGAATTTTGAAAAAAGTAAATAATTGGTAAATGATCTTTTATAAAATATTTGTTTTGCCCTCCTATAGATTTTTATATAATGCCCCACTCACTTAAAAGTTAAAAGTGTGTGAACTTAGTTTTGTTGAGTAGCCAAAATAGAAGTAAATAAAAGTTAGTTGTGAAACTAAATACAAAAAGAATTGTTAATATAATTATAGAATTTAATACACAAGCCGTGTAAAAAGAGAATCACCAACTAAGTGCTAAAGACTCATTAAAAAGTAGAAATAATAATTAGAATTGGTGGTGAATGAAAATTTTCTCTTTTCTCTAATACTACGGTAGTCTGCAAAAGCTTGTCTCTTTTTTTTTTTTTTCTCTCTCCCTTTCTTACTCAAAAATAGTAATATATTATTGTATGAATTTCTAAATTTTATTTTTATATAATTTATGCTTATAGGTATTTGAAATAAAAATAAGAAAAAAAATTTCATGCACAAAATAGGTATTAATACTAAAAATATTCTATCAAAATATTGACAATGATGTATTAAGTAATATAGGTAATAATATTGTTATGCAACATTTTTAAACTATGATACTTCATCGTTGAATGTTATAAACATGAAACTAGTTTATTAATTATATTTTTCATTGCCCCATTGATATAATTGTCTAGCTCCGGCAATGTAAGTACCTATAACCTTTCTACGATGTATAAATGCTTCTGATTAAAAAAATGAAGAAGTTTACGTTTTAAAGCAAGATGGCATAATCACATAGCCAGGCCAGTTGCCTGACTTGTTTCAAAAGATATGGATAGGACGTATCTGGGCAAATAAGAAAAAGCTGAGGACCAACCATATGATGTTGGAACAATGGAATTAAATACCACGTCATATAACACTTGTTATAGGTACAAATATTTCACATTTTGTAATTTTATCGAGCAGTATATTACAGTATTTTATGATATTTTACGTACTTCTCACTTTTTGTATACATTTTATCTAAAAATCACAGTATACCTAAAATACTATGAGGTATGTATTGCGGTATTTTATTTTTTACGGATGTGTGTGCGATGTTTTTTTTATCAATTTACATTAAAAAATTATAAATATATAAAACATTAAAATGTAATTAAAACACATATCATAAGATAAATATTTACTTTTATTTTTCTGGTTATTTTTCTTAGTTAACATAAAAATAATTATTTTTGTATAACATTTTATATTAAAAAATAAAATTATTAAATTTATACCATCTTAAAATAATATTTTAATATTTATTTTTATTATAAAAATAATAACAATATATGATGCGGTATATCGCATGGTATACATTAAAAATTTGATATTCAACACCTTGGTTGGAATCTTTTGTGAGATTTGATCATGTTCCAAATACTCGAGAACCTTCTGTGTCTATGGATAGAAATGGCCTATGTTGCCACGTGCTTGTAGGTATGTAACGGGATGCATGAAACCGAGCAAGATTAATCGTATGTTTGTGTTTGTGTTCTTGTGCTGGTAATTATTGCGTTGCGTAAGAAACATTGCCTTCCGACTACAGTAAAACTCTTATTCTTTACCATTTTTACCCAGAATTGCTTTTCCTGACTGATTTTTCTTACCAAAAAGAATAAATTCACACAATTGGTCATCTACTTATTTACAGTGAGGTCTTCTGGTACTCAATCTTCGAAACTATAAGATTTTACCACTTATCATAAACTTTTGGTTTTGGTGTTTGAATCCCCCAGCTTTCATGATTGGCACTTAAGGCCATGATTTCTCTTGGAATCCCAAATTCAACAAATTGGTCCTATGTTGTATTTTTTTTGTTTGCCAAGTTTGTTACCAATACCTTTCAGATTTTTTCATTTTTTTTACATCTTTTAAATTGATCGTAAATTATTTTTAAATTTTTAATTTTTTAGTGCTTTTTAAATTGCTACAGTAGTTGTTTTGGTGTTAAGCTCATAAATGTCAAACTTGTTCGGAAAAATAGCCCTCTAGATTCGTACATCAACCTCTATGTGCTGTCGTCTATTGAAAAGATTTTCAATTGTACTATCAAATATTCTAGAGTCTAGACAGCTTTGACGGCAATGGAAAAACTTGTAATGAGAGGGCTAAAATTTAAATATATTTCTACCAAAAAAGAACGAATGTAAGACTTATCGATAAATCTTATACCAAAAGAATATAATTTGAAGGTTTATCATTATGAAAAAAATCATAAGATTAGGAGCACTCTCATCAACGAACCAAATTAGAAGACGCAAGGATCTTTAGTGCACTGACAATTAAACAAACGACGAACTAACCCAAATTAAGACTCAAAACAACCTAAATCAAAGAACTCCAAGTTTGGCGCAAAAATGAACTCCTCTGTGCAAAGCTATACATAATTGTGAAACTAGTTGATCGGTTTATGAAATAAAGAACAAGAGACCAACAAATTGAAGACTCTTGTTTGCTCGAATAAGCAAGGTTTACACTTTAAAGCAAGAAGGAGAAAAAAACTGAGCCAGAGCGGTTGTGTTATCTGAATCATTTCTTAAGAGATAAAGAGAAGGGACGGATCTGGCCGAATGAGGAAAAGCAAGGGACCAACCATAAAACTTACGCTTTTAATTTGGGCCGTCTGTTTACTGTTTGGAGTTGAACAATGCACGAGGAGCCCAATAGCCAATACCAAATTGTAGAGGAGCCCATAGCTATGAGTTGGTCCTTTGTGCTTTTTTATTATTTTATTGTTGTTTTATATACAAAATAAGGGTATTACAAATTTTAGAGTTAAAGGTTAAGGAATATGTGCAAACATGTGCACATTAACAGAATACTGAGATCTATATATATAGACATACAATTAATGCACTAATGGAGAAAAAAATTCAGAACACCACTGAAAAAGATATCTTCTACCCTAAGGATATAAGAGTCGCTGTCCAATTTCCAGAGGCCTAAACGCACACAACCACAAAATGGACGCCTAAGCCTGATATTAAAGCAGTGGCCTCCCTTCACGTGTTACACCTGTCTAGTAGCACTCAGAGATTTTGCAACGTTCCAAATTACAACCCCCAGGACAAAAGAAAGTGAGAGGTAGGTGTGAGCACTAAAAGCAGCCAAAAGGCGACATGTCGCCACTTCTTGTTTCGTGTATATATATGTAGATCGATGTTTATACGGTTCTATAAAATGTACACAACATACATGCATTCCTAGACACAAATTCACAGTAGAAACAATCACAATTAGACATGTGAAACTTTTATCACGAACTCAGAAATTGACCATCAAAATTATTTGATCGTTTCTACTAATAATTGATAATAACAACACATACGCTATATATTGCCAAACACCAATGTACACATATAATGTAGACGTCTGTGTGTGTTGCTATCCATGAATTAGGTTCCGGAGCATCCACGGCGGCGAAGCTTCGTTCCCGCGATTCTGAAGCGGATCTCCACTGCTGCTTCTAACTTCATATTTCATGCTTCATCAAATACAAATTTCAATCGAATCTCATTACGCTATTAATTCTCAATCACAATTAATGGTGATTGATCCACCCAGTTTGCATCTACGTTAAAGAAAATGTGATTATTCTATTATGCAACTAGCAAAAATTAAAATTTACGTGTTGATAAATTTAATATTTCTTCGATCCCTACCATAAATGTCCCCTTTTTTTGTGTGTTCCAAAATATATGTTCTTCACTACATAAGAAAAAAAATAAAATAAAACAACAACAACAACAGTACTAAAATTTCAGCATCCACTACTCAACAACAGTTGAATTAATTAATTTGGTGCCTATTATTTCAAATGGCAACATACATGCCGCTAAATGGAGTACTAGAATTAATTATTTGCAATATCCACGCTGCAAAAGATTAATAAATGGCAACAAAAAAGTTGCTGCAAAATATACAACACCTCAGAATTTTCTATTCTATGTTCTTCCTTTTTCACCACTAGCTAGTGAAAGTGTAATTGATTACTTATTGCTCATCCTAATTATATGTAGTTGCTTTGTTGCTGCTTAGAATAATTGTAAAGACTAAAGAGAGTTGAATTGCGTCCAATTACGTACATTGTGAAAGATTTAATTTTTTGCTTCTCTCCCAAGGTTCCAACCATAAACTTCAATATCAAGGCCATCTAATGAACTTATTACCCCACTATGCAACGCTCCATCTTCTGACCCATTTGATGATGAATACCTATCACTGTAAATTTTTTTTTATCGCTAAAGTACTGTAAAGAAGACTGGTGTTACTGACTGTGGTTCATGGGATTACGATGAGTGGAAGTGGAATATTCAACTTAGAAGACGTCCTTTTAATTGGGAAGTGGCAGCCTTTGATCCTTTGTCGTATAGTTCCAACTACCCAGACATGTCTTATGAAGGCAACATAACATATTTCTGAGCAGCATGCTCATGTCCTTTATGTTCATCGTCGATGGGAATCTGTACCGTAGACCATTTATTCATCCATTATAATTTGCCTTTGGTCTGTGCATGGGCAAGTTCTTGAGCTGCTGGTGCGTTTCGGAGGTAACATGTACAGGAGCTTTGTTTAGGTGGCGGTTGGAGACAGCTAGCTCAGTTCCGTGTAAGGAAATCTGGATCCTTATCTTCTTTGCTATAGTTGATAGGTGTGGCAATCTCATAACGAGATGGTTTTAGAGAATTAAAGAGATCTAATAAGCTGGTGCAGGTTGCAAAGTTGATTTAAAATTACAGGGGGTTTCTGGGTGAAAAGCAGTCTGGCCATCTTGTTCTTATTCAATTCTGGACTTCCTTCTACACATTTAATATGTTAGTATTTCTTCAAGATCATGTAAGAGACTATCCCCCTCGGAACATGAAATATTAGAAATATTGGAGTGGTGAGGTGATACAAAACTATTAGTAGTTAGATGTGATTGCTAAGCAGTCAGGATTTTTTATTTTTTTTATAGCTAGAAAGAACAAAGAGAAATTTCGAATTAATAGAAAAAAAGATCATGAAATTAGTATTTCTAACCTGAAGCCCAATGGCTGCAGTGACGTCTGTGGCAAGGCCGATGAGGAAGAGTACTGGACAAGGTTTTGGGCGAGGGCCTTTTCCTTTTCCTTTATCTACAATAGGGGGGTTTTGAATCAAATTTAGCATTAGGTTTCATCTCCAGCAAGTAATTAAGCGAAATTCAAATACCAAGTTAAAGCAAATATATAGAAACACATGGACCTTCTTCGCCAGCGCATTATTTTGCTCCTGTAATGCTTTTCCCTACAAAATTTTTGGAAGGATATTTAGCGAGATTAGATCAGCAATCTTATAATACATGTATGATGAAAGAGCACAAAATTATACTACATCTTAATCATGGATGGTTGTTGGCTAGCTAGCTACCTTTTTCTGAAGCTCAGAGATTGATTCAAACATTAGCTGGTTCTGTAAAATGATAATATATTCAGATATCAAATTGGAAGTTAAGGCAAAGAAACAACAACACAAATAGTAGACACAATAGCGAGCTGATGGGTTTAATTTGTACCCTCCTCGTCCTGGTGTGTTTAAGAGAAGAATCAAGCTGGTGCTCCAAATTTTGAAGCTCCTTCACACTTAGATTCTCAATGTCTTCTCCCCTCAAATGCCTGCAAGCTTTCTCATGTTAGAAATTAATAACATGAAGAAGTTAGCATAAAGAAATTATGACTTTTGAAGCTGCTCAATTAGTCATTCACAGGGCCTTCTCAAAATTAATGGCAACGTTAATTATACCATTTTTTTACACATGAGAGGCCAAGGGATTAGGGTACCCATACCCTATCAGTTGCGTTGAATACTCATTTTTCTCATAACATTTGTCACTATCATTATCATCATTTTTTTAATATAAAAATTATAGATACTGTGTCAAATAATAAATACACTAAGCAAGTACTTTTTGGTCAAGTTTACAATTTACTACAAAAGCAAAAATAACAAGGAGCATTCATGAGCTTTTATATAATACGAATTATACATATCAGAAAAGATGTATAAATATGAAAAAGTGACACATATTTCAGGATTAAAAAAAAAAACAAGAAAAGGAGTGGCACATATTTTGGGTAAGAGGGAATAGATGTTAGTAGACCAAATTTATTACAGAAAAAAAGGGAATCAAATTTGAATTGTGAGGATGATACCTCTCACTGCGCTGTAAAATCTCTATCCTTGACTTAAGTTTTGCATGCTCCAAAGTCCAGTTTCCCTTGAAAATTAACATAAATGAAAAATGTTTGTATATATGTTACCACCTATACATTGAATTGTAAACTTTAAATAAAGAATTAGCTAGCAATCTCTTGATTTTCTAGGAATTTAACCATACAGGTTCACTCCGATTAGCATCACGCTGGGGCTCCGTAATGGTGTGTCTTTCATAGCGTTCAAGGATCCTCTCCATGCTACAAAAAAAAAAAAAAAAACAAAAGAAGAAGAAGAAGAAGAAAAGAAATAACCAAAATAATAATAAAAAAAAGACAAATGGAAAGTGCACCCCAGCCTATTATATAAGTGATAATGTGAGACCTATAAAGATTAATGTTCCATAAATTTTCCTAACTAAATGACATGGGAGTTAACGATTGAATGAAAAATTATGCGCATGAATCATTTGAATAAATTTAAATAGTATAGTAACTTCTTGACACGTCCTTATAAAAAACGAGTCTTATAGTGGTTCTTGTAAATGTAGCACTATGTCTTATAGTGATTATTGTAAATGTAGCACAATTCATATGTACAAGTAGGGTTGAATAGCCAAATCAACCCAAAATAAGCTTGTAAAAAAACTTTCTATCCAACCCAAGAATCGAGAACCAAACAGAACCTACAGAAGCATGATTCTGGACATTTTGATTTTGGTTCTCATACTTTTTTGTTTATACCATGTACCTATAATAACACCAAAATTCAATAAAAATGCATACAATGTATCTCAACACAAAATGGGAATAAAACCAGAAATTGGGAATGCGTTTGTAGAGTGGAATTGAGATAATTAGAAATTAGAATTAGGTTTAAAAGTCAAAGATTAAAAGACCCATACAATATCATTTTCAAGAAATAATTGAATATGTAAAATTATAAATTTTATAATATACTAATATATACCTCAGATTGGTTCCATATCAAATTAGTTCCATATGGAAGCAGAACCAATAAAAAAATCTATGGGTTTTCTAAAAATAAAATCAACCTTCAAATTATGATTAATTTTTACCTAATTCAACTCAACCAACCATTAATGAGTTGGGTAAACCAATTGTTTTATCCAAATGCTCATGCTCACCCCATATAGAAGGCACTCATGTATTAACAAATTTGACTATATTGAAGCAATTAACTTTAGAATTCAAAATATATAGAAAAATGGTTCGACCAGACCGAATATTCTTGAATGCTTTTAGATGTTAAGAGTTAGACTGAAGCGATTGTTTATAATTATTAATTATTACTACAGTACTCGATTTTACTCTTTTTTAATGAAACTCGAATACTTTCTTTCAAAGAAACAGGCAAGTATACCAGTTAAGAATTTGTACGATGTATGAGTGTGAGAGAGGGAGAGAGAGCGATATATATATATATAGGGAGAGAAAGAGAGAGAGAGAGAGAGAAAAGGAGCGTAAGTCTTAAATTTATTAGTGCTAATATTTCTAATTGGATGATTAAAAGAGCCTCTAAATCGTTCTGATCCGAGCTCGCTTTGATTAAGCGCAAGACTCTAATATCCCTGTTTTCTTCTGCTACCGCTTCTTCTTTTCCCTTCCCCCAATAAAGCAAGCCACTTTAACTTGTTCCTGCCCTATTCAACAACGTTAAAACTTAAAACAACTTTTTAAGTTATTTCTCCTTTATCACATCATATAGATAACTTGTGTCTAAACGTTATTTTTATGTTACTGCTATATATATATATATATATTACGAACTTGTTTGGAAATATCACATGCATGCCTTACAGATAGCTAGCTTATAGTAGAAAAAACTGCAGTAATTAAAATTTCTACCGACGTTTAATTATGTTTTAGTTTCTAACACGTCCTGTTAATCAATAATTTATGAATGAAAAACAGAAAAGGAGCAGAAGAAGAAATTAAAATTTTAACGACCAGAGACCTTCTCTGGAAAACACAGTTAAATAGAAAAGTTTCCAACTCAAACATGGCCAAGGGAAAACTAAACATGATCCAATAAAGGATCAGAGGGAATCAACACGGTCGGCAGGCACAATTCGAAATTGGAAGAGGAAAAGGATCTGCAGAATGGAAAAAAATGAAGGGGAAGAGAAAAAAGAATGTACGAATATTGAAACAATATATATACCAAGAATCGGAGGAGTATTCGAAGAGCTTCCCTTTGGGGGAGAAGATGATGAGAGCGACGTCGACATCGCAGAGCACAGAGATCTCATGGGCCTTCTTCAGCAGACCAGACCTTCTCTTGGAGAAAGTCACTTGCCGGTTGATCTTGTTCTCTATTCTTTTCAGCTGAACCCTTCCCCTCCCCATCAGATCTCTCTCCCAAGAAAAAAGGATACAGAAAACTCGATCGTACCAAGATTCAGCAGATTCTCGTGGCCAACGGCAGATGCAAGAAAGAAAGAAATTTTACCAGCAGGATGAATGTATGTGGACTGCCTTAGTATGTGGGGTCTCCCAGAATCGGGTGGACGCCTCTTCAGCTTCGCCTTTTGGTTTGGGTTGCTGCGCCTGCTTCGTGCAGTTTTGTTTTGACGTGGAGACACACAAACTAATCTTTTCTACCATAATTCTATAAAAATTTTATTTGTCCCACTTTCATTGGTTATCGAGAAAATATTTTTGGGCCACATAGTTTTGAAGAATTTAGGTTTTCATTAACACATTTTTTTTTATGACCCACCCACTTCAAATTTTATTATCACTTAAATGCCCATAACAATTTCTAAATTTTAAAAGCTGACTATTGTTCTTGTAACTGCTTTATTGATTGATTTCATTGCTATTATGCATTTTGTTGTCCCCGGCCCCGATCTCACTATGTTGAGTCATTGCTAAACTTTGAAGAAATCTAAACAGGGCAGAAGAGGGGGGGAGGGCGAAAATTATCTAAACCAGATACGTTTCAAAGTCATCCCAAACCAAAACCAGATTCACCATATCTGACTAATTACAAACAAGATCAACGTAAACATTTGTAAATCTTCGAAATTCAAACACACAGTATAAGAAAAAGCGAATCTTGGAATCAAAATCATGAACGTTGAAGGAAACATAGAGCTTACTTCAACACCAAGAGAAGAATAGAAGCTCCAGGCTCGCAAACGAAGAATATGACATAAGAGGAAGCAACAAGAATGGTAGAGAAAGAGATTGAAACTTATACAGAGGGGGGATGGGAGGAAAGAGTGGGGTGAGAGTTGTTGGTTGGCTAGAGGAGAAGGGTTGTTGGTTGCAACGATATTCAGGGGCATTTTCATAAGAAAAATGCAGGCCCAACTAGTCTAAATCAGTAGTCGATGCCAAAATATATATGAAAATGGAGTTGAATTAACCCTGGCTGAACAAACGTATATTTTTAAGTCTTTTACTGAATAATAACAACTAAAACGGTATAGTTTTCAAAAATTTTATACCTTACGATTTGTTTGATCATATCGAAAGAACAAAAAAAGGGACACAATTTAGTTAATTTTAAGAATACAAATGATATTTATTATCTACGGTACACTAGTAATACATCTAATTTTTAATCATATAAAAAATCAACAGATTCAAAACTGATATAATTTTTATTTTTTACATCAACCATTTGTTTACGGAAAACATGACTACTTTGGCCAAAGCAAGTGGTTTCGATGCTGAACTTTCCCGGTTTTACAAAACCGCTCTGGTTTTATCTAATTCGCTGTCGATCTCTCATTGGCTGTCTTCCTATGGTCCTGTCGCTAGCGTGTCACTTGTTTAGGCCGCAAACATTTTTTAATACTTAAATACGCTGATACCCATTATGTTTTCCCAGGAGAACATTTTCTGCCGCTGTTTTCTTAACCTTACAGTTACACCATGCTTACAATGATGGTTGACTTCACCCCCTACCAAACCTACCTGGGAAGAGGTAAAAATGACAGTGAAAAAGGTAAAGTTACGGTCTGTTATGACTATCAATCATCACAGGCCCTCAACTAAACAGTGAAATCTCTTAAATCGTGGGATCTCAATCGATGGCCTGCGATAATAAATCAATAACTGATAATCATGGTTGACCATATCTTCTAATTATAACAACAAAAAAAACAGAAAAAAACAAAAGAGAAAGAATTGTCACCTTTAATAAGCTTCCCCCTTCATAGTTAACAACCTCTTTCCACACACATTTCTCCACATCGACATGATATATGAACAAAGGCCTAGTCTCTTTTCTGTACTCAGTGGTATGTACTTTGAGATGATTCTTATATATAGAAAAAATTAGATTGGTTAAATATATTGTTTATAGTTAATTTTGTATAAATATTGAAACAGAAAGAGGTTCTGTCTATTTAAAATGGTAGCTTTCTGGTCGGTCGTCGAAACCGTAAAAAATAATTCTGGTATTCCTAACAACTAAGAATAAATAAATTTATAGTCTAGCAGTGAAAACCAGGTCGAATCCCAAAGGAGATTTTTTACTAAAAGCTTCTGTCAGAAAACTAAAATAAAAGATTGAGGGGTTTATTCAATTAAAAGCTGAAATAAATTAACTGTAGAATCAAAACGAAATTAACCAATACTAAAAATGCTCAGTTCAGGGTTGATTATCCATTCCAATCACGCAGTTGATCATCGAAAGAAAATATTTCTTCAATTCAAGCAAATAAACAGGACTCTCTTTAAAGCTAAAAAGAACCCTAAGAATTCAGCAGTAAAATTAATCAGAAAAAGCTTCAGATTAATTTCTTAATTTTGAGTAACCAGATATTGAAAAGCAATTTCTAATTATCTCAAAATCAGCATTAAGATCAATGAACCAAAAAGTTTATTCCAGGCAACAATCCAAAAGCTTGAATAATTTAACCTGTCTTACTTCTTCGTATGAACTAACCAGAAATAAAAGTAATCTCCAATCAATTCACTTGCTTCTAATTGAATTATTCACCTAAGCGGTTGAAAAAAAATCAAGCAGATTTGCAATTGCAGAATCAATTCAACAAGCGAGAACAGGAAAATTAATTGCAATAAATCTGAACAACAATGAAGTAAATACTTGAATTTAAAGAAAGTTTAAGCAAAAAAAATCAATCCTCACAACAAGTGTTGGCGATGGAAATCGTCGCTAGAACTGAATTAGAAAATTACTCAGCCATAATCAAAAGAAAAACAAAGGACAATTGAAAACAAACTAAAAGCGAAAAAGAGAAGATGCGCCCCTGGTGCGGCGGCAGCGCTTTTAAACTAAAAGAAAACTAAAACCTATGGCTAAACTCATAAAAACTCCCTAAATTTTTTATATTGTTACAAAAGTACCCTAAACAAATAAAAAGATTCAAAATAACTATAAGGTTTCAAAGTTGTCAGCCAATTAATGCTCCAGAACAGCAATAGCAACTTCAAGCTGATATTCGACCTTAATTCAGCCATTATTTCTCAAAACTCAAAGCATAAAAGTTGTATATCTCTTTCTTATCTTCGAAATGACACCTGAATCGCATAAAACGGACATCTACAGCCAAAGATATGCCTAAAATACCACAACTGCTTCTGAACCAGCGGTGACTAGTAAATCGTGACTTTGAAGCTGAATTTGACCCTCTTAACGTGCAAACTGGGTTTCATGGTCTGAATGTGATTTGTAGCTCCAGATGTTAGCTTTCTAATGAATCAAGAATCACCTCATTCCGATCTCTGTAGCTCAAGATAGAATTTTTCTACCGGAACATCACCAATCTGTCAACATCCTGAAAGAGCACAACCAAATTAAAACTTGTAAAATGACAAATTAAATTCACTTTCAATTAATTAAGTCCATATATGCTCTAAGCTACAAAACATACTCAAAATATATATTTAAGGTTCAAAACATATTAAAACATACTAAATATGAGAGAAATAAATATAATAAATATAAGCTTATCACTTTCATTTGTCATTGCTACGGATTTATAATTTCATATGTATCCCCTGGCTCACACTATAGTTGAGACTGTTAATATATATTTTTTTAAATGAGAATATAATGCTATATAAACATATTATATAAATTTAAGGTAAAGTCCACTTGAGGTCATCTACCTTATTTTCGTGAATTAAATGGTTACCCGATTTTTAGATTTGCCTTATCAAAATACATAAACTTATGTTGCACGTTTTGGTTAAGTACTTTTTATCAATTTCACAATTAAATTGGATGAAAAATCTTGGTATGGTGTTAAACAATACTAAAATAAATTTAAAATAATAACTTTGGTCATTAAACTTTTCTAATTACTAATTCTAAATCTTAAAATTCTAAATTTACTATTGACACCTCTAATATCATTTAATCTTTTTAGGGGTGATCAATCGGTTTATTCAATTTTAACCGAAACCGAATAGATAAAATTTTTCAGTTTTTGGTCTTATATACTAATAATTGAATAGACTGAATTAGGTGTGAAAACCGATTTAACCGAAAACTAAATTTTAGTTTTTGGTTTTCAACTGAATAATTGAACTGTATATGCACTAAAATGACTTAGAGGATAAACAACATTGTTCGTCCCCTCATCCTCTTTCTTTCTCATCATCATCGACTTTTAGGAGTAAGATAGTTCAATAGTACAACTCATTAATAAAAATGTACAAACATATATACACTACAAGAGTGGAGGTATTTCTTATAGCTTTTTTGTACGCTAAAAATTGTAAGACAAATAAACTGAAGTAAAATCGTTAGATGCAGAGGTAGGACCAATTTGTCCAACAGTTTTAAGGTAAATATGCTTCCTATGCTTTTCCTGCAAAAAGTTTTCCCACGATTTTCATTCTAAAAAAGATGTAAGGCTAATTTGTCTGACAGTTTTAAGGCAAATATGCTTCATACGCTTTTCCTACAATAAGTTTTCATACAGTTTTTATTCTAAAAAAGAGTTCTACGGTTCTCATAGACAATTATTTCCTACATTATTTTGACAAATAAAATAGTAGCAAACTAAATGTCTTAAAAGTGTAGGAAACAGACACTTTACTACACATTTTTTATGACAAAATTTATGTCTTAAAATTGTAGGAATGTAAATTATAACAGTTTTCCTACAATTTATAACCCTAAACACAAACCCTAATCCTAAATCCCTATAAATACAAACACTAACCCTAAACCCCGCCCCAAATCCTAACCATAAATTTCCAAATACAAACCATAACCCTAAATCTCTAAAAACACAAGTCTTCAAACCATAACCCTAAATCCTTAAATACAAACCATAACCCTAAACCCTAAATCTTTAAACACAAGTCCTCACATGCTAACCTTAAATCCCTAAATACAAACTTTAACCCTAAACCCCACCCCAAACCCTAAACCCTAAAACTCTAAATACAAGTCCTCACACCCTAACCTAAATCCTTAAATACAAACCATAACCTAAATCCCACCCTAAACCCTAAATTGGCCTAAACCCTAAATCTCTAAACGCAAGTCTTCACACCCTAACCCTAAATCCCTAAATAAAAGCCCTAACCCTAAATCCCAACCCAAGCCCTAAACCCTAAATTGGCCTAAACCTTAAATCCCTAAACATAAGTCTTCAAACTTTAACCTTAAATCACTACTAAAAAAACTTGTTTTTCCAACGGTCAAGCAGTTGGAAATTTCCAATTGCCAAAACCGTTGGAATGAAGAAAAAAAATTTTCTAACGGCTTAGCAGTTGGAAATTTTACGATATTAAATTTAGATAATAGTATATAATAATTCCAACAGCTTTAGCCATTGGAAATTGGGGAAACTTATGCCTTTTTCTGCAAATTTTATATATATAATAATTCCAACGGCTTTAGCCGTTGGAAAATAGGTAAGAACACAATATTTCCAATGGCTTGAACCGTTGGAAAATGGGTAAAGTAATGAGTTTTTTAGCACAATTTTAAAAATTTATGCGAAATTTAGCTGAAATTGTTCTAACAGCTAAAACCGTTGGTATTTTTTGCGTTGAGGGAAAAAAAATTTGTATCATTTCCAACGGCTTCAACCGTTGGAAGTCAATATCAGGATTCTTTGCATTTAATTGTTCTATTTCCAACGGCTATAACCGTTGGAAAAAAATATATATACAATTTTTCGTTTGCAAAGTTTCCAACGGCTGAAGCCGTTGGAAAATTAAATGTAACATAAATGTAGCTTCCAACGGCTTGAACAGTTGGAAATGCATTAAAGTTTCCAACGGCTATAACCGTTGGAAAAAAATATATACAATTTTTCATTTGCAAAGTTTCCAACAGCTGAAGCCGTTGGAAGATTAAATGTAACAAAAGTTTAGCTTCCAACGGCTTGAATAGTTGGAAATGCATTAAAGTTTCCAACGGCTAAAGCTGTTGGAAATTTAAATGTAACATAAATTTAGCTTCCAACGGCTTGAACAGTTGGAAATGCATTAAATGATACGGTGCGTTTTGAAATTTTTTTCCAACGGCTAAGGCCGTTGGAAAATTATAATTTAAAATCACCCCCTCCCCCCCAAGTGCTCGTCTTCTTCCAGAGACAATTTTCACGTCTCTCTCCTCGTCTCTCTCTCTGCGACTTCCTTCCTCGCACACGCACACACAGCACCTTCGTTTCTTCGATTAAGGGGTTAATCAAGTTCGTTGAGCTTATATTGACGTGGATCTGGTATGGTTTTGCTTGATCTGTAGTTAGTTTGGATTTATTTTGAATTTTTTCCATTGTTTTTTCGCGGATTTGCGTTGTGATTTCTTTGTTGATAATGTGTTTTGTTTTTGCTTCTTGTAACTGATTCGAAACTATTTGGAGGGATTTGAAGGAAGTTTAGGGTCCGATTTGAGGTTAGTTCATTACATACATTTTTTTAAATTTTTTTCAATTATTATAGTTAAAATCCGGATTAATTTCATGGTATTTTGCTTTGAAAAATGTAAAATGTATGTGATTTGTAGTTGTTGATTGTTGGATGTGAAGTATTTGGGTTACCCATTATAATTTAACATTTATATCCATTTTTTGGCTTTTTTTCTTAATTTTGGGATTAATTAAAAAATAGAAAATAATTAGTTTTAAGTTAAATTATTTATGTAGTATAATTATGTGTGTTACAAAAATTAGTTAGTATAAATTAAAAATAGTATATTTATTTTATATTAGTTTTAAGTAAATTGTTTAGGTAGTATATTTATGTGTGAAATTAGTTAGTATATTTAAAAATAGGAAATAATTAGTTTTAAGTAAATTGTTTAGGTTGTATATTTATGAGTTAGCATAATTAAAAATAGTTAGTAATTAGTTTTAACTAATTTGTTTAGGTAGTATTTTTATGCTTAAAATTAGTTAGTATGTTTAAAAATAGGAAAAAATTAGTTTTCAGTAAATTGATGAGGTAGTATATTTACGTGTCAAATTAGTTAGTAATATTTAAAAATAATAATTAATTAGTTTGTATGTAAATTATTTAGGTAGTATATTTTGGTGTGAAATTAGTTAGTATCTTTAAGAATAGAAAATAATTAGTTTTAATTAAGTTAATTGTTTACGTAGTATATTTGTTTGTGAAATTACTTAGTATATTTATAAATTAATAAACTTACTGTTTTAAGTACATAGTTTAGGTAGTATATTTATGTCTGAAAGTAGTTAGTATTTTTAAAAATACCAAATCTTTTGTTTGAAGTCAATTGTTTAGGTAATACATATTGTTAGTATGTATAATGTTTAATTCGAAACATTCTTACAATGTTTTCATAAATGGAATTAATATAAACGTACAAAATATTTCTATTTAAATAAGTTTAGTTGATTAAGTTTGACCTTGAATAATAATATATGTCAATAATAATAATAATAGTAATAATATATAATACTTCAAAGAATAATTATTATTGTAAGAGTCGTAGTAAAGTCACAGTAAGAATAATAATAATAATAATAATAATAATAATAATAATAATAATAATAATAATAATAATAATAATAATTATTATTATTATTATTATTAGTATTATTATTATTATTATTATTATTATTGAAAGAATAAATATTATTGTAATAATAATTATTATAATTATGATTACAGTAATAATAAATCCAATAAGAGTAACTAAATAATAATAATATTATTATAATAATAATAATTATTATAATAATAATTGTAATAATTATAATAATAATTATAATGATAATAATAGTAACAATAGTATTAGTTAGTAGTACTAGTAAATGTAATAATAATAATAATAATTATTATAATTATACTAATAATTAATCCAATAAGTGTATAATAATAATTATAATAATAAGTATTATTATAAAGAAAATAATAATTATGGAGGTTTTTATTATTATATTATTATTATTATTATTTGAATAATAAATCCAATAAGACTAATAATAATAATAAATCCAATAATAATAATAATAATAATTAGAATAATGAATAGTATAATAATAATTATAATAATAATAAATATTATTCTAAGAGTAGTAGTAAAGTAATAGTAATAATAATAATAATAATTATTATTATTATTTTACATTATAATAGTAACAATATATAATAATTGGAAGAGTAAATATTATTGTTTAGCTTAGTAGTAAAGTAATAGTTATAATAATAATGATAATTATTATTATTATACCAATAATAAATCCAATAAGAGTCATCATTATTCTAATACAAATAATGAAAATATATAATAATTGAAAGAATAAATGTCTTTTGAAGAGCATGTAGTAAAGTAATAGTAATAGTAAGAGTAGTAGCAATAGTAATTATATGGAGCAAATATTTATATGTAATAGTAATTGCGATTTGTGGGTTTAATTTTTTTATATGATTTAATTTACGAAATTAATTTTATGTGTTCATGCTTTCATAAATGTCATGAAGGTAAATATATAATTTCCATTGGTAGGCCTCTATGGATCAAGAACGTAGTTGGATGTATAATAGTCGTTATTTACTTGGTCGATTTGGGTACAAAGAGGAGTGGGAGACAGGGGTTGAGCAGTTCATAACATTTGCCTATAGTAACCCAGGTCACATGGATGGAAACAAAATACGTTGCTCGTGTAGGAGATGTAAAAATTTGAGGTTTAAGAATTGTGATGATGTTAGAGTTCATCTATACAAATGAGGTTTCATGCCTTATTACACAAACTGGACAACTCATGGGGAGCCATTTAATGAATGTCCGCATCAGCCTTTTGATAATTGTGATTGGTATGACAATGCTGAGTACAGTTCAAGGTCAAACCCATATGCTCGAATGATATTTGATGCAGCGGGACCAAGTGCACATCAGAATTTCACTGAAGTGGATCAAGAACCTAATGAAGGTTTTAAACAATTTTCTGATTACTGTACTCCGCTAGTACACCTCTGTGGGATGGATGTGAGAAGCATTCTGAGCTTTCTGCTGTAGTTTGTTTGTTAAACCTTAAAGCAGAATATCATATACCAAGAGGGTGTTATGATGTTATCGTGGCCTTGATGAAAGAGACACAGCCAAGTGATAGCAAGATGCCATCCAATTGGTATGAGACGAAGAAATTAGTTTCACAACTAGGTCTTGCCCATCTGAAAATTGATGCTTGTGTTAACGACTACATGTTGTTTTGGAATAATGATGAAGATGGTTCATAATGCAAGTTTTGTGGTGAATCTCGGTTTAAGCAGAGAAAACCTGGGCGGGGTAAGGATAGAGCAAGAAAGACTATGCACTATTTACCACTCACTCCTCGCCTTTAGCGACTATGCTTCACTTTCAACTGCGGAGCACATGAGGTGGCACAGTGAGCATCGATCCGACCCAAATGTTTTAAAACATCCTTCAGATGGGGAAGCATGGAAACATTTTGATTCCACGAACCCGTTCTTTGCGGCGAATGCTCGTAACGTTCGTCTTGGAGTTTGTTCTGATGGCTTTGTGCCTTTTGGGAACTCTGGAAAACAGTACTCATGTTGGCCTGTCATTGTTACTCCGTATAATTTGCCTCCTTGGATGTGTATGAAGAAACCATATATGTTTTTTACTGCATTGATACCTGGGCCTCGATCCCCACGTCAGAATATTGATGTGTATTTACAACCTCTTATTCATGAATTGAAGCAACTATGGGAGGATGGGGTCGAAACATGGGATGTTTCACTGAAATAAAATTTTCAGCTCCGAGCTTCAGTTTTGTGGACCATAAATGACTTCCCGGCTTATGGGATGTTGTCTGGATGGATGACTCATGAGAGGTTATCATGCCCTATTTGCATGGATGCTACTAAAGCCTTCCAACTTGAGCACGGGAGGAAGACTTCATTCTTTGATTGTCATCGGCAATTTCTCGAGTTGGATCACCCATATAGACGAAACAGAGTCGCCTTTAAGAAAGGAAAAGTTTAGAAATCGTTGCCTCCTGAGCATCTACCGCCTGAGACAATATTTGAACGTATTTCACATTTGCCATCTGTAGTTCACAATGGACAGGTTGTAACCATACCAGCCTATGGCAGAACTCATAACTTGACTAAACGGAGTATTTTCTGGGAGTTGCCGTATTGGAAGAGTAATTTAATCCGCCATAATTTGGATGTTATGCATATAGAGAAGAATGTTTTTGACAATATATGGAATACAGTGATGGATGTGTCCAATAAAACTAAGGACAACGTGAAGGCTCGTAAGGACCTTGAAATTCTGTGCAGTCGCTCAGAGCTAAATGTAATTCCTCAAGGCGACGGTCGAGCATTTAAACCCAAAGCCACTTTTGTATTAAACAGACATCAGAGATCTGATGTCCTGAATTGGGTTAAAACACTTAGACTCTTAGACGGCTATGCATCAAATCTTGGGAGGTGTGTTGACAATAATGTAAGTCAGATGTCTGGTATGAAAAGCCATGATTGTCATGTAATGATGCAGAGGCTCCTCCCAATTGCACTTCAAGCAATTCCGAAAAATATTTGGAAACTGTTGACCGAGTTAAGCCAATTCTTCCGAGATTTATGCTCTCCAGAGTTAGATGTGAATCACATGGTCGAGTTGGAAGCCAATATTCCTGTCATACTTTGTAAGTTGGAAAGAATTTTTCCACCGGGTTTTTTTGATTCGATGGAACATTTGCCGGTGCACCTACCTTACGAAGCAAGGGTTGGAGGGCCCGTTCAATATAGGTGGATGTACAAATTTGAGCGTTGTATGCATGACCTCAAAATGAAAGTATCAAATAAGGCTTATGTTGAGGGTTCAATTTGTGAAGCATATCTAATTGAGGAGACCTCAACATTTTGCTCTCACTATTTTGAATCCCATATTCCACATATGGCAACTAGAGTACCTCGTAATGATGATGGCAGAGAAGGACCATATGATGAATCGGTGTGGTCGATCTTTAGATACCCGGGGCGGCCATATGGTGTATCAAGATATCGATATCTTGATGACAATGAATTGAGGGTCGCATCTGCATATGTGTTACTAAATTGTAAGGAGGTGAAGCCGTACCTTGAGTAAGTCAAATAAGACCTATTTTCTTTATAAACTCTATCAAATACTACTACTTTTCTTGGTTTATAGTAAACTAATGAAGTTTATACTCCATGGCCCTCTTTCTATATCTTGTAGTTTGTTTGTTGATGAAGTGCGTACGCATGAACCCAATATACAAATGTCAGACCTGGATGTCTACATTGAGAATAACTTTGAGACATGGCTTAGAAACTATGTAAGTTTTCTACACTTAAACTTACCCCATATTTTGCATTTTGAAGGGTAACATATATTCATAGTATCACAATGTGTAACTAGGTGAATGATGTGCGTAACACTATCACGGACCGCTTCCTGTGGGATGTTGCATGCGGGCCTTCACGTCGTGTTGAGAGTTGGCCTGTTTACTTCATAAATGGGTACAAGTTCCACATTAGCGACTGGGGTCGCGACAAAGCAACATTTAACAGTGGAGTATGTATAAGGACTTCAGGAGCAAGTGAGGTTGAATGTGATTTTTATGGGGTGTTAGAAGAAATCATTCAGCTTGAATATCTTGGCTGGCCACACAAAAAAGTTGTATTGTTTCGGTGTGCTTGGTTTGACCCTACATCAGAGCGTGGCACTCGGGTTCATAAGCAATATGGTATAGTTGAGGTCCGTGATGGGCGTCGATATGGGAAATTTGACCCATTCATTCTTGCATCCCAAGCAGATCAAGTGTACTACACCCCGTACCCAACAAAGTCACGTGACAAAATGGGTTGGTTAGTGGTTTTGAAAATAAAACCTAGACGCATCGTTCATACTAATGTAAATGATGTCGAAGATGCATTTCAGGAAGAATTATTGCCTGGTGTGAACACGTCTGTCATTATTATGGATGACCCAATCGACAATTTAGCTGAAACAGGAGTATGGGAAGCAGTAGAGGAAGACATGCCAATCAGGGAAGAAACTTTGGAACATGACGATGAATCTGACAATGAGGAGTCCCTTGAAGGAAGTGATGAAGAAAATGAATTTGAATCTGGGGATACTGATAGTGGCGAATCTGAGACAGAAACTGAGGACGATGTAGTCCATTGACAAGAATGTAAACGTTTCAACTGCCTAGTTATAGTGAGAACGTGGAATAACTTTCAATATATATGTAAATACTAAGTCGAACTTTAAACTGGTGCAGGCAATATTAATTAGCAAGCTTTTTTTCATTTATGTATGTTAGTTTTGTAAACTGCTGTATGGGTTTTTAAAATAATGCAGATGTCACGTAAAGGAGATGCAACGTATACACGTCGGCCAGGGAAAGGCCTATTTCAGAAGATGAAAGAAGCATTAGTAGAACCAATTGCTCGACATGAAAGGGCAGGCCAATCGCATTCCCATCATTCAGATGCACAGCCCTCAGCAGAACCAACAAATGTTCCAGATACTCACCCTGGCACAGGTGATATCCGCGGTGCTTCTGTCGGCCGTAGTGGTACTCGATATACTCCGGCCCCTGTTGTTTCACCCGATGGTGGGAATTCCATTGGTCAGTCAGCGGTATCCCAAGGCCAGATTCAGGCGCGCTTACGGATAAGACCTCACGGAAACACGTAAGTATTGCAGCCTTTTGAACCATAATTGTTAAATTAACATCGAGTATGTGAAGTCGCAGTAAAATAATAATATGTATTGTCTCAAAACATGCACTTCATGTAGCTTCCTTCCATCAAGAGCAACACGGTTGGTGACTAGATGCTTCACCACACACTTCAAGGGACATCATGACTGGACGAGCGCAAGCATGGCAGATATTCAAGCGTGGTGGCGCGTATTTGAGGTTTGCACTGTCTTCGCACTATTTGAACTTTATTAACCATGTTGTCAACAATGCGATGTACAATATATTTTTTTTATAACGTGTAGGGATTATGTGAATGGGATCCAGCTGACCATAATGAGGTCTATCGCGTTTGGCATATGATGGCGGCGAGTCATTACCGATTCACACTGGGTGACATCCGACGGGAGAAAAATCCGGAAAAATGGCGAGCAAGGGCATCTTTTATGACCGACGCACAGTATGCAGAAATGGAGGAATGGTGGGCTTCAACGGAGTTTAACGAGCGATCGGCAAGGGGGAAGACAATGCGAGCTTCATCATCGCAGTCATCTAACTCAACAGGTGCAGCAAGTGCTACTTATGCAAGAGGTTCGGTTTCAATAACTGAACACCGAGAACGAATGGTAAAATTATCATAATCTGTTAATTCAAATTCAACTTATTTACTTTGTAAAAAGATTAATGTTAGTACGTTTCCAATGTAGCGTGAAAAAGATCCGGAGAAAAGGGACCCTGGCTTGTTCAAGGTGATGCAGCAAACTCATAAGAAAAAAAACGGTGAATACGTTAACAGGCGCACTGAAAAAGTTGCGGTAATTATCATGCTATAGAATTACAGCCTTAATTTCTGATCTTAATACTAATAACTTGTCGTTATTCTTTATGTAGGCAATAATAAATGCTGAGATTGAGGAAGCAACGCAGCAGGCGGATGACGATGGTGGCGCACCTGACATAGATGAGGTTGCGATTATGAGTGCAGCTGCGGGGGGTAGGAAAAAAGGCCGTGTATTTGGACTTGGATCAGAACAACATGTTGTGCCTGGACGACGACGACCAGCGCTTACGCATGCAGCACATGTTGATGTCACACAGACTCCGGAGTTCACTGAACAAGTACAGCGAGTCGTAGCGGAGCAAACTGCACAACAAGCATCACATTATGAGCGGAAGCTAGAGCGTCTGAAGAGGAGACAACGGATTGAGCTCGAGTACATATGTAAGTCAATTGGCATTCCACCGCCCGCGCCTCCTGCAGATGATGATGATGACTCGGGATCGGATTAAGAATATATCAGGTATATCATGCTACTATGTGTGTTTATTAACAAACAAACATTTAGTTGGAGAATGAAACCATGTAATTTCTACTATAAATGCTTATGTGTGGATTTATAAGTACATTTATATCATGACGTAGTAATTTGAATTGTGTATGTTTTTATGTCGTTTAATATATATTGTTATGTAATTTTAGTAAAAAAATTTGACTACAATCGATATAATTATCTAGAATATAATAGGTTAAAGTTTAAAGCAAACAATCAATTCAAATGAACAGTGCAATCAATGAAAAAATAATTCAAAACGGAAAGTAAATATGGCCAAATTTTCAACTGCTTTTTCCAACTGCCCAGCCTCATTTCCAACTGCCTGAGCAGTTGGAAAAGTTCCCAAAATTTCCAACTGTCTGAGCAGTTGGAAAATTTCCAACAGCTGAGGCAGTTGGAGCAGTTGGAACACAAAAAATAAAAAAAAAACTACAGTCGTTGGGAATTCTCCAACTACTTATTTTCTAACGGCTAACAGTTGGAAATTCCAACTGCTAAAACCTGGGCCGTTGGAAGTAAAACTTCCAACGAATAGATTTCCAACTGTGCCGTTTCCAACTGTCAGCCGTTGGAAACATAAAATTTCCAATGGCTGGCAGTTGGAAATGACAGTTGAAAATTAAGGTTTTTTTAGTAGTGAAACCCTTAAACACCAAACTCTAACACTAAACATAAATCTTATTAATCCTAAGCCCTAAAGCTTGAAACCTTATCCCTAAACCCCTGAAACCACATAGAATCTCTTGCCTTTAAGTACTTTAAATCGCTAAACCAGCTCAAATCCTATAACTCCAAACTCTAAACCCTAATTAAAAATCTAATTCCTAACATACTATCCTTAACCTTAACTTTAACCTTGTAAAGCCTACCCTTAATTTAGATATATAACACCATCGGTAGTGATTGAACATGAAGATGCAGCTTCATTTACAAAGTTACTTTGTAACGATTTCAAAGATAATTTTGAGGATGAAAGTTTATAGTTACTCAGTGACGCTTCCCGCAAATGATGAAACGATTATTCATCAAATTATATGGTTTAATTACTGTGTTTAGTAATTAAACTTCCTCATCATCTAGGGGTTTGCACATATATGCAAGTAGTAACTTATTTCATATTGAGCAATTTTTATATACAGTAAGTTTAATGATTTTGTTAGGATATATATATATATAGGGTTTAGGGTTTAGGGTTATATATATCAATTTCTAGATTTTGTCAGTGTGCATATATGCACTAATATATTTAAACATATTACACACACACACACACACACACACACACACACAAAAATGAAAAATGAAATATGAACACTGATGGAAGTTAATAACAAAATCATTAAACTTACCTAATGTGTTTAAGTAAGTTTTATATATATATATATATATATATATATCTATATATATATATATATATATATATATATAATATATATCTCGCTCCCAATATATATATATATATATAAATGTGTGTATATATGTATATATAAGTACCGTGTGTCTGTGTGACTAAATACACATTAAGTAAGTTTAATGATTTTATTAAGTTTTATAAATTTTCATATTTTACACACACACACACACACACACACACACACACACACACACACACACACACACACACACACACACTTGTAGATGTGGGAAATATATATATATGTATATATATTACAGATTCGGGAGGGTGGGAATAAAAACTTTTTTGACGATTTTTGCGCCACAAAATCGTAGGAAGTCTCTTACGCTTTTCATGCATCTTATTTTTTAAAGGAAAAGTGTTAGAAAACCATAGGTATATTTCCTACACTTTTGATTATTTTTTTTTTATGTATGAAAACCATCGGATAAGGTCAAGGTCAGCTTCTTTTTCAACCACTCCCTTACTCTATTTTGATTTGTCGCCTTCTTGTTTCAACACTAGCTCCACCGTTCCACTAGGTCCGTGTGCTTTTCATATTAGCTCGTTGGACGCCAGTGATCTGAAGCCTTCATTGTAGCCAGCATTAGCTCACCGTTAACAGTAACTCGTCGCTGACTAGTGCCTTTTACCACCAGGTAAGCTGCTTTAATCATTCGGCCTAATCTCACTCTCATTTCTTTGTTAATTTGCTCAATTTTAGTTACCTGCATTGTTTGGTTTCATTTCAGAATTTAAGTTTATATTTAAATGAATATTAGTCAAAATTAGTGTTATTATTTAAAATTAGAAAAGTAGTTAAATTAGGTCAATTGTGAAAATTTGGTAAAGCATACAATTAGCAAAAAACTAAAATATGAAATTTAGGTAAGTGCCATCGACTTCTATAATTTATTTATTGATAAATCTATTTTTTTTACAATTATGTCAATTTTATATATCTCTTACTAGAATTTCATTTGTGACAACTTGCTTGCTAATGAGTCCGTTCGTTCCACACTAGCCTTCATTCACGTGAGGCTATGGGACGAAAGTTGTATCTCTTAGTCACACACATCTTGATCTGCACGGAAGGAGCATGTCACCAAACTAACGGTAATTAATTTTGGTTAATTTTTTTTATAGTAGTTTCCTTATAAACTAATACATTTTTTTATATTTTATTAATGTAGAACTACTATACATGGGATCCCAGGGACTTCGGACACATCCACAAACTTGTGTTTAAATTTTGCTCGCAGTTTATACGGAACCACTTGCATCACTGGAGGACGTTTGTGATGGGAAAGGTCCCAAATTTTTACAATAACCTCTGCTGCAGTTTGCAGTGGCTACACATTCCATTGGGTTATAGTGACCACATATGGCACTAGTTGTGTGACCAATGACAGCAGGAGAAATGAAAAAAATTGTCCATGGTTGGTTCACATGCCAAGAATGTAGTAGATCAGTTGGGGATTGTTCCAAAGCACATGATGGGCTCTATCCCAGGCGAGATGCACTATGATCATATGATAACAACTTTTCCATTCCATTAACTTACATTACAATTTTCATAATACATTACCAATTACTTGATTTGTTAACCACACATTAAATGCTCAGACAAAAGAGCGGGATGGAGTTAAGCCAACATTTGATTAATGGTGGATTCGAACTCACATTTGGAAGAACATGAATAAACCTGTCGATTAGATTGCACAATAGCTTAAGATAATAAATTTTCATACATCATGACTAACAACATTTACATATTTATTAAGTGTTTTTATCAAATCTAATTTCATTTTATTGTATGAAGGATACATGCAGAAGGTTTAGGAAAAATACCCAAATTTGGACAACCGGCCGTAGTTTGATGCCTAGTTGTGGGGTAAGGTACGAGGCCCTCCAAAGAAGGGTCGACTATTGAGTATTCCGCTTTGTCTCGCTGATCCTCATACGTTTGTAACAAATCGGGTATTTTCTATTCTGATTTAACTTTATTTGTTAATTTTATCACTTTTACTTTCCTAATTGTTTCTTACCTACTACATTAGGTTCCACGTGTTGATCCGGCCGAGTTTGCTTGGCTAATGGCTGACAATGACCAATTGTGGTGAGGTTTGACCCAACTTCAGGCTGAGTTTCATGAGCAGCGTCAGGCTAGCCAGCCTACCCAACTGGACACCAATGTTGCAGTGAACTCCATGATGAATAGATTGATACAACAAGGTATCATAGCTGCATCAACAATCCCAACTGAGTTCTAGATTGGATCCTCGACTTTGTGTGATGATGATGGCAGTACTCGATGAGATGGCGATGATCAGCCTGACTCTGCATCTGGTTGATTATTATTAGTTAATCTTATTATAATGTAAATGTTTTAGCTTTTTTATTAATTTTAATCAACTTTTTTAATAGTATTTTATTAGTTATATATATATATTTGTATGTATGTATGTATAATATTATTATCTAATATACTATATATAGATATATCTATGTGTATTATTTTAAAAAAAAAAATAATTGAGATGTCATAAAACTGTCACAAAATCATAGGACATTTATTGCCAAAAAACCGTAGGACAAGTTATATCACAAAGCCACAGGACAATTATTGTCACAAAGCCGTAGAACATTTATTGTCAAAAAAGTGTAGGATAAGTTATGTCACAAAACCGTATGACAATTATTGTCACAAAACTGTAGGATAGTATTATCATAAAACCTTCGGACAAAAATTGTTAAAAAAACGTAAGTATTAAATATCTCAATACTATCGGACTATTAGTGTCAGAAATCTGTTGGACTGTCTTACATTTGTCCTACACTTTGTATTTTTGACATGGACATTTCCTACAGTTTTGTTCTACAGTTTTTATCGTAGCAAATGATAGTTCCCTACATTCTTCAGACGATTTTTCCTATCTTAAATACCTCTTTTTCTTGCAGTGATAAAGGACTATGCCTATCAAATCCACTAGTAGATAAAAAAATTAGTCTTTTCAGTTAACTGAATTTTAATTGAGAAAATGAAAAACCAAAACTAAGTTTGTAACCAAAAACTGAAATATCACTAAAAATTGGTAACCGAAAATTGAAATTTTTTTCTGATTATTCGGTTATTTCGGATAAAACCGAAATTTTATTCACCCCTAATTCTTATTCCAAATATCATTGATTCTTCTACTGGGATCCATCCAAATCTCATCTCATCTCAATCCAACTATGCATCACCTGCCCCAAACTGCCACTATTAATGAAAAATAAAAAACAATTCGCATCCAATTTGAACCATAGTATCATACTACTAGTATTAGTAATATTTAATTTCCAGCGAAACATACATACATATTTTTGGCCTTCCAATTTTGATCTTCATATCTTAACTGGGTTGCCAAGTCGAGTCTTCCATCACCTGTAAACTCTAATCTTTTCCATATATCGAACGATTAGCAGATAGGCTTGTAGGGCACCGTTCGTCTAGCAATTGGAAGACTTGAAAAAGTTATTTGCTGTTAGTTTTTTAACATTTAGCTTTAAGGATTTAGTCTTCATTGTTAATAAATTATTTAAAACTCTAATATTGATCTAAAGAACCTATTTCCAATTATGATTAGTCTTTAAATATTTTTTTTGGTAATCAAAAGTATTTTTTTTAAAGGTACAATGGTTAAGAGATATTTATATCTACAGGATATAGAAAATATTTACTTTATCGGGACATTAAAAGTAACCAAACAAGCATTTTAGAGCATTATATGTGGAGAAGTAAACTCTAGACCTCCTACATTCTCTTGATGCTGGCCCCTAGCCAATTCACCTAAATAGATGGACAATCTTTAAACATTTTAAAAACATCTTGTTTTGGTATCTTATAAATCCAACATATTTCATTAGAGATGACATAGTATGTCATTCACTGTTTTTGTTTCTCCTTGTTTTTTATTTGTCGAAAGTGGGACGTTTATAAGACACAACAAGACGAGAGAAAACAAGAGTTTCGGCCTCAGGCGCCTCATAATTACAAGCAAAGACAAATCAGCTTCCAAAATATTCCCTAAAAATTCTAGGGTACAAAAGGTACATCTTGGGATAAACCAATCTCAAACAAAACTCTCCTACTTGATTCCCCTATCAGTAGACACTTTCCCTCACTGTTTTGATAAATAGCGAGCAATTCTTATAATAAAAGTGGCTTGATTCCCCTCACTGTTACTGACCAATGTCAAGTGTGCTCAATGTGATTTTCACTTTTTCTGTTTTTTTTTTTTTGGGCGGATACTATGAGGCATTTTAATTAACCTAATGGGTAGATTAAGCAGTTCGTGGCTGCGACTGTTTAAAGGAATTTTGTAGGCTATAATTCGACATCTAGGTCTCAATGGGACCTTATGCCAGTTAAGCTACCTATCTAAGTTATGTGATGGTCACTGTTTATAAGTAGATTTTATTGTATTCTTTATTTTCCCTATGCATTCTAAGTTTATATACCTCCTTGAGTTTTAGTTTAAGCCTCGTTTCAGTTAATCTTAAGTTCTATGTTTCAAGTGCATTATTGTTTACATAAAAGTAGTTGGTGTGTCCCAACCATTTCCCTTATTGCTTTTTGCAATTTAATTTACAAGTTATAGATATGATATGACTTATTATATATTAATTAGAATGAAATCTAATAATGAGAGGCAGATTCTTAAACATTTATGTGCTAATTGTTAGAATGATTCGAGACTACAGGATAAAGTACTTATAGATTAGGTGTCATGGGTGTAATATACTCAACGCTAAATATGTGTGCGTCTTGATGAGCCACGCATAGCATTAGGAAATTGATGTTCTTCATTTTTTTTCTTTTTTATTTTTCTCTATATTTTCCAAACATAATCTTATTAAGTGAGATATATCACATGACGAGCTGATCGAAGTTCAGAATTCTTCTTGATGGTAGCACAAAATAAAAACACAAGGATGATATGCAGATAAAGTGGGAAATATCAAAATTTTTCCAATCTTTCACAGAATCTCTTATAGTGCTATTGTCTCTGTTAGTCAACCCACATTTGTCAAGCATCTGTTTTACCAAATATTCTCTTCGTCCCCTAATTAGGGGGATGTTTGCTATTTCTAGATTACTAGCTCTATGTTTTACCAAGTGCAGCGCTTTTCTTTCTTAGTTTTGCTTTATTTACAAAAATGTTATCGTGTCTTAAATAACATATTTTACAAAATAAACAGTGTTTTTAGTAGAATTGCTATCGTGATTTAAACAATATATCTTATGAAATGAACAATACATTTTGTAGAACTGCTACCACATCTTGAATAGTACATTTTATAAAATGAATAATATTTTTTATAAGACTGTCACCGTGTTTGAACAACATTTCATATAAAATAAACAAGATTTTGAAGTTAAACTTGTCTAAATGGAATAACATTTTTTACTAAATGAAACAACATTATTTATGAACTATATTTTTTATAAAATAAATAGCATTTTATGGGATATCAAATTTTTATGAATGAAATAACATTTCTTACCGAATAGAATAACGTTATTCATGAATAACATTTCTTACAAAATGAATAGTACTTTACAAAGTAACATATTTGTATGTACGGAACAACACTTCTTATTGTTGAGAAAAAGACAACATTATTTACGAAAATAACATTTTCTTATGAAGTGAATAACAAATTTATATGAATGAAACAACATTATTTATGAATAATATTTCTTACAAAATGAACAATATATTATAAAACATGTCATTTGTACACTACTAAAAAGAGGGCTTTTTCCAACTGCCATTTCCAACGGCTTGACGTTGGAAATTTTGAAGTTTCCAATGCAAGACCGTTGGAAACAAGGCAGCTGGTAATTGATGCGTTGGAAGTTCAATTTCCAACGGCCCAAGTGAAAGCCGTTGGAAATTCCAACTGTCAACCGTTGGAAAATTATTTCAACGGCTGTAATTATTATTTTTTTTCACATTCCAACAACCTTGGCAGTTGGAAATTTAGCAATTTTTCCAACTGCTTAGGCCATTGGAGCAGTTGGAAATTATTTTTTTTTGTGTTTTTTATTCCTATGCTGTTTATTCTAATACTTATAGATTTTTTTTATATTTTAGTAGGAAAATAAGAAACATATAAATTTTATATTATGTATATATTACTTAATAATATTGTAGATTTTATAATATGACAAAGAAATTATATCTTAAATTTACAAAACAAAAATCAAAAGCAAAAACTATGAAAACGCAGAAAACTTATAAAAATAGAAAAATACATAAATAACATAATTACAAAAATTACAAGAATTTAAAACTTCAGATCTACAAAATTACAAAAATACAAAAAATACAACCAGATCCCAAAACGGTCGCCAGTGAGGAACGGTGGACGGCTAAGAATAGTGGCGGTGAGGGCGGATCTGGTGCGACGGATCGTGGACGGTCGGCGAACAGCTCTGGTGCGCCGAAAAACGGACAGTCAGCGAGCAGATTTGTTGCGACGAAGAGAGGACGATTCGCGAGATCATCTGGTGCTACGAAGAGAGCGATGGACGACTGGATCTGGTGCGATGGAGAACGATGGTCGAAGAGCACATCTGGTGTGACGGAGAGAGCGACGGAGGGGAGAGAAGGGAGACGAACCTGCTGCTGGACAGAGAAAATGAAGGAGGGCAGAGAGCGCGACAGAGGACAGCAGAGAGGAGAGACAGAAGACGAAGAGAGATAGAGCAGAGAGAACAGAGAGGAGAGAGAGGCAAGACGAAGAGAGAAGAGAGAGGGAGAGCAGAGTCTGAAGAGAGAAAAGAGAGAGCAGAGGGAGAAGAGAGAGAGACGAAGAGAGAACAGAGATGAGAGGAGGGAAAGAGAACACAGAGAGTCGATAGACGGGAGGGGTAGTGGAAATGGTAGGAAGTTATAGTTACGTAGCCAGTTGAAGGGCGCTCGGAGCTGTTTAGTAAGGCGATCAAAGGGTGCAGTGTTTGGGCTTTTTTGGCCCAATAGACCATTTTGTTTGGGGGTTAGGAAAAACCTGATTAATAGGATAGATATATAGGAATAAATTATATATATATAATATCTATAGATATATATAGTCAATATGAACATATATAAATATCAATATCAATAGACTATTATATATAGATATTATGTTGTTGTTGTTTTTATGGCAAATATTTCAAAATAATTATGATATTATGATACATTTTAAACATATATATATATTATATTATGATAAATTTATATTATACTAATATATTATGATAAATACATATTATACACATACATATTTATAATTATGATATTATTATACAAAAATATTTTTATTTTTTCAGCTGCCTAGGCCGTTGGTAACGTAAAATTTAAATATATGTCATAATATGTATTTATCATAATATAATATATTATATGTTAAAATGTATCATAATATATAATGTATCATAAGTATCATATATATCATAATTAATTAATTAATTATATATACATATATATATATATATCATAATTATAAATATTATTATAAATTTTTTTTCCAACTACCTAGACAGTTGGGAAAAAAATTATTTTCTAACGGCCTAGGCAGTTGGAAAATATCATAATTTTTCCAACGGTTTAGACCATTGAAAATTGGTGCGTTGGAAATATTTCAACCTTTCTAACGTCTAGGCCGTTGGAGATTTTTTTTTAAGGGGCCAACTTTTTTTCACAGTTTCCAACAGTGTAGCACGTTGGAAATTTCCAACGGCTTGGCCGTTGGAAATTGAGATGTTGGAGAAAAGGGTTTTTTAGTAGTGGTATGAGTAGAATAATATTTCTTATTGAAAAAAACAATATTATTTATAAAATAGTACTACAAATTCTGAATAACAGAAGCAAAAAATATGGAACAATGGTTGTTATGAGATGAATAATAATTCATTGTAAATGAAGAAAAGATTGTTCTTGAACAACAACTTATATATGGGAAACAATAGTTGTGACACAAGAGGCCATCAGAACAAGCAATCACAAGCGCTAGCTAAAACTAGCTTCTTGCTCTTTTCAACCTTTTTCAACTCTTAGTGTAGGACTCATATGAACCACTTCTACTATAATGGTTTTCATTAACTAAATAGAAAATGGTAGTAATCTTCTCGTGTTGTGCTCCATTTCCCCTTTGATTCCAGCCAACCACAGCGTGAACCGCCAAGGGAGTGGCGACCCAGGGCATTGAACAACAGCGGGTCTCCGAAATTGATATGGTGAAAGGGGAGCAATGGCAGAGCATGGGCTTTAATAGATGATATAGAAGGGATTCAATGAAAGGATGGGAAAATGAACGACAGAGGGTGGCGCTATGATGTCAACAAGAAAAAAGAGTTGGAACTGATCTCAGGTTTCCAAAAATTAATACTGTTAGTGTTTTACATTTACCGAAAGAAAAAAAATTAACAATTTAATATATTCATTAACTATAAAAAAATATCATAAACTTACTAAAAAGTAACTGTAAATTTCATAAATTGCTATTTAACAGTGTGAAATAGATACGGGCAAAGTACACATTCTTTTCCCATGGCTAGTTGCAAATTAGCGCTCATAGTCATACATGGATATTCTTTTGTTGCCAGCTCCGGTCAGTCATTA
This sequence comes from Aquilaria sinensis, assembly GCA_005392925.1. NCBI lineage: Eukaryota > Viridiplantae > Streptophyta > Magnoliopsida > Malvales > Thymelaeaceae > Aquilaria > Aquilaria sinensis. The sequence continues at coordinate 359,384 of SMDT01003301.1, forward strand.
ATCGCTCATATGGCGATAAAACCTTGAAATCCAGAAATATTACAGTGTCCCGACTGGTTTGGGAAATATTTACTATTAACTCGGCGCAGGAAAGAAACTGGCAGCGCAAAATGTTTGTTTTCACTGTTCTGTGACTGACCCGTTCTGGGTCAGCCGGGAACTTTATTGCTTGACATGGATTGGTGTTTGTGGCCCGGAATCCAAAACCAATAAGTTTCGTCTTTCATGGAAAGAATTGTTATTTGGTGTCTGTCGCCTTTTCTTTTCTAGATTGTCCCCCAAGTTCCCTCATTCTGGGTAAAAAGAACAGTGGGGATGGTGGTGGGACGAAAAACTGGAAATTTCAGAAAGTTGCTGAAAACGTAGCAGACAAGGTTGCTCCTCGTGTTGAATTCCAGGCTTGCTAATGCGGTGATACTTCCATTCTTTCCTTCATGGATTCGTTTGTTATTGTCCATTGCTTTGTCTCCTTTCCAGCCAATAGGCCAAATTTCAGGGTTGGTCTCTTAACTTTGTCCACTTAAGGGAGTTAGTCCTTTGAGTATGATTTAGTACTAATTTAAAGCTCTGTTTTTATTATCTCCATTTCTTTGGTTCAATAAATTTTATAGTTTATTAGATTTCATAAAAGATTGATTTTTGGTTTTTAATCACGTGTCCTCTATTCTTGGTTTGTTTGGTTATGAATCTATGTACTGTAGCTAGATATAGATAAAAGTACGGTATATTGGAAAAAGAAATAAAAACATTGATTTAATTGCTTAATTAGAATCATGATTGTTTTCTTTATTTTGATGTATTTCAACTCTAGTATTTAGATTAAAAAAAAAAGAACCAAATTAGAGGCAAAAGAATATATTAATGCAAGAAATTGAACAAATAAAAACATAAAGAAAAATTGGTGAAAAAGACGAGGGAAAACTATCGCAAAGGTAAAGATATATTGGATGATTTATTGATGTGGATAAACCCCTAGCAATGGGCATTTATTTTACCAAAATAAGTAAACAAATTTATAGAAAAAATAAATTATCAAAGTAAAAGTGGAGAGAATAAAAAAATGAATTTTTTCAGCTTTCCAATTAGCCGATAAAAATAAGAAAAATATAAATTATTAAATATTCAAAACTTATTTAAATTATTATACATAATTTTTTTGAATTATCATTTTTAAATAATTTAATAATTGTAGTTAGCAATATTGTAAAGTTTGTTAATCCATGAGTGAGTTTGGTGTCAATGAAAGTTTCCAAATGTAAGAGTCATTTTGTTGAAAGGTTGAAAGTTAGGACTAAAGTTATAGTTTATCCGAGTTGTTAAGGAGCCAACTCCCTTCGTTTCTCAAACTCTAGAGATTAAATCAAGCTGAGTCATACGTACTCGCATGAGACGGCAAAGTTAAGGGACCTGATAAGGTTTACTACCCATGAGCTTGATAATAAGCCCCATCCAAGGCTGGGACTATTTCCCAATTCATATTTGGGCCGGAAAAATGCACAGCAAAAATTGGGCCTGGATTCCCCCTATGTAGAGGTCTGCTCAAACCTGTGAAACTTGGAAGACACTTGGTCGGTTAGTCCAAGTTTGAGCAAATCAGAGGTGTTGAAAAGGGAAAATTAACAGACTCTATTTAAATACAGCTTAAAATAGTCCATTCAAAAATAACAAAAATATATATGTATACAAGTTATCAGCAATATTTTGGCATATTTATACAAATACTTGGCCATGTTTGGCCTTCTAGTAGCCATCAGTTTATCACAAAAACTAAGTCATACATACTTATTGACTTCTTTTACAAGTAACAAAAATATTGAACAATAATAGATGGTTTCATCAGTAGACCATCTGCATTTTCACCTTCGTCTTGAATCAAAGCATCCATCCAGGTATGAATGCATGCACATTCTGCCCGTGCCCTGCAACGTTCATTTCACTTGATCCAACGGGATCATATCTGTGACAGGAACGTACATTGAACAGTTTTAGATGGCCCAAAGTGAAAGTGAAAGAGCTAGAAGAGAAGCTCTACAAGGGAGAATCTATTTACATATGTACCCGATTGGCAATGTGGAATTGGTTCCCAGAGGCTGGAAAAAGCCTTCGGATTGGGTTGGGAGGTGGCTGTAGGGGATGTTCTGCCCTCCTGCTTCCCATGAGAGTTGAAGAGGAGCTTGGCCACCGCTACACTCATCCAACTGCGAAATGGGGAATAAAAAATTACACAAGGCATGTGAGATTTCTAACTCTGGTAACTTTCGCCGAGGAAAGCTTCAATAAACCAGGGTTACCTTTCTCCTCAAGCCTTTATTTTCTGCCACAAGATTCTGTTCCTGCACGAGTAAGAAGCTCAATCCACTTATCATAATGGATATAATACAGAAGCATTATATTACACAATATGTAAACCTTGGTTTGTAGTTCAGCAAGCTGGTCAAGCATCAGCTGAGTCTGCAAATGATTTAAACATATCATTATAACAAGTGCCAAGGTACTCGACAGATTGTGATGAAAAAGCTCTAAAATGGCCTGATTCGTAACAGTACACGACCACCTAGCCACAGCAGCAAAAGGAAGTTAGACTAATACTCTGGATACCATCTAAAGGTTGAGATACTATACTGCAAACCTTTTTTCCCAGCCTGACCTATGTCTATGGAATTGGAATTTACATTGGGATAAACAAGTGGATTTACAGCGGGTTTGGTTGGGAAGATTCCACATTTCACTTGGGCGAGAAACAAATCTCGGTCATCTTCTTGTGACGAACGCAAAGTTTGAGGTCTGACCACATAAATGTCGACCTTCTGAGAATTAGTTTTCAACCTTTTTCCTCAGAAAATCATGCACTGTACCTTCAAAATCTCATCCTCTTTAACATGACTAGCGCGCAGATATTCCATCCGCATGTTTGTAGAGGGTGTTCATCGACTTTTTGTATCGTGAAACACCAACATCTAAAGGCTTGGGTCAGTATCTAAGACATGACTAAACACTTGACGAACACAAACTCCAATATAACCGCAGGAATCAATAAATGCAACAGCCAGACTAATATATGTATATACTTAACTTGTCTTTTATTCAAGAGATCATATTTGGATGTAGGCTTGTAGCATTTCAAGAGATAGTTGTCGTACCTTGGTTGACCTGATCTGCTTCAAGGATGCTTCCAACTGAAGCTCAAGCTGCTCAAGCTCCTTCGAATTTAGTGGGGCCAAATCCTCACCAAGAAGGTTCCTGCATTAATTGTTCAAGTTGCACCGTTAATCTCGCAATATCTTCGCATTTGCAACAAATCAGAGTGATTTCTGCACTCTGCAGGTCATTAATTTCAAGTACGGATAGGCAGAATACTAGTAGATTACCTCTGTGACCTCTGAAGGACCTCAACCCTTGCTTTAAGCTTCCAATACTCCTGGTAATTGTTCTGCTACGTTCGTCACACAGAAAAATTTAACTTGAAATGAGATCTCACCAATTATCTTTGTGATTAAACAACTTATCGACTATAGAATAGAATTTATAGAACAGAATGATGAAAAAAGTTCCAAGATTTTATACAGTAACTAACTGCAAATGAAAAACAAAAAATGGTTATACCGGCTAGGCTATACCACTAACCCTTGCATTGTGAGTTGTAATGAATAAGTTGGCATCAAATAATGGTAGCTACCTAAAAGCAGGCAAACAAGTTCATCCATCTTTAGGGTGCAAGGTACGTACCTGTGTCTCAAGGATGGGTTGGCTGGCATCAAGAGCACCATAGCTGCATCTTTGGTACCTCTCAATAGTTTTCAGCATGCTGAAGAGCATTGAAACAAAAGGAAACAAGAAATATAACTGTAAGATCACCACCCAAATTAAAGTAATCAAAATCACGGAGAAATGAATTAGGATGTAATTAGAAGAAATCAGGATAAAACCCCATCAAAGAACCAAATTATGGCTTTAAACCCTAGAGTGTTAAGAAGATGAGAACACATGAGTGCCAGTTAAGCTCACTTTTTAGCAAGAAAATGACGACAAATTTCGACAAGAAACCACCTGAGGCCAAAGGCCATAATATATAGGTCCTAACCCAATACTAGGATAAGACATAACTGAACTCGGAACGTTAAAATTCTGGCCCCAAAAAACAGCAAATGGAACAGATTAGTGCACAGAGAAACCATTGCTTCACGGTATCTAATTCTGCAAGAACCCACAAAAACACAACCAAATTCAACTCAATGATCAAACTAGAGTTTTAACGATCCCGCCTTACCTCAGCAAATATATGAAACTGTGACTAAATCATTTTGAGTTGGAGAATCATAGCTCTGCGAAATCTGGTTTAGTCTTTTAACTTATAAACTTTGAAAGGGCGAAGCGAGGGGCAGCGGGAAGGTTGATTGAATTTCGGGAGCACAACTATATCTCAGAGCCTTAATTGATTACAGGAGGAAACCAGAGACCCTTAAGACTCTCTCTCTCTCTCTCTTAATTTTTTTTAGGTTGTATTTACTAACCAAAGCAATCAAATCCATAAAATAAAATTTAAAAAAAAATCAACATAAGAAACGATTTTTTTTTTCTGCCCCAAAAATATAAGGCAGGTTTTCATTGAGTGTAGATACATTCTAACAGTCCAGAAACTAGCATTCTTACTTCAAATTAGTGTGATTTCACTCACAAATTTCTGCCCGTAGTAGTGCAGTGTTGATACTAGATAGGGTATAAAAACATCAAATTTAACCTTTAAAGCCATTATAGGCCTCATAATTGGCTTAAAGGTTCAATGTTTAGTTTTGCCAACATATTGTATTTAATTTTTCAGAAGTCTGGTAGAAGGGTTGGAGCACACATACAATATTGAAAATGTAGATTAGTTTCTTTGTTTTTTTTTTTTTTCCAAAGAGGTCATAATAGTTTCATAAAGAATCAGTCCTAGGAACATAAGAGAAAATATAAGAGTTAAAATAGACAAAAAGATCCATAATATCATCGATGACAACACCATAAGCATAAAGTGATGGCTTCTAATGGTTGTGGAGAGCAGTCACTGCATTTTGTGAATCAAATTGAATAATTATGTTTCTCGAGCCACACAAGCCAGCTTCCAAAAGATCACTCCAAACAGCGAGGGTTTCTTTGTTTTTATTTTTTTAATTATCAGTAGAATGTTGATCACACACACTTCCTACAATAGGTATTTAAATATAATCTTGTTCTACTGGAGAGAGGCCGGTCTCTTTTTTTGGGGGCTAATCTGGAGTGTTAAAGAGGAATTCAGGGAGAATGAGTCACCTCCTTGTATAAATATAGTTATCCAAGTAAGACCATTGAATTTTCAAATATGAAAAACAAAATATTAAAAAACCTACATGGCTAAAATAAAAAAAAAACACGTTTGCAACCAATATGTTGGACAATACTAGCCTAGCAAACTTAATTAAACTCATATCTCAAATACTCCTCAGTAAAATTGAACCCTTAAAATGCAGGCAAAAACATATTAGATGCAAGAGCAAAAAGGAAAAAAAAATGATCTTCAGGATCGAGGGAGGGAAGGGATGAAGTCAATATCCTTTTGAAAATCCCCCCCCCCCCCCCCCCCCTCCTTTTTTGAAGAAAAATGAGCAATTCATTAAAAACCACAACAAGAGTACAAGGACAACTTGCAGTAAAAGCAACACCCAAAAACAAGACAGACAAAACCAACCACAATAGCTACACTCACAACCAGAGGACCTGGAGATGTGTTCTTTAGCCAACTTAATAGCTTTAGAGTAAACTTCCCTACATATGTATATGAGCAGTGCTACAGTCTGAAACATGGAAAAGAAATAATACACACACATGCATGCATACATTTACATGTGCACATAACTACATACACAAATATACTTACATACAAACACATGATACTAACAATGTGAAACTTATAATTGTGTTTAGAGGGATGCTAAGGGCAAACGCCCCAACAACCGCTTACTAACAAAAGCACAAAATGACAAAGCCACATCATTGTTCCATTTATGCAAATACTGAGTGCTGGTATTACCCTTCTCTATAGCTAGACCTCGATGTACTAAACAGTTGAAGACCTATCCTGCATTTTACTTGTTACTAATTTTTTTTATTAGATTTATAAATAATAATAATAACTAGTGGCAGTTATGATAAAGTCCCTTTCACAAAAAAAAAAAAAAAATGATATAGATGCAATTTTTTTTGTAACTTTGCAACGGCTAATTACAGTTTGTCTCTTGAGTTTGAGGTAAAATTACACTTTATCTCTTCTTATTTAAAAAATATACACTTTTTGGGTTTGTTTCTTGAGCTTAAGGGTATAACATTACACTTTACCTCTTATTGTTTAAAATACCCTTTTTATAAAAAATATTTTAAAAGTTTTTTTTAGGTTTCTTAAAGTGCAAAGTTTAATAAAAAATATATATAGTTTGGACAAATAATTGTTACAAATAAAATTAAATTCTTTTAATTATTAACAATTTCGGATGAACTGCATGGAGTTTTTTTTCCCATGTTCTTGTGTTTATTTTACACGACTCTATAATTTTCAATACATTTTTTTAACCTCTTATATTTAAGGTTGACTTAGCCGATTATATCTTAACCCTATTGATGTGAAGACCATTATGTCATGTGCTCAGCCAAAATTCAACTTTTTGCTTGTGCAAGCGATTTATTCCCTCTGCAACGAGTTGGTGGATTGAGATTTAGTGAGTAAAATGTAGGATAGGTTAACTGTATAAAAGTATTTTTGTAAGTTGTAACACATTGTCTTATAAAGCTTAGAGGTACACAAGGAAAAAAAAATTAACTCGTTAAATCTTCTGGTAACCGATGCATAAATGTATTAATTTATGTATAAATATTATATATGAATCATGTGGTTTACTTAAGTTTGAAACGTTGTTCTCTATATTGATTGCCGTTATTTTTATTTTTATTAATGATATAAAAAACCACAAGATCTTATCTGATATTTGTACATATATTAATGTATTATGGGTTTTTTATAAAAAAATTATTGAGCTAACCTTAAGTCTAAAAGTAAAAAAAAAGTGCAACATAGAAAATTACAAGGTTGGGTAAAAATAAGACAAGACCATAGAAAAAATCTTTCAAAAAAATAATTTTTTTTATCACCACCACCACTAGTTATTACTATTTACAAATATACATTTTTCGGCCTCTTAACTAAGTTTCAGTGTAGTTATAATTATTTATAAATTATCTAAAAAATAAACAAGTAAAATGCAGTAATTAGAGAAAACAAGTGGTTGGACGTGGGTACATATGGTGAAGGGTAACGACCGGTATCTGGTTTTTGCTAGATTGGAACAATGATGTGGCTTTGTCTTTTTATGTGTTTGTTGGTAGGCAACGTTTGCTCTTAGCAGTCCTATTGTGTTTAACTCAGCTAATTAGTGTCATTTATTATGCAAATGAAAATAAAACTGTTCGTTTATTACTATTATTACTTTCTTTTGGATATGAGACAAGCATTAAAACAATAGTAAAATAACCATCTCTAACAGTTTAGCTTAATGGTTAAAGAGCCAGAGGAAGATCAGGAAGGTTAGTGGTTTGAACCTTGATTTCTCTATTCTTTCATATAATACCCTAATTTCGATTCTAGTGTTTTTCGGATCTAAAAAAAATAGACACTTCTCCCATACCTTACATATGAGATCTCTTAACTCTTATACAATATATAGATGCTTCTAATTGCACACAAAAAAAAAAAAAAAGATTAAAAAAACCATATAAAAGTAAAACACACAAAATTTTCATTAGAAAATATAGAGCCGTAGGAATTGTAGAACTATGACATATGCCAAAAAAACAAAAAGCCAGCTGGGGTTTAATTCTAAATTAATAATAATACAAATAATTTTAGCAATATCTATGCTACTTAGGATGTATTCTTTTCCAAATAAAAGGCTAGAAAGACCCACCTCATATATATATTAGTAAACACCACGGTGGATGAAGAGTTTATTTCACAAAATCAGCCCAACGGCATTTACATATTAAGTCATTTTAAGTCAGATTTTGCCCCTTTTGTAGGCCCTTGACTTAATATGTAAGTGTCGTTGGGCTAATTTTGTAAAATAAAATCTACACCCATTGTAGTGTTTACTAAAAAATAAAAATGATAAAGTTACTTACATATTTATTGGGCTTATATGATTCAATATAGTTCATAATGCATAACAGTTATCACGAACTATCAAACACATATCATGTTACAAGAAAAACTCATTCTGGTGACCAATGGATTAGTTGCCAATCGGTCCTTAGTACATTTTTTGTTCACCGAATAGCAGCTAGCAACTGGTCACTAGAATTGAGTGACTGATTTCACTGATGAATAGGATGATTGATTACTTCGGTAGGTATGTTGCTATGATTTCAAATAACCATATTCAAAATTTTTAGCTCGAATATTTTAGATACTAGATTCAAAAGTTTTTGTTAAATTTTTCTTTTTAACATTTCTTTTTTTTTTTTTACTAACTTTTAGTTATTTTGCTGGATTTTTTTGGGAAGGAAAAGAGGCCTAATAAAAGAGATTATTGTGCCCGATTACTGTGTAGAAATTAGAAGTAACCAAGGGAGCCGTGGAGCAGAAATTATAAGAAAATGGAGGGCCAAACATGAGGAATGCTGCTAAGTCAGTTCAGGGAGCAAAAAATCCAAGAGGTATGAGACAAAGGAAGAATTGAAGAATTTTGGCCTTATACAAGATGCTACAAAATCAACTATCAAAGAAGAACAGATGGAAGCTGAATCTTCTAAAAAAGTGAAAGTTGCTATGGAAACAAGGAGTCTCTTGCTCCAAAACAAAAACAAAGAGTGGGAGATAATAAAAAAAAAAGCATAGGCTAAAACATGAAGGATTTGAATTTATAGGAGAGAGGTTGTGGAAGTTGATTAGTCAATTTCATTTCTCACATATTGCCAAAGGGGAAAACATTGTCTTTTTGGCGACTGAAGGTGCACCAAGTTGCCAGGTGAGTCGCCAGCTTCAAAACAGTTGCCAAGTTGGTAGCTTTTTCTCCTTGAAAACCTACCCATCTTTTTGTCAACCAATTTGGCAATAGAATACCTTGCCACCGCCATTTCGGTCGAATATTTTGGTTGGCAAAACCTACAATTCTTGTAGTGTGAGTAGTGTTCTAGCTAGTCAATTGAGCTCCTAAGGTCCTTCTTCATTTGATTACTAGCTAAACGTCATCTCATCAAGAGGGAAAACAAAAACATGCTTGAAAACAGATGATCAGGGAACCATTGCATGACGCCCTACCAATATGATCGATATATTAAAAACAATCTAAATAATAATGCCCGAATTCTTGAACTCAAATGTCTATTTTCTGAAAATAAAATAGAAAAATACTAATGCACGAATAAGCTAATACGGCAATGCTGAAAACTCTTTTGTGAATTTTCGTTGTGTTAATATATTCCTTTGTCTTGCTGTAAAAAAAAAAAAAAACTGTTGATGGAAAGAGAGTATGTATTTTTTTTTATTTGAAAAAAAAATATTTTGTTAAAAATAAAAAAGAAGTACAAGAATTATCTTAGAGAGAAAGATGATGAAACGAAGGAAACCAAGCTTAAGAACCTCACTCCTAAAAAGGAACAGACCAAGAAGCACACAAGACTGACGAACCCTCCTTCAACTCATACTTGATTGTGTGGAAAATTCATACTTTGATTGTATTATTTCTCTTCAGCCACTGCTTGGATTCTATTAAGTAATAAATAATTTCATTGCTTATAAGAAAACGAACCTCAATGAAGAACTATATATTATAGCTTAAGTCCCAATACAAAAAGCTACCCCAAGACAAAAGAGAAACCTCCTGTACAGAACACTGCCCCAAACCAAGATGACAGCCCTATCCCGGAAGAAAGTAGAACACCAGTCAGCTTTCTTGGCTCCTTTTCAATAGCAAATTCTTCTGTGATAAAGGAACAGACCCCACTTTATTATCAGTATTCTCCTTATCGTCAGTCATGACCCCCTCTATAGTATCATAACTTGTGATGCACTCTAATCTTTTAAGCTCCCGATTAACAACCTCTTCTTTTCTCTGCAACCTACTTACTATGTGATGGACTCTTCAACAGCTCTCTTTTCCTATGCATTAGCTAACTATATATTTCTGTATTTCGAAAACAATATTGCCTTCTAAAAGTGTTTTAAAAATGCATAATATACATAAATACAGAAATAATATATCATATGAAGTACGGAAGGTTATTAGAAAGGTGGGGTTAGGGACATATATATATATATATATATATATATATATATATATATATATATGCATGGAGGTAGTAGAAGCCCTTGTCCTTATTATTATTTCTTTCTTTCTTTTTCTCCTTTTGTTTTTTTTTTTTTGGCTTAAAACCGGCGGCCAAAGGAAATTTTAGTAGAAGTAATAAGATCCAATATAACTTTGACAAGAGTTATAAAAAAACAAAAATAAAGAAAGAAAAAAATTTACCAACCATTTGTAGCTAAGTTTTTTTCCTTTCGGTGCAAAAATCTAGATCTATGTTGTCATATCCCCAGTATTAATTACAAAAAATAAAATAACACTTGAAATTCTCTTTAAGTCACTCAAATAATAAGAAAGAGTTGGAGGGTAATGTCCGAGGAAGTGATTTATTAGCTGCTGGGGCTGAAGGAGCTTAACTTCTTGCTAGCTCTACTTGCACTTTGTATCTTATACTCTTTTATTGAATAAATTCTTCATTCATGTTCAGAAAAAAATAAAAAAAATAAAAAGAAAAAGTCACTCAAATAAGACACAAGACTAAAGATTGTTCATGGTTTACAAAAGTTCTGCTCTTTTAATTAGTTAAAAGTTTCTCCTTAATTAATAAGCACATATTGAATTACATAATTTTCTTATATGTATGTTTGTTACCCAAGACATAAACATTTGCATAATCTTTAGCTTGTATATTTTTTGCTTAGCATTAGAATTTAGAATAATTTATTAGCATGGATCATTTCCATAAAAAATAATTTATTAAAACGGAGACACATCTTAGAAACACTAACACTAAAGCCTCTCAACTATGACACGAATCGTTTACACCATCGTAAAACAATTCGTAAATGTAGTTGGCGTGGACATCAAGAAAGTATATGAACTTTATCTAGAACATTAACTAGAAAACAAGACACAAAGATAAAGGAATAACCCATATCAATTAATTGTTAATTTAGTGGTAGGAATAGTTCGTCAGTATCTGTAGCTTACTTGAAGATATGTGGAAAACAATATATTTAACGGATCGAAAAGGAAATGATGATTTTTCAATTCAAACCTATGATTTTCGCTACTAGGAACTTTAATTTTCTGCCAAAAGTTTTTGGAAATGATGATACGGGCTATCCTATCCTGTCTACAAAGAAACTGAACGAAGACAAGGAGATTAATCAAATAACTTTCCATAAATCAGGTAACAGAAAGATAGAGCTTCGTAAAATTGAGTTAATTAATAATCTCTATTAAGAACTTTTCCCGTTATTATTTTGTTTGGAAAAAAATATATTGGAGAAGCTAGTGCTACTAAAAGTGAAATTTTTCTGAAAAGAACAAAAAGTGAATTTCGCCTAATAGTTTTTTCAAGCTAATTAGATCTCTTCCCCTCTACATCTGAAAGAATAAAAAAAAAAAAAAGAAAGTACTACCAGTTGTTTTTATATACTGTCTTAAAATTAAAGGGCGGCAGAGATACTGCAAAAACATGACACCTCTGCCACCAAATCTTAACAGTGGACAAGTCTTAATCTTGGTTTTGTGTTGATTGAAAAGTTCATCAGAAAATAAAAAATTAATGCGAAAAGATTTTTCTTTCCCAATATGTAAAATAAAAAAAAAAAGGGAAAGTAAACTTAAAAAAAAAAAATTCCAGCTGTTGGCTTGACCTGCACGATTAATTTCATCCAGGACCGGTTCAGTAGCAAGTCCAATCTCATTAGGGCATCATCCAGAGGTTAAGAGAGTGATCCAAAAGTGGAAAGGACTTGACAAAATTTTTTGGCAGACGCCCTTCAAAAACTTAATTGCCAAGTGAAGAGTATTTCAAGACATATATATATCCAAGAAATCTCAAGCAAAAGAAGAAAAAAAACGGGGACAAATTTGGATCATAATTGTTTCAAAAAATAGAAAAACCTAACCACAAAAAATCCTTGAAAAAACACAGGAAGGAAACAAAAACCTGTCCTTCCCTCAGAAATCAAACCCACTGATGTTTTCTCTAAAAAACACAGATCTTGCTGACAGACAGACAGACCATATCTAAGGAAACAAATATGGATGAAGAAAAGTACCAGGAGCTGCTGCAGAATTCGTAGAGCTTTCCCTTGTTGGAGAAGATGATGAGAGCGACCTCAGCATCGCAGAGAACAGAAAGTTCATACGCCTTCTTGAGCAAACCATTTCTTCTCTTGGCAAATGTGACCTGCCTGTTGATTTTGTTCTCTATCCTCTTCAGCTCAACCCTCCCTCTTCCCATATCTTCTTTTTCTTAAAACCCAGATATATTATAAATTAATAATAGTTCTCCCTTTCTAGTCCTGGTTAAGGGCTGAGCCTACTTTTGGAGGGCCTGAAATCCTGGGTCACTATAAAAGGAGATTTCTAAGAGAAAAGAGAAGGAAAGAGAATAGAGGTTGAGATATGAAATTGGAAACCCTGGTAATGAAAAATGGGAGTGAAGCCACTGTTTTATGCCTTGTTTTAGCACTGTAAAAGCCCAGGTTTTTTAGTTACTGGTTTCCCAAAACAATTTTCACCCCTTCTCTTTCTTTCTTTGCTTTTTTTTTTTTTAACTCGCAGAGGCGGACCCCACCAGCTTAAATAGCCAATTAAGATTTGAAGATTATGCTTCACACTATTGGTATTTGAGAGACAAAAATGGAACATTAATTGGGTTGCTTGTGTTTTCTTTCTTGTAGTTTTGCCATGTAATGACTGGTGTTATCTTTGTCCAGTGGACGTTAAGGAGGAACCCTAAAAGTGACAAAGTCTTGAGTTAACACGTGTCGCTGTCTGATTGAATGGTCACCTTTGTGCATTGGTAGAGAGCTTTCTGCTGCGCTTGTGGTACAACTCGCAGTACCGGTATAATCTAAATATTCGGTAAAATAAATGCTACTCCTTGTGCGCCCTCTCAACACCATTAATTTGACATCTATTTATAAGGTGTATTTTCCTAGTTTATGTATGTGTTTTAGTTTTGATATACATTTGTTTAAAACAAACTTTGAGGTTTGTTTAGTTTTAATTGTATATATGTTTAATTTTAAGATATATTTATCTAGTTTTAATATTAATTTACATAAGATTGAGATTATCTTATCTAGGTTTGAGATATAATTGTTCACTTTAATTGTATATATACTTCGGAGATTAATCTGTATGTTTTAATATGCACTTGTTTAGCTTTGATAAACATTTACTTAGATTTGAGATATATTTATTTCACTGGTTTACATATTTATTTAAGATTCGTTATTCTAGTTTTGAGTGACATTTGTCTAATTCTAGTAATCATTTGTTTAGGACTTGGATTGAGATCATTTTATTTAGATTTTAGATATATTTTTTTTACTTTGATCATACGTTTATTTCTGAAATATATTTGTCTATTTTTTAGATGCAATTGCAGTTTTGGTGCGCATTTATCTAGAATTAAGATAATTTTATTTGAATTTAAAATACATTTTTTCACCTTAATTGTATGTATATTTTTTATATTCAATTATCTAGAACATTCATTATTATAATAAACAAAAAAGTGTAGGTATTTATATATACCCATTCTAATTAGACACACTAAACTACACTTATCATTTGTAAAGTAAAACCCATAAAATTTAGTTATCTATATAGATAAGTTTAATTAGACACTCTAACCTACGCTTAATCATTTGTCTGGGCTTTTATGTTTTCCTGGAATGATTGGGTTTGGTGATTCGGTTTCTTGGTTTATTTTGGGGTTTTGCTGTTAAGATTTGTTAGGTGTTGGATTATTTGAGTTTTGGGCTGTTTGGGTCACTATCTTTATCTCTAAGATGGTACTTGTAGCTATTATTTTTTTCTTTTTCTTTTAACAAAATTTTCATTGCCAATAAAAAAAAACATTACCCTACACTTAATCATCCATATATAAACCCATTAACCATCTTAACATTTGATAGAATTGCTACTAAATAAAATCTCTCTCTTCAAAAATCATAGTTGCCATCATCGCCCTCACCTGCGGTTGTCCATTCCTCTCACTCCACCAGTTGTAACCTTCAGATCAGAGCTCCTCTAGTTGCTTGTCACCTTTAGATCAAAGCTTCTCTGCTAACGTCGCCTCAAAGCATGCCTCCGAGCAAGCTGTCACCGCCACCTCTTGATCAGTCCATCACCAATTGTTTGCGGATCATTTTTGAATAAATGTATAAAAGTATTTAAATAAATATATAAAAGTATATAAAGCAATATATAAAAGTGTTTAAACCAACATATATAACTTAGTTTTTAGGGCACAACAAATCTCAAACATGCAATCTTCTGATCTGTTTCTAGATCTCGTCGCTGAAGCTTGCCTTTGCATCATCCCACTCGCCTTTACATTGAGTCAATCGTTGCTCGCCTTCAGGATCTTCTTGCAATCACTCATCTCCATGATCCGTCGTCGGCATCATCTTCTCATCTGCTTAACATCATTTTTACCATCTACATGAGCTACAGTGTCGACCTCTTCAACAAGAATGGTGATGAGGAGTCTGTCAACAAGGCTTTCTATGGGATGGATGGAAGCAACCACTTGGCCGCCTTGTAAGGGGACTCGGATTTCACAATTAAAGGTCTTCAATGAGGATGGCGACAACAATGAATTCATCTCCCTCAATGAGTTCACAAGAGGGGTTGAAAAGGCTAGGGATATGCTAAAAATTAACTAGATTTGTAAAGGGTAAAACAAACATTTTTGCATATGTGTCTAATCAATTAGACATATGTGCAAAATATCCACCATACACCAAATTCCAAGGGATAAATAGGAAAATTTTAAAAGCTAATTAAAATTCATATATCTATTCTTGCCCCCAATTTAGTTCCCTCATTTTCTTTCAAGGCATTTACTTAAAAAATCTATAATTTTTCCTTCATCTTCCTTAAGTATTAGGCAGACTTCTCTCTTCATTTTCCTTAAGTATTAGGTTCTTTCTTTCTTTGGGCTCTATAATTTTTTCAACTCGCAGCCTTACAGAGTTGTACTCCAATAAAATACTCCTCTGCTGATTAAAAAAAAAGTATTAGGGAGACTTTTCTTCAATTGTTGGAAACTTTCAATTATAATTCTCCTTTTGCTTCTTCTTAATCCAATTTGTGCTTCCACCCTAACCTAAAATAGGTTCTCAAACAAAACTAGTCTACAAATAGAGATATGCACTACTTGACCAAAAAATTCTATAATGAGGACTACCAACATAGAAATTGAGAAATGTACCTAAGCAATGGGTTACGAAAAAGGACCATGTTTATTTCATTTAACTTGTGTTGTGGCAAATATTAGAAATACCGTCTTATATTACCTTACCCTACCCTTGGTCAATACTTAAAAAAGCCTATTTTCTAACATGTTAATTTTTACTGTCCAAGCCATTAGATTTCTAATGGCTTGATGAGCCGATGGAAAACATGGACCAAATATTCACCGTTGGTAACCATGGACACAAAGCAAAGTTTAGGACATTTGGGGCTAAAGTGACCGAATGTTAAAAGTTGGGGGACACTTCTTGTGTTTGGCCACTTGATGGCTAATTAAAAAAATAGACCTATGAGACGATGAGGTTGAGATAGTAAAGTGAATCACTATAAAAATTTCTTGAATTCTCGGCGATAGTTTTCTAACTGCTTACCTTTTTTTGGAGCTTTAAGACGCATGGCCATCAGAAATAGTCTAGCAATATTTTCTGACGGCTATCTATTAAAAAATTTTCAATGAATATTTTTCCCAAAACTACCTGTCAAAAATGAAAATTTTAAATTTAATTTTTTCAATGGATAATTTCTGATAACTGTCCACTCACTACTAGAAAAAGAGGTTTTAGCGACGGCAATTAGCGACGGTTTGCCGTCGCTAAGTAAGACATAGCGACGACACACCGTCGCTAAGTGGTCCGTTGCTACTCTACTCGCCGTTAATTAATTAGCGACGGCTACCGTCGCTAATTAGCGACAGCTAATCGTCGCTACGGAGACCGTCACTAAATTTCCGGTGTCTAGTCCGCCGGCAACTTAACGACCTATTGCCGTCTCTAGTTAGTGACGCACAGCTGTCGCTAGTTAGTGACGCACAGCCGTCGCTAGTTAGTGACGTGTTCCCGTCGCTACTTAGTGACGCACAGCCGTCGCTACTTAGTGACGTGTGGCCGTCGCTAGTTAGTGACGCACAGCCGTCGCTAGTTAGTGACGTGTGGCCGTCGCTAGTTAGTGACGCACAGCCGTCGCTAGTTAGTGACGTGTGGCCGTCGCTAGTTAGTGACGCACAGCTGTCGCTAGTTAGTGACGAGTGGCCGTCGCTAGTTAATGACGCACGTCCATTAGTGACGCGTTGCCGTCGCTAATTTCTGCTAAAATTTTTTTTCGCGAATCATACTCTGTATGTGTCTATTCCATACAACCTAAACACAAAACTTGTTCCCAGTAATCAAATGTAACATGAAACACGTCCATATATCATAAACATCACAATTGATATTTAGAATACATATAGTCTCACAATGTATTTTGGCATCTCCATAAATGTTAATAATTATAGTCAAACAAGGTAATGGGAAATATTTCTACCCTAATGACAACCAGTTTTATGACTATTAGTACCTAACCATCAGACTCTGATGCAGGTGGCGGATTCTTTCCTATTGCTTGCCATATGGCCGCCAACTGATCCTCGTGTCTGCGCTCCATATGTGCTAACTGATCCTGATATGACTTCTCCATCTGTGCAGTACGCCTTTCCATGTCCTCTTCTACCTGTGACTGCCACTGAGTCATTCTTTGGGAGACTTTCTCCTCCACCCGACGGTCAACCTCATTCCTGAATTGAGATGTCTGAGTGAATAAGATTGGCGCACTAGACCCATCACCGTAGTATGAACGATGACGACGACCAGGCACCAAATGACTCTCAGAACCCATTCCTGTGATGCGCCCCTTATTTTTCCCCCCAGCAATCTCTGCAAACACCAATGCCTCATCGAACTCAACCTCACCGTCTGCACGCTGTGTTATTTCCTCTACCTCAGCAAGATATTGAGCCTATATAATGCTCGATGTTAATCAAGTAAGCTACGGTAGTATATGCAATTTCTTTTAAACTAGTATCTAATAGTTCGTTCATACGGACCTCAAAATTTTCCATCTTCTTATTCACCTTCTTTCCATCTTTCTTTGTGTAGCACTTGTTCCATGGTTTGAAGAAGCCTGGATCGTGTTTTTCCAGTTCTGCCTCCTTCTGCATGGTAATTATTCAGACATAATTTGTTAGTTACATATTTATTGTGACAAATTTCAAATAACTGTAGCTTTTTTTTCTTACCATCTTCAGCTTATGTCCTGAAACTGAGACTCTACCTCCAGCATAATTTGCCATTTCTTCACCAGATGCACTTCTAACCTGTTTCATCTTAGATGACATATCCTTGAATTCAAGTGAAGCCCACCAAGCTTCAAGTGCCTGTAATGTCTCTGTCGTCATCCAATTTGCTTTTTCTTTTCGCTTCGTCGGATCATTCTCTCATCTTATTTTTTCATATGATTGCATCAACCGCCTCCTTCCCAATTTACAGAAAATGGCAAATATCCGATTATGATCAGAAGGGTCCTACGAACATTTAGTCTGAAATGGATGAACAAAGTCAATTATAGTTTTCTACGCTATATAATACTTGTAATATCACTTAATGAATCTATGAACCTGGAAGATGCTAAACCATTGATCAACAGCTCCGGCCATGGCAGCCTCCTCCCATGACCTATATGGTCCATGAAAATGACCCTTTATGCAATGAGCAATCTGGCCCTGTGCAGCGTATGGAACGAAGCTAGACAATGAAAACATATATCAATAATTGTCAATAAGCAGTGTAGAAAGAACAAAACAAGTTAGCAAAAGGATGATAACTAATTACCATACCATGTATCAGCATAAGGTGATATGTGAATACGTCGGGATAGCCCGCCACCAGATCGGTCGGGGCTCAAAGAATCCATGCCACCATCCAAGGAGTCTGGCTGATCAGAGGACTCGTGGGAGTGACCTCCAGGCAATCTACTCTCATTTGGCGTACCTCCACGCTGATTTGAGTGCGATGATCTTGAGCCTCCATGCTTCATTGAAACACCCGTGTCCGGTACAATCGTATCGTCTGGAGGTGATGGTCCATGTATAGGCCGAGTAATATCGACAACCGTATGCCTCAACGGCTGATTACCTCCACTACTGCTCATTGCTCTAAGGCCGATAGCATTTGCAAAGTCTTTCACCAGGCTCTTCTTTGGCAGTCCCCGCCTTCTATACTAGTTTGCTTGGGTACCGCCACCGTCTTCTCTTTCAGCCATTTGCACAATACTGTAACAATTCATTATAAGCAAACAATATTGACTTTATAATTCAGAATTCTTCATCTACTTACTGGTTGTTCACATGGTGTCTATTATAACAAACTTATTCATAAAACTTAAATTAAAAATAAAACAACAGAATTTGTAGTTTGGACTACAATGTTAAACATCATCAGTATCATCTTCTTCATCTTCGGTTTCTAACTCATCGAGTTCATCTTCACTCTCCTCATCATCCTCCGTGCTTGTTGTGTCCTCATCCTCTATCTCCTCTTCTTCCATCACATCATTAGTTTTACATATATTTTCATCAACAGTTTCACCCACATTTATATCACCTAGATTGTAAATTGGGTCATCATGAATCACTTGTTGAAACCGCTCCCCGACTGCTTCTTGGAAAGGCTCAGTTTCTTCAGTTATTTCATAATTGACAATACGTCTTGGCTTTATCTTAAGAACTGCCCACCAACCAACCTTCTCTTTTGACTTACTTGGGTAAGGAGTGTAATACACTTGATTCGCTTGCGATGCAAGAATAAACGGATCATACTTAGGGTACCTCCGGTTGTAACGTACTTCAACAATTCTATATTGTTGGTGAATGCGTGTCCCACATTCTGGTGTTGTGTCAAACCAGTCACACCTAAATAACACCACGTTCTTATAAGGCATTCTAGGGTACTCTAACTGAATGATTTCTTGAAGTACTCCATAGAACTCAGTCTCAACATTATTAGTTGATGCAGTGCATTTTAACCACACCCCACTGTTATACGTTGATTTTCCCTCACCCCATGCAGCAGTCCAAAACTTGTATCCATTTACAAAAAATACAGGCCAACACTCAACACGCCGTAAAGGCCCACATGCTACATCCCATAGCATTTGACTTACTTCGCCATTACTACTGTCACTCACCTACAGGAAGTGAAACAATGTTGTTAGCGTCATTGCTGTACTTTATAGTGACGGTTATGAGTAACACGACTTACATAATGTTGTAGCCATGTTGTGAAATCCTTTTCAATTCTCTCATCAACTTCTAAGTCAGATATGTTTGGTGTCATCAGATGCAAGAATTCAACAAACTTCCTGTTCTCAAATCACAAAATTCCGTGGTAATAAGTTAGTAATTTGGTAAACCTATGAACATAACTGATCAAATTATATGCATTTACTACGTACGTGATATATGGTTTTATCTCATCACAGTTGAGTAGGATATACAATGTTGCAGCTTGCAGCTCAATATCATTCAAAAACTGATACTTCGACTGTCCATATGGACGTCCAGGATAAGTGAATATTTTCCACAATGTTCCATCTTGTGTAACTTGCCCACCATCATCATTCCTTGGAACCCTATTACCCATTCGGGGAATGTGGGACTCAAAATAGTATGAACAAAAGGTTGATGTCTCCTCGATCAAGTAGGCATTGCATATCGACCCTTCAACACGAGCCTTATTCGAGACTCTATGCTTAAGATTCCCTAAATACCTGCTTATTACAGAGCGTGTTACGAAGCATATTAACTGACATTAAGGTGGATATTATTAAATTAAAGCTTACCGCTCAAACTTGAACATCCAACGATAATGAACAGGTCCACTAATTAATGCTTCATATGCCAAGTGGACAGGTAAATGTTCCATAGAGTCGAAGAAGGCCGGTGGGAAAATCCTCTCCAACTTACATAGTATTATTGGGATGCTAGTTCATAGAGACTGAAGGTCATCAACATGTAATTCAGGCAAGCAAAGATCCCGGAAGAATTGGCTCAATTTAGTTAATGGTTTCCATATGTTATCCGGGAGTGCCTGAAACACAATGGGAAGTAACTGTTGCATAAATACATGACAATCATGAATTTTCATTCCAAACATTCTTGTTGAGCTATTGTCAATACACCTGCTGAAGTTTGACGCGTACCCATCTGGAAGTTTGAGGGACTTTACCCACATTAACACATCAGACCTTTGCTTTTCGGTCAGTGTGAATACAGCCTTAGGTTTGAATACAACCCCACCTTCTAAGTCAATCACATTCAACTCTGGCCGTTTACACAGTATCTCCATATCTCTACGTGCCTTGACGTTGTCTTTCGTTTTATTCTTCATATCCATGATAGTGTTGAATATATTGTCAAAGACATTCTTTTCAATATGCATGATATCAAGGTTATGTCGAATGAGGTTTGTTCTCCAATAAGGTCACATCCAAAAGATGCTACGCTTTGTCCAATTATGTGTTTCCCCATAACCTTGCATCTTGCTTATGTTACCAGTTTCAATGACTGATGGCAACTGAGACACACGATCCCAAATTTCTTCCCCTAGGCGCTTAGGAAGGGCGGACTTCTCAACTTTCCCCTTTCTAAAAGAAACTCTATTTCTTCTATAAGGGTGTTCCATATCCAAGAACTGACGATGGGAGTCAAAAAATGATGTTTTACGGCCGTGCTGGAGTGTAAATGACTTCGACTTCTCCATGCAAATGGGACAAGAAAGTTTACCATGAGTCATCCACCCGGATAATATGCCATAAGCTGGGAAGTCACTAACAGTCCAAATGAGTGCCGCTCGAAGGCGAAAGTTTTGCTTAGTTGAGACGTCCCATGTTTCAACGCCGTCATCCCATAAGAGATTCAACTCTTCTATTAACGGCTGTAGGTAAACATCAATCTTCTGCCTTGGACTACGTGGTCCTGGTATCATGGAAGTTAGAAACATATATGGACGCTTCATGCACATCCATGGTGGAAGGTTATATGGAGTGACTATCACCGGCCAGCAAGAGTACTGCCTGCCAGAGGATCCAAAAGGATTGAACCCATCTGAACACAGTCCAAGTCGAACATTTCGAGGTTCTGCTGCAAACCAAGGGTATGTCCTATTAAAATGCCTCCATGCTTCAGCATCAGACGGATGTTTCAGTACATTTGCGGTAGGGGCATGTACTTTATGCCATCACATATGCTCTACTGTAGTGGGTGAGGCATATAGTCGTTGAAGTCTAGGTATTAGTGGGAGGTGATGCATGGTCTTCAATGCTCGATCTTTCCCTATGTTTCCATTTCTAGCCTTATACCGTGGAGCATTACAGAATTTGCAACTACTGGCATGTTGGTCACCTTTCCAATACAACATGCAATCATTCACACAAACATCAATTTTTATATGTGAAAGACCCAAACGGGAAACCAACTTCTTCGTCTCGTACCATGTACTCGGCATATTGCTGTCTATTGGCTAAGTTTTCCGCATCAACTTCACAATGTCATCATAACATCCCTTGGACATATTGTACTCCGATTTTAGATTTAGCAAACGAACTGCAGCTGACAATTCGGAATGTTTTTCACAACCATCCCACAATGGTCTTGATGCTGAAGCGAGTACATCATAGAAACGCCGGGCATCAGCATTCGGCTCCTCTTCCACCTCAACATCAATGGAAGGGTGATTAGGACCTACAGCATCAAACACCATTCTTTCGAACTGGTTAACCGAGGAAGAATTATCTTCGTAATTCTCATGAAACCGGTATGGCTGAGGCAAACCCACTAAATTAACGGGTTCACCATGAGATGTCCAATTCCAGTACATTGGCATGAATCCCCACTTATACAGATGAACCCTGACTTCGTCACAAGATCGAAATTGAAGGTTCTTACATTTCCGGCATGGGCACCGAATTTGGTCCCCATTCATGAACTGGACATGAGAACATGCGAAGCTTATAAACTGTTCCACTCCCCTACTCCACTCCTCCGAAAAACCCCCTTTTTCTCGGATGTAACGTCTACTGTACATCCAAGTACGCTCGTTTTCCATTCTCTTGCAGCCCAAGTTCAGTGCCTTAATATTATAGCGGCGATCCCTTATAACTTCTGATCATGTCAAACTATATGTATAAGAACACAACAGGACATATAAAATAATTGTCTAAATCGAGAACAGTAATAATTAGCAGTCAAGAAATAACAACACATACATGGAGCTAACAACTATTTAGATAACATTAACGTTGTACGTCAGGAACTTTAATCATCAATTACCATTCTCAGGTGATTAAGCAAAAGGTTGATATAGTATGGAACATGAACATTTGAGCTATTCCTTTGAACAACATATTGCTCCACATTAACGCTCCATTATAAGAATTGTCATTTGTTAATGGGAATAACTATCCTTCATGTTTTTATTTGGTTCCCCTAAACCCTAAAACAATATAAAACAACTAAAGCTCCTTACCTAGTGTCTGATAAAATCAACTGGTTAAATTGAGATGATTTTGTGCTGGCTAATTGCTTTGCTAAAAATTTGGTACTACAATGTACTAATAGGCCATAGGTTCATTCATCTATTTCTATATCCCATTCAACTGCATTCCATCTACACCTACTTACATAAGTATAAGTATATATTAGTGTATGTTTTAATGACCAAACGTCATCGTTTTATATTTTCAGATGGCTCGCTGTCTTTGTGTCATTTATTTTTCTCTTTTTTGAGAAAATGAAACTTAACCGGACTTCTTAAACCCTAAACCAAGTAATCTATCAGTATATTATTAAAATGACATTTTATCAAACCAGATTATAGGGTTCGCCTTTATTCTAAATTACATGAAATTACTTTAATTTAGTTTTTTAAACTGTATCATAGCTGGGGACATTTTTACGTATTCAATACCATCGCACAACACTTGAACTAATTTTCTTTGACACTTCAGTCATGCCTTATAACGTTGTAGTAGTGGATCAGTTAACAATGCTTTCAACAGATACTAACATTGAATATATGAACATGTGGGATAGCTAGTACTTGATGGTACCTCCGTAAATTTTACAACAGTAAAAGTTACCATGCATTCAATAGTGTTTTAACACAAACATTCAACTTCTCCATGAGTCAAGTTCATGCAACAAGCAATCAATTGTGCTTCAAGTTAATGCAACCATAAGTCATCCAATTTGCACAAATGCTCAAAAGTGACTCCAGTTAAGAGGAAAAGGGATTCAAAAGCACGGCAGGCAAATTACCATACTTCTATAGGGACTCTTAACAGCAGTATCTTCAATTTTCTGTCCCTGTACTACTCCTCAAGTGATTGGGCATACAAGGGAAAACATCAAGGATCATGCTCCATTCCATCAACCTATAAGCCACACAAACATAACTTCCTTAGCGAAAGTTACTTCCACTACACGTGACATGATAATGTATCCAGAATAGGAAAGATATTCAGACACCAAGAAAGCCTCCAAACATTAAAACTTACAGTATGTGTGAAGCGATAGTGTAATAGTTATTTCTGGCCGGCTTCTAAGTCTTTCTCAGATTTTTTATTAGCTGAATGGACAGCAATAACAATAAACTGTACAAGATTGTACACAGGAATGTATTAGTTGATAATCCTAACTCTGAATATATGCCAATAGATGGCAGATATAGAGGGATAGATGAAAACTTAAGTTACATAATTAATATGATTCATAGAAAGTACAGATTATAGTACAAGGAAAGGGAGAAAATACCAGGCAACTTCCCCGGTTTCGTCAGAGGAACAAACTCTGCTCCTATTGCCAATGCTATTGGAGGACCAAAGATAAAGCCTGGAGCCTCAATCCCTAAGACATTAAAAAGATCATTTCAACCAATAGAAGTCAGTACAATAGCTCAGAACAATGTTGCTACTTCAGTACATGAAGATATAATAACTAAATGCAACTTGGTTGCCTTCGAAATGATCACATACAGATATTCGGAAAAACAACTAAAAGTAAATGATGTGAGTTAAACTGTACAAGCACCACTCATCCCAACTGTATATTTGCTAGTTAATTTTAATCCAATTAACCAGGGTACAAAAGAATATTGTTCCATTGACATTTTACAAACTCAATATCCTCCACAGCGAATAACATAGTTACAGTACAACATATTGTGATAAGGTTCACCATTTACAGGCTCGTTTACTGTTGTTCATTGCTTTCAATCCCCCATTCCCCTGGTTGAGCACTCAGCTTGTCTAAATCTCTGTTGTCCTAGTTTAGGCTCTCCCACCGAGCCTAAACTTTCTGTCAATTACGGGGGGCATCATCGAAGGTGGAATGTTGACAGCATCTTATGACTATATAGGAGGTCATTTGTAATAAGCATTTATAACTGGTTTCGTCATGAGGTATAATAGCCTAATCCTAGGTGAAAAATACAATCTTATAAACAGAAGACCTTTTTAACAACTGAAGCATTGTATGAAGCAGTCAATTATGAGCAACTGTAGCGTTAAGAAAGGAATTGAATTTCCTTCCTAAGATTTTTTTTCTTGCGAAAAAAGTCTTTGAAATTTATTTTCTAATCTTGCATTTGAGGAAAACTTTGTATCACAGAGAAGAAAAGAGAAAGAATGAGAAGTTATGGAGTGAAGTCCTGAAAGCAAAACCGTGATATACACATATAACAGAAGGCAGGGAGTGTTTTGTCTGGGGGCATCTATTTGAAAAAGAAAAAGGAAAAAGGAAAACAAAAAATAAAGAGAGAGGGGGAGGAGTGGCAAATATAGATGGCGAGGGAACAGGAAGGAAAGAATATTTATTATCTACTGTAAAAAGGTATTTATTCCCTGATACTTAGTATCTACCATAACAAGGTATTTATTAATTGATGTATAGTTATGATATCCAGAACAGAGGAGCGAGGGAAGGAGAGAGAGAGAGAGAGAATTGTAACAAAAGGATTAAGTTCGTGAATTAACCCTTCTGCTCTTGAAGGCCTCTCGGCTGGAAGCTCACTCTTTTCGTGCTCTCTAATTGTTTGGCAATTTGATTCAACAGGACAATCTGGTCTCGTGAATTATGATTTCCTTTTGAGCAAATGGTTTTTGAGACATTTTTTCCAGATAGATTAAGTTCGTTTGAAAGCAATCACCAAACAAAACATAGAAGCTAATTAGAAACAGCATTTTTTTAATCGAACCTTAGCTACACAGTCCTCTACTGCTAATAGACTTTACATCCAGTCAAGATTCCAGCATGACCATTTTTTGTGAAATTTCTTTGGACATTGTAATGGTAATTAAAGATTTTATGTCCAGAATTTGCTGATTTTACTTTTATTGGATGGTCTGTGATCATCTTTCTAGAGGTTTGAAGGCTCTCTCCACTTCAGTGCTAAGTTCCACTGCTTATTTTTTAACAGGAAACTGCACAAGTAGCAGAACATTTGATTTGATTTGTTTACAGCAATTTTTAACATATTGAATTTAACTGGATGGCAACAACTGAATATCTCGTGAGTTGAGAAATAGGACTAGTCAGACCGTAATGGTGACAAATCATTGGTGCTTATTGGACTTTGAAAGAGTAGAGAACTTGTAATTGAAAGGCAGTATTTGAATCATGGATTTCATGAATTCGGATCAATCTTGTATGGGCAACAGTTCATTATCAGGTTTCTTATCCAATAGATGATGTTTTTACTTTATCATGAGTATTTATGTTTTCCCCATGGAAAGATACCTTGTCTGAATGCAAGGAATTGATATAAGGATTATCACAGGTGTGCAAAGATCCTAGATGGGGAAGGGGATACGAAAGTTAAAGCGAAGACACTGGCATTGTTCGAGAAATGACATACAAGGGTAATTGCAAAAGCGAAGACACCAATTTCATATTCTAGATGTAGTAAGTAATTGCAAAAGCTGTTACCAAATGAGCTATACAACAGTGGCTTTTGACTTCAAAGATTGTTGAAGTTATCTTAACTGTTAGTTAATTCTCTCAATTCATGATGACGATTACACAAGTCGTTCCCTACAAAGTATTGGTATACAAAAGAGTAACAGGAAATATTCAGCTCAAATTGAATAGGTCATAGGGCCACCACCAGGAGAATTTCAGATCTTAAATATCTTGTGCAAGACCATGAAGCGGCAGTCAAGAGAGCAAAGGAGAGTGATAAGAATTGATGCTAGATAAATTTGGTGACCTGGGCTGGTTGGGTAGTTTATGAAAGAGTTATTGCAAAGCTAAAGCTATAGTAGATTTTTTTTTCTTTTTTTCTTTTGAGAATTATCAACTTGAAATCCTCTTCAAGTGCATAAGCATAATCCCTGCCAGTTAACCCTATAAACATACAATTTTTTAACTTGTTAGGGAAAAAATTAGGTTACGTTTTTGTTGGGGCAAATGAAGAGGAGAAAGTGTGAGGTTAAACCAGGGGACCCATTGTTGCTATACGAGCAAATTGAAGGCAGAACCAAAAACTCAAGTAGTTGACTCTCCTTCATTCTCATTCTACCCTGCTTTTTCTCATTTTTGGTCATTTTATTTGTTTTCTTCTCGTTCTCACTCTTCTGTTTTCTTTGGCTCAGCCTAAAGGAACACAACTCAAAGTGTTCAACCTTAAAAGGTTTTGATAGCAGGAACATGGAAGAAACTCTGTAACTTTTGACTCAAGCTTGGCTAAGATTATAATCCCAAAGGATAGCACTGGTAATTGAAACTTCCAATTTCAGCCTTTGTTATTCCCATGGATTATAAGTCCAATAGAAAATGTTCTGGTCCTTGTCAAAGGACAGCAGGAGCTGCACACAGGCAGCACGTTCCTTGTGCAAAATAGGTGATTTTCTGACACATTACTGCTTTAGTGAAATAGTGTTTGAAATGGAATCACTGAATTCAAAATTCCCCTTTCTAAGCATGTACGGATCCATAATTTGGAGTTGTTTCCTTGTGCAAAATAGGTGATTTTCTGACACATTACTGCTTTAGTGAAATAGTGTTTGCAATGGAATCACTGAATTCAAATTCTGATTTCTAAGCATGTACAGATCCATAATTTGGAGTTGTTGGTGTCTGCAAAATCCCAGGCTCAAAACCCTCTTTAATCCAAAGGTCAATAGTAAGGTCAAACTTGATATTTTAGACTGATTCTGTAGAATTCCCCACATAAAGCATTCTGGCTTCTGATGCCTTACCGTAAACAAGTTTCAATTACCAGTGTTGTCCGCCACACAATGTATGGAAGAAACTCTGTAACTTTTAGGGTTTTATTAAGCTAAGTGGAGTCCTCATTAATTATAACATCATGTATGGATTTTCTAGATATCTTTTACTTGGAAAGAAATCAATTAGGATTTAGTTTCCTAGAAAGAGTTCTGGAACAAGTAAAACATGTTCCATTGAAGAGGCTCTTTGCTGCAGCAGAAAAAGGAAACTCAACAAAAATACTATGTCAACAGATTGTACCATGATTTTAATGTTAGATGTGCCTACATGATACTACTTATTAACTCATGAAATATATACAAAGAGTAGCATACCTCCCCAACTCCAATGGTGATTACATGTGGAGCAAAAGCCATCCCAGCTGAAGTGTTCATCCACTCACCTGGGTTTGACAACTAAACTATTGAGAAAGATAACGAAAAACCAAAAGCATATCATAAGACCACAAAATAAATTGAAGCATCTCCATCATTGAATAACTACAGACATTAATCACAATGTCAATTGAAGTCCCTATCTTTCTTATATTACAGGTCAGCTTAAATGCTGCTAAAGACTAGCTGTTGAAATTAGCTTCGCAAACACAAACAAGTTCAGCCACTGAAGTACATAGGAATAGTCTCAATACCAAAGAACCACAAAACGGCCTTGCCCCTACTTTCACCCCACCAATAAAGCTCCCTCAGGAAATACATTTCAACTCTATGAAGAATATAGCTTGCTTAACTAGACCTACTAACAAGCCTGAATAACATGCGCCCAGTTATATGCCCAAAAACGAAAACCATGAATCACATTCTCATCGGAACATCAGAAACCAGATTTTCAAAGGGAGTGCATTAACATGTGTATTCATAAGACAACAAACCAGTTCCAGTGGATCTACTTCACAAGTAGAGATGATAAGCAAAAAAGTTATCCTTTAGTGTTTAGATAACTGATTTGATGACAACCAAACTATACATTGGAAAATACATTTAAAGTGAAGTTCCATGCAATTAAGTGAGAAAGAAAATCAGCAAACAAAATCATTCAAATTTTGTTAGGCAATAAGCTTTCAGAAGATTCAAGAATGTCTAGTATCTTGGGGCATATTATAAAACCAGATTCAAATATAATGAAAAACTTATTTAATTCAAGCACCTGTTCTTCCTCTTCTATAGCACCGCTCAACTCTGCTCCTCGCAACATCAGCTTAAGTTCATCCTCAGTTACATATGGCTCACTAGTTTTGGAGAGAAAAAGGAAAAGAATTAAAGCATTCAGAGAGAAAGCAATATTGTGAAGTGACAAAAATACCAGAGTAACACCTGAAATTAGAACAATATTTTATAAAAGGTTTTTACAAAACTCACTTAGCTTTAAGAATAAGGAAATAAGGCATTAATAAATAACAGACTTAATCATAGTAATGACAAATTACAAGTACTTATAAGTTGTAACTGATTTGAGCAACTTTACTTAAAAATGCAGAGCAAAAATGGTAAAGATGCATCGTAAACTGTTAACAAATCAAACATGCTTCCCTTCACCTTTTGCCTTTGAGACCAAAAATTTTAAGCATTCCCATTGATAGATATGTAACAATTCTTCCGACGGGATACAATATCAAGGACAGCCATGCCACTGGCCTGACCTAGATTATTTTGGAAAACTTGAGTCAAATGAAAATTAAGAAGTAGCAGCAATAAGAACTACACAGCAAAAATACTTTACGTGGGAATTTGTTAAAAAAATGCAATTTCTACCCCATTTTGAAACTGCAAAACTTACTACAAATCTAACAACCTCTGTGGGATTGTGAACTGCTATGCTTTTTGGAGTAATCTCAGTAAGAAGCAAGATAGCAACCTAGCATCATCTAGGAGGATAAAGTGGTCAGGAAGTTCTCAGCCTGGATAAGAAAGCTCTTGCAATCCAGCTAAACAAGAGACGTGGGGATAACATCAGTAACCCAGTTATATTCTTTGTTGAACTGAACAGCAACCAAGAAAACCTATTTGTAATTTGTATTGAGATGTTCTTCGGATATATCAAGAAGATTAAGCAGGAAAAAGGTTTAGCTATCACTTGAAATGCTTTCAGCAGAGACTAACGCATTCAGCCTTTGCAAATGTTCTACTTTTAATTTGCAGAGGTGATAAACCATCTAGTTCTATTTTGTTGTGGAGGCATGTGCTGCAGTTTTATGAGTTGTGGCTGAGGGGCAAAGCAACTGAAGGCGTGGAACCAATTTTAATCTTAAAGTTGCTCTGGCTATCCATAAGGAGAAATAGTCCCTGTGGCTTTGATGGGTGCATATTTGTCATTTAAAAGGAATGGATTTATGGCCCATGAGGAAGAGTTCTACTGATTCTTGGCTATAGCAGGATATGATGAAGGTAAGGACAACATTTTACTTGAAGGCTGACTCCGTGGAGGCAGGTAAGACAATCATGGACAGAGTTCAATAAGGGAAGCAGATTCAAAATGTCACTTTTGAGATCTTTAGAAATAAAAATCAGTAAAAAGGATGGAATCACATATGATTTGCTAGGAGAAGTTAGCTGTTTTGAAACATAGGCTTATGTTATGGCGAATCCTTAACAATGGCCTACTAACTCAGGACAAAATCAAAACTTAGGGATCTCCTTAGCTTCTCGCTGCTATCTCTGTAACAACATGAGTCATCCCTGGACCATGTTTTCATGAGCTGCCCCTTCTCTAATCATGTACTTAATTGAAATCATTCTCCAACAGTTTCAATGACTGGCACAGTCAAGTACTTAATTGAAATCTTTGCACATTTAATGCTTAAGCAATCCGGAACACATTAGCATACACAGCAAACTTTGCACATTCATCACTAAAAGTTGACATAGGATAAAAACCGATTTCTTATGCAATAAATCAGAAAACAAAGAAGACATACCCATCTGAAACAATAATTTGGTTTCAGACGGATGATATTAACTAAAACCCTAAAACATATATGGACGATTGCAGGCGTTAAACAATAATAAAGTGAAAGAGAGATTTCACTACCTGAAATTAGGGGGCCATTTGAACGGCGCGGGAGGATCGATTATGGAGATTGGGGCCGTCGCACCAGCGGAGCGAAGTCTGCCGGTGAGTCTTGCACCCGGAGGAAGGGGAGGAAGAGAACACGGTTGGGGTGTCGATAACGAGTGAGGAAGGGGAGGAAGAGAACACGTGGTGCGAAGGAGAATGGGTCGCGAGCCCTTGCTGGTGAAGGGGATGAAGCGTAGATGATTCCTGGTAAAGGAGCAGAGCAAGGTTCCAAACGGAGAGGAAGACACAGGCGACTTAGTGAGACTTGAGTCACGAGAGAGAATTAAAATGGGTAAAAAACATATATGCATAGCGACGGTAACATGTCGCTTAAAAACTAGTGACTAAAACCCGTCGCTACTCTTAATCTTAATTCGTAATTAAATGATAAAATATAACTCAGCCACGGCAACCAATCACTAACATAGCAACAGTAAGCCGTCCCGGGGCTAAATTAAAATGTACCAACTTTTAACCAATTTTCATTTTGCCAATTTTTTAACGAATTGAAGGAACACATCTGGACCCCATTAAAAATATTCAAAATAAATTAGTCATGTATTAGTAGGTAACAATTTAGCATAAAAAATAACTATCCCATATGCACTATTACTTTTTTTTATTTATTTTTTTTTAATTTTACCGACGGCATGACGTCACTAAATAGGAATAAAATTTAACCCATAGTAAACTTTTATACGACTTTATGGTACACATATCCACTACATTACATATTTTTAAAATAAATAAGTTATGTATTAGTACATAACAATTTAACAACAAAAATAAATATCAGATAACAACTATGACTTTTTTTTTTTAGTTGATAATTTTAGCGACGGTTAACCGTCATTAATTTAAAGAATAATTTAGCAACCCATAACCCCTACTAAATATTTATCCGACTATAAGGTAAACATCCCAACTTCAGTATATATACTGAAAAAAAATTATTCATGTTACAATAGATAACAATTGAGCATAAAAAATAATTATTGCTGTGGCAACGTCGGGTTTTCTGGAGTCGCCACCAATCAGTTTTCTTAGGTCGATTGGACACCTTAAAATTGGTCCGCGAGAGTTCGGGGATCGGGAGTACGGTTACGCTAAAACAATATTGTTATAGCGCCCAAAATTGGCACCTTAGTTGATTTTAATTTTGTTTTACTTTGCTTTTAAAAAAATTTCAGTTAATTTAGATATTTTAACTGAATTAGTCGAAAATGTGGATTTTGGTAATTAATTCGGATGAAATTTTATACTTCCGAACCATGGACTCTGCCGAGTCATTTGGACACGGAAGATTTTGATTCCGAACCATGGACTCTGCCGAGTCATTTGGACACGGAATTTGGTGAAATTTTAAACAATTTTATCCATATTGTAAAAATATGGATTTTTATTTTTTTATTTAATTTATTTAGTTTTAAAAAAAAATTTGATATTTTCCAAACCGTAGATCCTGACGGATCATCCGGATATGGAAGTTAATTAATTTAAAGTTAATTATTTAATTATTATTTTATGGAATTAATTTTTAAATGGTAATTCTTTTTGTTTATGAATGATTTTTAAATCTAACTAAAAATTTATTTTCATATTTTTACTTTTTTTTTATTTTCTTTCTTTTTCTTTTCTTCTTTTTTACCTTTTTTTAATTTTCTTTTAATTTCTTTTATCTTTCTTTTCTTTTTTTTCTTTTTATCTTTCTTTTCTTTTTATCGTTCTTTTATTTTCTTATCTTTCTTTTATTTTTCTTATCTTTCTTTTATTTTTCTTTCTTTCTTTTTTTTTTTTTGTTTAGTAAAGGTTATTTATTATTTAAATAATTATTCAATTTATAAAAGAAAAATAATTGGCTTTTTTAAAAAATGATTTTTATTAGGCTTAATAATTAATTAAAAAAAATAATCTTCTTTTAATTTTGATTTATGTATTTATTAGTAAGGGTAAAGGTGAATTAAATAAATTAAATTATATAAAGAAAAATTAATAAAGTGGGGCTTTTTGGCCATCCACTTGATAAATAAAAAAATAGGTAATAAAGTGTTAGCAAAATTAATAATAAAAATTAGACAAGTTTTTAAATTAATTGATTAACAAAAATAATAAAAGTTAGTCCAATTTAATTAATTATTAACAACAATAATAAAAGTTAGTCAATTAACAACAACAATATAAAAGTTAGTCAAGTTAATTAAGTTAATTAATTAACAACAATAATAAAAAGTTAGTCAAGTTAATTAAATTAATTAATTAACAACAATAATAAAAAGTTAGTCAAGTTAATTAAGTTAACAACAATAATAAAAGTTAGTAAGTTAGTTGTTAGTTGTTAATAGCAACAATAAAGAAAGGGTTAGTAATAAACAAATAATAAACAAACAAGTAAAAATAAAAAAAGGTTAGTAATTAATTCTGCAAGAACAAAATAAAAACGTTAGTGACCAAATTGAAAAAAATTGAAAAGATGAAGGATGGAATAGAGGTTTACCCTTTTTAAATTAAAATTTTGAAATCTCTGTTTTCAAAACAGAGAAGACGCGACACGGGGAGGAGGGGGGTGACGGGCTGGGCAGGCGGAGGCTGCGAGGGCGCAGGGCGGCCGGGTGACGGCGACGAGGGCGCGGGGCGACGGCGGCCGGGACGACGGCGGCGGAACGGCTGGACGCGGCGGCGCGAGACGGCAGGACGACGGCGGCAGGACGGCTGGGCACGGCGGCGAAATGGCAACGGCGGCGGAGACGGCGGCGGCGACGGAGTAGGAGCGACGGCGACGGCGAGACGGCGGCGGCAGGGCGACGGCAGCGGGATAGGACGGCGACGGCAAAAGAAAGAAAGAGAAAACGGAGGAAGAAGGTAGTCGAAACGTAAAAATGAATAATTTTTGGGACTGTTTTGGCAGAGGGAGGAGAGGCTAGGACTAAGGCTTCTATTTTCTCTTTTTTAAAACGGAGCTCTGAACTTTTTTTCTCTGATTTTCTATGTCTTCAGCACTGAATTTGGAGGCCTATTTATAGAGTAAGTTTGGCTGAACTGTTCCTAATTAAATAATCAAAATAATCAAAACTTATCTCTTAAGTTGGTAAAATGACAATTTCAGTCCTTTACGTTACTCCAGCTCTGGATAAGCTCAGAAGCTTCTGATTTTGACAATTTTAACGTTTTCTGTCAATTTGGGCCAGAAACGTCCGTTTAGGCCCAAAATTGACGCGAAAAATTACCCAAAGCTCCTGAAACTTTCAGAATTTGTCAATTTTGCCCGAAACTTCTCAATTTTGTCATTTTTACCCCAAATTTTTAATTTTTTTTGTCATTTTTTATATGAAATTTTATTTTATTTCAAACATACACATATTCACACATATATCGTTTTAAATCAAATCTTCACAAAACAAAAATATATTTTAAACTAATTAAATTTTTTAATAATAATAATAGTAATAAATAATTTTTTAAATTAATTTTTTTAATAATTCCTCTTCCCTTTTCCCTCCTTCCCCTTTCCGTTTTCCTTTCTTAAATTTTTTTTTAAAATTTTAAAACCCCCGGACGAAATTGGGTAATAAATATATTTTTTTAAATTAATTTTTTTTAATAAATAATTTTTTTTAAAATTTTTAATAACCCCAAACCAAACCCCCCCGCCCCCCGTGTCGTGTCAACAATTGCAGGAGAAGTATTAATATTTTTGTCCTTTCTTTTATTTTAGCGACGGCCAACCGTCACTAAATTAGCGACGGCAATACGTCACTAAATTAGCGAAGGCTATGTGTCACTAAATTAGCGACGGCTATGCGTCACTAAGTGAGCGACGGCAATGCGTCACTAACTCAGCCACGGCAACCAGTCACTAACTTAGCAACAGTAAGCCATCCCGGGGCTAAATTAAAATGTACCAACTTTTAACCCCTACTCAATTTTTTAACGAATTGAAGGGACACATCTGGACCCCATTAAAAATATTCAAAATAAATTAGTCATGTATTAGTAGGTAACAATTTAGCATAAAAAATAACTATCCCATATGCAGTATTACTTTTTTTTTATTTATTTTTTTTTTAATTTTACCGACGGCATGACATCACTAAATAGGAATAAAATTTAACCCATAGTAAACTTTTATACGACTTTATGGTACACATATCCACTACATTACATATTTTTAAAATAAATAAGTTATGTATTAGTACATAACAATTTAACAACAAAAATAAATATCAGATAACAACTATGACTTTTTTTTTTTAGTTGATAATTTTAGCGACGGTTAACCGTCATTAATTTAAAGAATAATTTAGCAACCCATAACCCCTACTAAATATTTATCCGACTATAAGGTAAACATCCCAACTTCAGTATATATACTGAAAAAAAATTATTCATGTTACAATAGATAACAATTGAGCATAAAAAATAATTATTACAGGAGAAGTATTAACATTTTTGTCCTTTCTTTTATTTTAGCGACGGCTAACCGTCACTAAATTGGCGACGGCAATACGTCACTAAATTAGCGAAGGCTATGCGTCACTAAATTAGCGACGGCTATGCGTCACTAAATTAGCGACGGTAATGCGTCACTAAAATATTAGCGATGAGCAGCTGTCGCTAAAGTCTCGCCGGACTTTTAGCGACTATTAACCGTCGCTAATTAGCAACGGTTTTTAGCTGTCGCTAAAAACGCCGTCGCTAATTTCATTTTTTCTAGTAGTGACTGGAAATTTTTTATAGACAATTCCCGACAGCTATATATCCGTCTCAGTTGTTGGAAAACTATTTGGCCACATTTTCAAAAGCTATCCTTCAGAAATTATTTGATGAATATTTTTTTCTAAAATTTATCTGCCAAAATAAAGTTTTTTAAATTCAATTATGTCTAATGACTATTTATAGGGAATTGAAAAAAATTTCTTTGAATTTTTCCAGTAGCAATTTCAAGTTTTAACTTTGAATTTTTGACAGATAGTCATCAGAAACTATGAAAATTCCCTTTTCTTCCACCATTATAAAACCCTATTTCTTTCATTAAAACCTCATTTTTTTTCTCACGCATTTTCCTTGTCTTTCTCACAAAATTCTCTCCTTTCTTATCATCATCATCATCACTATTATTATTATTATTCCCTTAATCTCTTTTTTTATCATTACCTTCTTTCTTAATCTCTTTTCTTTATCATTACCTTCTTCTTTTTCTTCGGCTTCTTCTTCTTCTTCTTCCTCTCCCACTTTCTCACCATTTTTTTTCTTATTTTTTTTCTTCTTCCTTCCCTGTCTTTCTCTCCATTTTATACTTCTTTTTTTTAACATTCAACAAAATTTTATTAATGAGGTTTCCAAGTTTACAGTCAGGGACTAGCTAGAAACTATCAAAAGTACAAAAATTACTACTCAACCATCTATCACCTCCAACCTGAATAGTTAAACCCAAATTTTAACAGCAAATTTTAGACAACACATCCATTCAACCCAAGTAAATTTTAACTTCTTACACCTATTAGTAATCCACAAAAAAGATAGCACTTGAATTTTTGAGAGCACCTGTGCATTGGAGATTGAATACTAAAAAAAAACCATCTTGTTTCTTCTTTTCCAATGTGTCTAACCCATCACAAATTTGACGGCTTTCCAAGCCTTGCTCTATTTTTTTATCCAATGTAGATACTTGATTTGGTTTTAACAGTTG
Organism: Aquilaria sinensis; assembly: GCA_005392925.1. Classification (NCBI taxonomy): domain Eukaryota; kingdom Viridiplantae; phylum Streptophyta; class Magnoliopsida; order Malvales; family Thymelaeaceae; genus Aquilaria; species Aquilaria sinensis. The sequence continues at coordinate 395,808 of SMDT01003301.1, forward strand.
TCCAATAGTTGAGCTCTCTATTTTCTACTTATTCTTTCTTATTTTTTCTTCTTTCTCATTATATTCTTCTTTTTCTTCCTTTTTTTCTCACCATGTTCATGCATTATTGCCCATAAAAAAAATTCTGAGAAAAAAATGAACAAGCACATGAAAGGCTAGTCATTGAGTCCATCATGACAATGAACAAAATGTTAACTTTATCAAGAAGATCACAAGCACATGAAACTTGCCTTCGTACTAGATCTCAGGATCTAACTTATTTTTGGCTTTGGAAGTATGGGCATTTAAGTCTTAAAGGCTTCAAAATGTTACAAACCAAAGAAATAGTACGTGGACTACCTCAACTTCTAGCATCAAAGATTTCATGCACCAGTTATCTGATTGGAAAGTAGCAAAGAAACTTTATTCCTAAATAAAGCTCGTGGAGAGAAACACAAAAGCTGGAGCTCATTCACACTAATATTTGTGGTCCCATAAATCCTATATATAATATCAAGAAAAGGTATGTTTTATGTTTCATTGATGATTATAGTAGAAAATCATGGGTCTATTTTTTGGTAGAAAAATTATATGTTTTACAATCTTTTAAAATTTTTAAGAAGCATATGGAGAATGAGACTTAAATGTTCATAAAGTGTTTATGCATTGACATAGGCGGTGAGTTTAATTCAGAACAATTTAAGAGATTTTGTGAAGAGAATGGTGTGAAAAGGCAACTTACTACAACTTTCACTCCACAACAAAATCATGTGGCATAAAGGAATAATAGACTATAATGAACTTGGTTCGAATAATGCTTTCAGACAAGAAAATTCCTAAGACCTTTTGGCCTGAGGTAGTAAATTGGGCAATCTACAATTTGAATAGATGCCCTACTCTAGCTATTAAGAACATTACCCCTCAAGAAGCTAAGAGTGTAAATAAACCAACAGTAGAGTACTTCAGAATCTCTAAAACCCTAGCTCATGTTCTCGTGCTAAATGAAAAGAGAACTAAATTGATGATAAGAGTTTTACTTGTGTATTTTTATGTGTTAGTAAAGAATCAAAATGATACAGATTATATGATACAACTTCAAAGAGAATTGTTATCATTAGGGATTTGTTTTTTAAAGAAGAAAAACAATGGAGCTAGGATGAGAACTATGGAAAATAAGTTTTGATGAAGCTTGAGTGGGATGGGAATGGATTAAATGAAGAAACAGATTAAGAATCAAGTGAAGACAATAACAATGACACCAATGCAGAAGGCGTTACACCAAAAGAAGTAGAAAGAAAAGAATATGTAAGGGAAATGGGCAGAAGAAGAAGGCAACCTCCAGGATGGTTGCAAGACTATAAAATTGGGATATGACTTTCTAAAGATGAAGTCAACATGGTGGCTATAGATCCTATACTCTTTAAAAAAACTATGAAAAGTTACAAATGGAAGAAAGTCATGGATGCTGAAATTGAATTAATAGAAAAGAGCAACACCTGGACATTTACTGAACTACCTGTACATTCTAAAAAAATAGAAGTAAAGTGGGCCTACAAAACAAATGGAATGAACAAACAAAATTTGACAAAGTGCAAGGTTCAACTAGTTGCTAAGGGTTATTCACAAAAGCATGGAATAGACAATACAAAAGTGTGTGCCCCAGTGGCTAGGATGGACACAGTCAAAATGATCATTACCTTGGCAGCTCAAAAAAATTGAGAAATCTTTTAGTTAGACATAAAATTAACCTTTTTTCAAGGGAACTTGATTGAAAATGTCTTTGTTGAGTAGCCAAAAGGGTATGAGAAAAGAGGAAGTGAACATTTAGTGTACAAGTTACAGAAAGCTCTATATGGATTGAAGTAAGCTCCTAGAGCCTGGTTTAGCAGGATTAAGGCATACTTTCTAAACAAGGGTTGCAAAGGTACAATAGTGAACAAACATTGTTCACTAAGAAAGGTAAAGAATGGTAAGATCTAATTGGGAGCATATATGTTGATGATCTAATCGTTACTGGTGATGATAAAGATTTAATGAATAGCTTCAAAGATTCTATGATGAAAGAGTTTGATATGACTGATCAATGAAGAATTGGAATGAAGGTGCTTTAGAAATCTAATAGCATCTACATTTACCAAAGAAGGTATGCACATGAAGTATTGAAGAGATTTGGAATGACAAAAAGTAACTCGGTAGCTAGTCCTATAGTCCTAGGCTTTAAAATAAGCAAGGATATGAATAAAGTGAAAGTTAATAAAACCTACTTTAAGCAAATTATAGGGAGTCTCATGTATTTTACTGCAACTTGACCTAATACGATGTTTGTCATTAGTCTTACCAGCAGATACATGGCCAGACCTACTAAGGTTCACCTGCAAGCAGCAAAAAGGGTCTTAAGATATCTAAAAAGAACTATGAATTATGGAATTTAGTACAAGAAAGGAGAAAAGAATGACTTAGCTTTCATAGATAGTGATTATGCTGGAGACATGGAGGATAAGAAGAGCACTTCAAGATGTGTGTTTATAAGGAGCTCAGAAGGTGTTGCTTAGTCTTCGAGGAAACAACAAATAATTGCTTTGTCAACCATTGAAGTTGAATTTATGGTAGAGTTGGATGTGCATCTCAAGCTGTTTGGATGAAGACAATTCTAAAAGATCTATGACATATTCAAAAGGACTGCACAACAATGATGTGAGACAATGTCTCAACAATCAAGCTATTTAATAATCTTATCATGCATGACCGAAGTAAACATATTGACATACGTTTTTGCTTTCTAATATAGCTAGTTAAAGCACTATGGGAGTCAAAATTAAATGGCTGATGTGATGACCAAAACTATTGAAGCTTGGAGCTTTCCAAAGGCTTCGAGAACAACTGAAAGTCTGTGACATTTTAGAAATAAACTAAATGCCTATGGCAGTTAGTTTAGGGGAGGGAATGAAGAGTAAAAGTCCATAAAGGACTTTAGTTATTAAGTTTGTTTATATTTTTAGTTCATATGCATGTGTGCATGCAAGTAATCTTAGGTGAATAGGTTTACAAATTCAGTCAGGTTTCATATACTTCTTTTATTCCTTATAGATTCTTATGTATCAGGCTATTTAAAGTCAAGCTTTCTTGATCAACAAACAAGTCATTCTTTTAGTTTGTTTTGCAAGTTTGATCTCTTGAGCACCTTGTTGATTAGACAATCTCAATAGATTTTCATTATAGATAAATACATATTAAAATTAGATAAATTTATCTTAAAACTAGATAAATACATCTCAAAATTAAACAAATCAATATGAATGGTTGTTAATTTAATGATGTTAAGTCAATAAGAGGTATATGGGGTAGATGATAGACAACCCAATATTTTCTTTTTGGGTAGAGCTCATTTTGCAAAAAATAGACTAGTTACACAACAAGTCCTCTAATTATATGTGGTATCTTATGGTCCTTACATCTTGAAATCAAACATTTTTGCCACTATATCCAATAAACACAAAAGATGTCCTAAACTTTTAATTTTTGTGTTTTAGTCTCCCAAACTTTAATCAGTTACAGCCAAGGCCCCAATTTATGTTAAGATCCCAAAACCACAACGTTAGTCTTATGTTATGTGTTTTATTTTTACCAAATTAGTTAATAATAATTTGATACATTTCAATTTAAAATATTTGAATTGATCAGCTCAATTTTGAAGTCATAATTTTTTTTGTAACAATATTTTTCTATAAATATAATCAGTATCAAAAATTTACATTTTCATTAATTGACATGCGACCAAGTTTGGACCTATTATTGGTATATTCCTAATTACATCTCGATGACCATGAAAAAATATAAAATTAAAAATTATCAAATAATAGTAATTTTTTCTTATAAAACTAATTATAAATTACGCATGTTATAATATGTTTTGGCTAAAAATATAAAAAAGACTAAAAAATAATATATAATTAGGTATAAAACGAGATGGTCAGTACACCCGGTATAGTCTAATACAAAGAACAACCTTTATTTCGACTGCCCCATATCATTTTCGGATCGATACCAATATGTACCAACTGGTACAGTATGAATTGTAAAACCATGGTATCAACCACCATATTGCTGTTTTGGCTTGTGTATATTTAGGCTCCATCATACACAAAAATATACAAGAAATACGGATAATTCTCTTAAGTTAACAATCAATATGTGGAACATGCATGGTTCATCATCATACTCATCATTTTAGCCTCAACTCATATTTTCTAATTCTTTTTCCTGGTCTACACATTCACTAAATCATGGAGCTCATATTATGTTGAGGGGCTCTTAGTGTTGTAGGAATTGACTTCGAAACAATATTGGAAAGTATGTCATTTAGATTGAATGACAAATATATAAAGCATTTTTAGCAAAATAAAATGGAAAAATTAATGTAGTTTTTTTAGAAAAAAAAAACTACATTAATTTTTCCATTTTATTTTGCTAAAAATGCTTTATATATATATTTTTTAATTTTTCCATTTTATTAACACCAAAGGTTAGATGAAATTATAATTTTCACCCAATAGTTGAAATATATATAAATATCTAGAAATGTTAATGGACTAACGGTTGAATTGTTAGCATATTCGATGAAATGACAAAAATTTCCCGAAAATATGTTTATGATCAATCATGAGATTGCTGAATTTGGGGTCAAATATGCTCTTTGTTCTTTTATTTTATATTTTACATGGTTTGAAAATGAAAAAAAAAATACTTAAGTACAATATTGTTAATTTGTTCTATAATTATAGTATCTCTTAATAAATTTTACTTGGTTTGAAAATGAAACAAAAAAAACTCTTCTGAGGTTTCGTGTCACTATTTCAAAAACCTACCCTAACCTCTCTAAAAGGTCAACTTATATACACTTATGCCCCTCCAACCTTAACAACGTCAATGACCTGTTAAAACAAAAAAGAAAAAACTTGTTTTCTCCCCATAGCCCTTTTATTTAGATAATTTCACCACCCAAACTTCTGCATCTTGTGCTTCAAACACAAAAAATTTTGTCCTCCTCTATATCCACCTCTACATCACTGGAAACTAGGTTTATGGACAGTCTCTCCTCCTCTTTATTGCCCTCATTCATTCTTTCCTCCCTCATCTTTGTTTCTTAATCCCTCTTCTCTCCTCATCAATGTTTCAGCCACTAAATCCTAAATTCCACCCATCAATCTATCCCTTTCCATTGACCTCAACGAATCCCCAACCTTAATCGTGAATGATTGGCATAACAAAATCTCCGACGATAACTTTGCCAATAATAGGTGGCCTTTTTTTTACTTCAATTTGAGTTATTTTGTAACTCCCCTTTTTCTTCTCTCTCATTTCTAACAAGGAAGATAAGGTGACAATCGAAAAGGATGGATCTAGCCAACAAATTGGCTGGAATTGCAAATGTTGACCAACAAATCGAGGAAAACCAATGAGAATGGCTGGAGTTGCGAACGACTGGAATCGGATAACCAACAAATTGGATGAATCTGACGCTTGTTACTTCGTAAACCTAAAAGCAGATTGACTGCGGTGGAATTGGAGATACTACGATTCCCAGGCACCATTGGACAAATTGTTGGGTTAACCTCTCTCTGATCCAATTTGATCAATCTCACATTATGTATCTTTCTAATCTAATTCGATCTATCTCACGTTATCCTCTCCTATTACTGACCTCTAACTCTCTAGCAAAAGAAAGAAAAATAGAGGAATAAAGAGTTTCTTCTTGTTAGATTAAAGTTGGAGGCAAAGTTTTTATGAAAGAATGTTAGGAGGGCAAAGCAATTATTTTCTCTTTTTTGTAGAGGGGGGTAAGTGTAGGTCAGTTTAGGTATGTTAATGGATGTTAACCATGGAGGGGGTAACTGTAATGATTTTAAGCTTTTAAGAGGGTCATAGTAGGTTTTTTAAATAGGGAAAAGAAAACTCAAGGTTTCACCAAACCTTAAAGGGGGTTTTCTAATTTTCCCTAAATTTATTATAAGATTGATCTTATATGATATTTCCAAAGGGGTTCTTTAGTGTAGTCTACCCTCGGAGTTCCCTAACAACTAAAAAGTGTATCATGTCAGAGATACTATTTCACATACACCAATCAAGTTGCAAAAATTTTCTAGAATTTAAAAGTGAAGGATAAATTGATGGGCAATCGCCTAGGAATTGGGGTGGTCAAATTTCATTAAAATAGTTTCATTAGCTCCTAAAGTATTTTTTTTGGCTATCTTTTTTTTTTAGAACCACCTAAACTTCCAACTTAAAAAATGAAATGAACTTTCATTATCTCAGTTGACATAATGCATGGTTCATTTTGATTAACATCGAATTAAATGAAAAAAAATGCATTACATCAAAAATTTAACAAAAAAGCACAACAAATACAAACATAGGAAGAGAATTTATAGTATTAATTGGTTAAAGATTACTGGGTTGTTCAAATAAAGACTTTTTTTATTCTAATCAATTAGATTATCACTTTTTTTATTTGATTTTATTTAACCTAATCATGCTTTTGATTTATGAGAAGATATCTTTTTTTATCAACATACTGCTTATTTTACACATTCGTGCTTAATCTATAATAAATGGTACTCCCTCCATCACATTATTTTAGCTCCATTTGACTTTTTTTGACTAATTTGACTTGACTCTGATTATATAATTGTTTGTTAGACAAAAAATAAAAATATATATTTAAAGCTATAAGTCTTGATTTACCATTCATATATAAAGATTTTCATTTATATACTAAAATGTTAAAAATAAAAAATTATAGATTAATTGATCAAAAATGAATGATGCAAAAAATTTGGGGCGGATGAAGTAGTTTATAGCTAATAGTTTTCTATGACCTTTATTGTCATCCGATGACTATCTTTAATACTATTATAAATGATACATAATAGTCTGTGTGAGTCACTAGGTCACACTCCAATGGATCATCATAAATGATTAAAATGTGTCATGCATACCGTCTATTAACCAATTTTTTTGAAAATTCCAATTATTATTAAATATTAAAATAAAAAGTAAAAAATTACTAAAATAATTAAGACATAAAATAAATAGAATAGATGGGAAAATTCCTATTTCATTCAACTTTTGTATTCTGAAATTCTTAGTGATTTTTTTTTTATGAGTTGGGTGAGAAGAGGCCACAATGTATCAATTTTAGAAGACAATTTTTTTCCTTATCTAATGTCATTTCTGTTTGTGTTGATGAAATGTCTTTTTGAGTAAGAAGAAAAAGACATTATCAGTCGTATGGTTTGGTGAAGCCAAGTCAATTTCGGGCAGCCAAACCTTGCAATGCTTCAAAATTGATCTCACCCGTGAATAATTTGACATCAGTGAGTAGTAACTTAATTCTTAGAGAGGAAGCAATTGAGCTTAGACTGCTAATCTTCTAGAGTGATAGTAATTTATGCTTATTTTGTTGGTTGGTGTAATTTCTTTTCAATATGAGAATTTTGGATAATTGTTTTGAAGGCTTTTGATGACGTTTAATAACTAAATTTATTTACTTTCTTAAAGGAAAAAAGAATCTTATTCATTTTTTAATGCATATTTAATTTTTAACTTCGATCCCCATAACATAAGGAGAAAATTAGCTTGATCAACTTGAGGATCAAAAGACCTAAGCATCTAAGAGGTTGCATAGACAAGATTAAGTGTAAAACCCTATAGTTTTAGGCAAAGCAAGGGATTATCACTAAAATTGCATGGTTTTAAGAAAATTTGTCCTCAAGAGAAAAAACTAAACAATAGTAAATTCACCTTAAAAAAACGAATGGCGGGAAAAAGTTAAAAGTTAGATGGCATTAAGATTAAGCTAGAGGATTTACCCTTAGGAGTGTGCTTTGGGGTATTATTTTTATTAGTTTCAAGTTATCAATTACCTGGAATTAGTTAAATTTAATTGGTACTTTGTTTATTTTTATTTATGGCTTCATTGTGTTAATCAGTTCAATTCCATTCCTATTTTTTGGTGTTTTCTCCAGTGTTGGTGGTTGACATGGTTGGTGGCAAGCAACTGGCTTTTAGCTTAAGAGGCCTAACATATAAAAAAATAAAGAGGAGCTAAGGAGGATCTCCGAAGTGTTCTTGAGGAGAGATCTTCTGACACTCAAGTCAAGCGAGAAAGATTGAGAGGAAGGAATAGCACAGAGGATTGGAAGGGCGCTTTGGTTACCTCTGATGTGGAGGAATCCCATACTTATATGGGGCAAAAATGGCATATAAGGCACAAGTGGCAATCTCATAATACCCTAGATTAGATAGAACATGTGTCCAGCCAGATTTGAGATTCTGAAGTTCGTACTCCCAGCAAACCTCTACACTCTGTTGTTTTGACACCAGTAGGCAAACACCTTGCACATTTTTTTGTTAGGATTTTGAAGAAGGTTTTACATCGGTCGCCGTAATGGGATATAAAATGACTAAGCATCATGATCCTTTCAGTAAGTTTTTGCATGTCCTTTCTCAACTTTAGTGTTCTCAAGTCAAGCAAACCCTTGATTTTTTTTGGATTCATGTTGATTCTATGCTTGTAAACCATGAAGCTGAAGAACTTTCTAGCTTCAACGCTAAACAAGCAATTTTTGGGGTTTAGGCATATGCCAAACTTTCTTAGGTACTAAAAAGTTTCTTGAAGATATTCAGTGTGTTTCGAGAGATCTTGGCTTTTGACAATCTTGTTGCCCACATATACCTCCATATTCCTACCGATCTATTTGGAAAATACCTTATTTATGAGATGTTGGTATATTGCTCTCACTTTCTTCAGACTGAGTGACATTTTTACATAGCAGAAGGTGCCTTCATCAGTTATGAATGGAGCTTTCTCTTCATTGGTTGGGTTCATCTGAATTTGGTGGTGCCCATTAAAGGTATCTAAGAAACTTAGAACCATGTATTTGGCGGTTGAATCTACTAACTGGTCAATTGAGGGTAAGAGATATAAATCTTATGGGCAAGCATTATTGACTCTAGTAAAGGGTATTCATAATTGAAGTTTATCATTTCCCTTCTTTGTAGTTATTTCTACATTGCTTAGCCAATATGAATACTTGACTTCTCTTATCACTTCCACCTTTAGGAGGTGTTAAACATTTTTGTTTAACATAGGAACTTTTATAAGGGTGATATTGCGCTTTTTTTTTTGTCTTATTGGTCGTGTTTCAGGATCGATGTTCAAACAATACTGTATGATGTTCGGGTTAATCCTGGGCATATACTTTGGTGAGTAAGTAAAAAGATCTTTATTTGAAGTTAAAAAAGCTACAAGTTCAGCTTTTCCTTATTCAAGGATGTTTTTTTGATTTTGGCACTTCAACACTATTTGAGCTCGAGGCTTTCAATTTCTACATCCATTTCTTTAACTTTAAGGTCTTTCATGGTGGTTTCGATGAGATTGTTCAAGGTTGGCATAGCTAATGTGTGGGCACACCTCTTTGGCAGAGCCTAGCGACTTTGGTGAAGATCTTTCTGACCTTGGGTTGGTCAATGAAGATAACAATATCTCTTTCCTTCGCCTCAAAAGTAACAGTTAAGTACTTCACATCAGACCTTATGTGAAGATTTGCTTGAGTCTGCCTTCCAATCTTGGCGTTGTTAAGCGAAGAGACCTCAATGATGATAAACCTTGTCACCATTAATACATAAAGCTCATTATTATCCCTAACAACCTTTCATTTCAACATAAAGGGCAGATCAATGCCCCGGTGATAAGCAACTCATTAAGGCCCACACCGTGGGTGGAGGATGACTCGGCTTCAGCCTATTAATGAGTATATTAAGATTCGACATGATGTGCATGAAGAGTACGTCGGCATTAGACCTATCATCACAGATAATCTTTTTTATGTCCCAGTTAGTTATTCAAATAGTAATCAAGGGTAGGTTATCATGGGGAAATCTCACATTATACCTATTAGCTCTGATAAGGCAATTCGTCGGTTTGTTGAAGTCCATGGAGGCTATCTCTATACCATTTCTCTTTCGCTCTACCAAAAGAAGGCCAGTTATTTTGGTTTGGATGACCTTGGCTGGTGGAGAGGGTTGTCTTCATGGAATCCTATTTTCCCTCTAGTGATTAAAATCATAGTTTTCATTATCATACCTTATGTCTTCATTCCTTCCCTAATTCTTTGGGAAAGGGAGGTGAAAGTATCACCTCAGCTCACCTTGGTTGATGAGGCTTTAATATACTTCCTTAACTAATGGCAGTCATTAGTATGATGTCCGTGGTCTGAGTGATACTAGTAATACCTCTCCAAGTTCCTTTTGTTGTTTGCAAACATTGTCTTTGACTTCTGGACACCCCTTTGTTTTCAAGAGCTGTAAGGATGTTGGCTCTTAAAGTGTTCATGGGAGTGAACATGACCTTCTTTGGTCAATTCTTCTGAGGTTGCTTACTTCATTTCCCTCCCCTTCACCTCACTCCTAAGTGGGTATAGATAACGACCTCAGCCCTTCTAGTTTCTGTTTTCTCATTGTCGACAGCCATTTCCTCGGCTGCCATGTATTGCTTAGCCAATTGATAAAGTTTTCCCACCTCACTTGGCATTTTCTTTGAAAGCTCAAACACCAAGTTGGAGCCTTTTCTGAAGTCCCCTATTTAAGGTGAAGATTCGGACCTTAGGTGGTAAGTCAATAACCATGAGATCTTCCTGATTGAACCTATTGATGTAGTCATGAAAAGATTCATTTTCTCCTCAAGTTACACCAAACAGCTAAGCTGCCTTTTTTGCCAATAGGTAACTCCCAATAAATTGGTGTATGAAACTAGTTGATAATTCTTGGAAAGAATAAATGGCACAAAGTGGCAACAAGTTATACAATGTGGTCATCGGTCCAGAGAAGGTCAACTTGAAACACTTGCATAGTGTGGCATAATCGGCCCCACACAGTACCATATTCTTCCAGTACTAACACATGCATCCGTCATAAAAGTATAGACGTGGAATTCAGAAGTTTTAGGAAAATGGTGCATCTTTGATCTTTAGGACGAAAAAGGCTCATCTTCGAATGGTACTCTAAATAGGTGTGACCATTTCCATGCTACCTGCTCCTCCATCCTCTCCATTCTTTCTAAGATTTTTTGTCATAAGGGAGTTGGATGGCTCTTCATCATGCCGGTGGGGGGAGAATTGCCTTCCTTTAAGTGAATAACTTTTCTGGCAAGAAGATTTATGCCTTAAAAACATAAGGTCCTTCTTTTCTAGTCTTTCTTCTGACCAGGAGTCGGTAGTTCTTCGAAGAGAGACTTATCTTGTGCAATTCTTCTGGACATCTTGGAAGACTGCCTTATAGGGCTCATAGATTTCTCTGCAGAATTATTCTTTCTGATAGGTTTTTGTTGCGGCAAACATTGCTCAAAATATTGAGTGATCTCAGTCACAATAGTGCGTTAGGACTCATGCAAGAACCCCATCATCAAGGTAATCAAACGCTCATCTTTAGGGATGTTAAAATGTTGAGCAAGTGGGTTTTCCCCCCGTTGAAGGGCTCTTCTCCACTGGAGGGTGAGAAAGTCCCTTATTCCTTGAGCCACGGGTGGTTACCATAACAATGTATGGGTGGGTTCCTATAGACAATGCCAAGTGTTGTCCAGTGCTTTCTTTGGTGTTGGTGGTTGACGTGTTTAATGGCCGAGCAATTGACTTTTGGTATAAGGGGCCTGAAATATTAAAGAAAATGGGGGAGCTAAAGGGTATTTATAAAGTGTTCCTAAGGTGGGATCCTCTAACGCTCAAGTCAAGAGAGAAAGATAAAGGGGAAGGAATAGCATAAGAGATTTGGAGGAAGCTTGGTTGCCTCTGATGTGGAGAAGTCCTGTACTAATATTGGGCAAATGGGGCAATGGCAATCTCATAATACCCTAGATCAGATGGAACATGTGTCTAGCCAGATCCAAGAATCTGAAGTTCGTACACCCAATAAATCTCTACACTTCGTTGTTCTAATACCAGCAGGCAGGCACCTTGCACTCCCTTTGCGGTACAGTGGTAACGGCCATGTCTGAGTTCCTTGAGGATCCTCGGGCAAGTAAGGCTGAAGTCACGTAGCCAACTGAGGTACTATATTAGTTACGAGAGGTGTGGTCCATCTGGACATCGTCTATAGAGCCTTGTCAAGATCCTTATTTTCTTGTAACCGAGATGGAGATAACGCCGAGGTCCCTTTCTTTAACTAAAGTTCCCTAACTAGGATACCCTTGAAGCTTGTGCGCTTGGCTGTTCTGCGAGGACTATAAGGGCTGCTTCCTTTGGCTATAAATTCCAATTTTTAGTTTATGTCATTTTTGCATGTTTTACCTAAGTTTTGCTTATTCACTCAACCCTTGTGGAGACAATAATCTGATATTTATCATTACATAAAAACTTAAAGATTTGTGCATTTGTAAATATGCAACATAAGTCTACATGATTTTGCTCTTCTCATCCAAAATACGGATCATGACATTGTTTTTCATATCCTTTATGTAGATGATATGATTATTACTAGTGATAATGTGACTTTTATCTGTAAGTTAAACAATATCTTATTTAGCAATTTAAAATGAAGGATCTTAGACCATTCAATTACTTTCTTGGTCTTGAAGTTTCTTCTAACTCTTAAGGTTGTTATCTTATCTCAAATGAAATCTGCCTTTAATCTGTTAAGCATTTTTTTTACTATTTCTTAATGTATAAGGTTTCAATTTGATGCAAGTTGAATTATCACTATGTATACAAATAATCACTAATAATAATCTATGATAATCTCTCCTAAACACCTATTCGGAAAGAGTGTTTTTGTTATAATATACTGGTAAAGATTAACTGTGGACGACATTTGTCTTCCTTCTAAAGAGCGATGTTTTTATTGGAGAAAATTACAAAGACACCCATGAGGTTTGGTTTAACCTACACTTTGCCCTTTTATTTTAAAAAACTTAACACTTGGCCCTTATATCCTTTACAGTGCCGACAATAACTTCTGAAACTCTAATTTAAATTTTCTGGTAATTGTGTCCCAATAATTTTAATTTTTTATATTTTTTTCACAGTTATCTGACATTTAAAAAACAGTTATATGAATTTACAGGGAGAAAAATGCATTTACAGAAAGAAAAAAACTACTAATAATTTAAAACGTTGATTAACTATTAAAAATATTGGAGAGATCAAAATTACTAAAACATGACTATCATACAATTTAAATTAGAGTTTCAGAAATTATTGTCGAATAGTGTAAAAGAACAAAGACAAAGTGTAGATTTTAAAAAATAAAGGGGGGTAAAATATAGCTTAGGAAAAATCTCAAAAGTAAATTGTAAGTTTTCATTTTTATTATGTGTAGTTTTTATGTTTAATGAATGTGAATCTCATAAAATAGTAAAGGGGTAGTTATTTCCTCCATCATATCACATAGAAAGGACAGAGAAAAGACATGGCAACATGTGAAATGATAACAAAGTGTGTAGTGTACTAGCTCTATATTTTTACACTCTTATATATGAGTTTTGAGGAGTTCTTAGTTCCCATATTTTTTTGTAAACTTGATTAAGTCATCAATGTCCTGGTTCTCCTTAATTTGGCCAGAAAGAATTAAACTATATTCCCTAATTTGGTTTTTTATGTGGAAGCAATGCGTTCATGTTATGCAGATGATAATTCGCTCCCATTTTGGTTAGCTTTCCCTCTTGCAACTTCATCCCTTCTACCCACATTATTGATACTGTTGAAAATAAAAAAAATCAATTTTGCAATTCAACTGACTCCTAGCCCCTGTTAATTGTCAATTAACCGCAGTAAAAGTTTGAATTGTTGTGGAGCACTAACTTATGATTCCAAATGCTAACCACCTCCTCTGAGCCGGTTGCAAAATGCTGTCTAAAAGAATATGCCCATCGCTAGGCTATGGGCGCATTACATACCCCATTTTCATTCCAAATTAACTACCATTCCTCAAGGTGTTAAATGCCGTTACTGTTAAGCATGTCACACCCCAAAATTTTAAGGTATACTGCATGGTATACTGCGTCATATGCCGTTACCGTTACCACAAAAAATAAATATTATAATATTATTTTTAGATAACATAATTTGTTTAATATTTTATTTTTACACATTTTATATGCATTCTAATTTTTCTCATCATAATTTGTCAAATATAAATAAAATATATTTGATAGAAGATATTCAGTTGGGGTAGCATGCACCAGAAATCCAATTGAGGGATATTGTTCAACACCACAGGGATCTTTAAGCTGCTACCATCCATTAAATTGTAATATTAATTAAGAAAAATAACAAAGTAAATTTTTATTTTATAATATGTGTATTATTTATATTTTAAGTTTTTTATATATTTATGATATTATTTAAGTAAAATTAAAAAAAATAGCTGTGAAAAATAAAATACCACGGTACGTACCATGCGGTATTTGTGGTATACCACAATTTTCTAACAAAATGCATACAAAAAATGAGCGGTATGCAGTATACTGCAAAATATCACAGTATATCAGATGGTAAAATGACAGAACGTAAAAACATTTGTACCGTATACTGTGTACCCATAATAAGCGATATACTGCACGGTGTACTGTGATATACAGCAATATTTAACACTATGCCCTTCCTAGATCATGAAACACATAGTGTTATGATTGTTTAGTCCAAGAACTAGCATGTGGCCCGATCTGCTAGGGGTGTTCGCGGTGCGGGTTTGATCGGTTTCACCCAAAACCCAAACCGCACTGTGTATGTGATCGGTTTACATAATATAAAACTAAACCACACTGTTCATCACAAACTCCGATTGAAAACCAAACCGCATAAAATGCGGTTCAGTGCGGTTCGGTTTGACCGGTATATATTTTTATCCTGTAAAACACTTTAAGCTACTTCCATTGTTTTTTATATGCTTTCCTTATGATATTGAATGAATTAAATTGAAACCGAATAAGTACAGCTAAGAGACTTCACCTTAAATGCTTAATATGATTTGAAAATTAAAAACAATAAGTAACAAATAAACAAAAAAAAAGGACGAACAACAACTAGAAACACTGAAACAGACAAACAATGCTATTAAGCTAATTCATTGAAATCGAAAGCTCATCTATCACTGCCATACAATTATTATTTTCAATTCTGGAAAACTCAAACATCTAAATTTCTCATTTTCTTAACTATCACCATGCATTGTTGATGAACAAACTATAATGAAAACAGACAAATTAGAATAATACATTTATAAGTCATTAATGCTAGAAATTGGAATGAAAACAGAACAAATTAGAATGAAACAACAAATTGGTCTGTTCTGCATGCTAGAAAAATATAGCATCAAACAGCATCAATTCAATTGTGACCTCAAGTTGTTTCCAAAATAGTAATCCAAATACGCATCCAAAAAGAATCAGTTATTGAACCCTGTATAGACAAACCTTAAGAATTGTAGCTGTTACAAGAGAAAGAAAGGAGACACCGAGAAAGATGAGGTTGCGACTTGCGAGTGAGATAGGTTGCGACTAAGAGAGTAGATGGCTAGACAGCAGACGCGCAACTGAGAAAGTAGAGTCAGCAGATGGAGGGCAAAGGCGTGGCGGCGTACGATGTAGGTCATGAGGCGTGCGGCAGAGGCGTGGATTGTGGATGCTGAAATTTCCAGAATGCGATGCCAAGAATGAAAGGGGTGAAGGGTAGCTGGGCATAGTAGGCACTTCACGAGTTCACGTCATGTAGCAAGTCGGCAATAGGCAACAACAGTCAATAGAAGGGAAGAAAGTCAAAAGACCTAACTTAATATTCTGGGCTTTTCATTTTGTACTAGAAAATTGGGATAGGCTGATGGGCTACTGGGCTAATGGGCTTAAGTTTCTACCAAGTTATTAGGGGTGCGATTCAGTCCGGTTTTTACAGGGTTTCAAAATTAAAACCCAAACCGCACCACATATACATCGGTTTTTAATTTTTAGAACCCAAACCATACCATAACCCGTATAAACTCGCATAATAACGGTTTGTTTCAGTTCGGTGTGTGCGGTTTTGCGGGTTGAGCGGGTTGGATGAACACCACTACGATCTGCACATTGTTGCAGGTCTATCAACAAAAATACAAAACAGTTATAAATTCAAAACTAAGTCACAATCAATTCAAAATTTTTAAAAAATTGAAATGTTTTAAAGTCGCACGGAATAAATTTGGTAAATAGAAAATATACAACAGTCAATAGAAAAAACTAAAAGTTCATGGCATTTTTTTTTGTTTGTTGGGATAAAGTGATAAAAATGCTTAATTTAAAGTTTAAGAACTAAAAGATATCATCATATATAAAGATAAAATGGCACTGTGTGTGGATAGCCTACTAATCTAGCTCTTCTAGGAAAGTGGTAGTGGCATTTCTACAATGAGGGAGAATCTTTATGGTATCGGGTGATTAAAAACGTGTATGGTGAAGATGGAGGATTGGTGGAAGGGATTCCATCAAGAATAAAGGGATCAATTTGGAGTGGATTGTATCAGTTTGGGGGGGGGGGACATATGTCTTTCATAAACTCTTTTAAGTGGAAGGCGGGGAATGGGTCTAGAGTAAGCTTTTAGAAAGATATCTAGCCAGTTGGGAGTGAGAAGCCAAGTGTTATATTTCCTTGTTTTTAATTTGGAAATAAATCAAGATGTTTTAGCTAGGGATACAAGGTTGGCAAAGGCTAGCTAGAGAGTTGGAAGAACTACTTCAAATTTGTGTAGGTCTTCATACATCGGCAAATACAAAAAACTCATGATACTAGACTTCAAGCACTACAGGCTTGTATCAAGCGAAAGAGATTAGTCAAGCATTGATCATAAACTGTTGCAGGTTCATTCTACCATAGGCCGAGAATGCTAGCTTAGTCTCCTACCACTCAATGTCAATATTTTTGTTTGGCAAGCTGTTCAAGGCAAGTCACCAACCAAATGGAATCTGTTTCTACGGGGAATTTCTATGGAGGATAATTGGTGTTGCCTCTATAACAACTACTCCAAAATAGTAGAACACGTTCTTGTACGTTACTCATTGTCCTCTTCAATGTGGGTTCGTGTTTATGATTGGTGTGGAATTCATTGCAGTTTAGATGTGGATATATACTAGAGTTGCTGAAGCCTCAAACATTTCTATTGGTTTGCAAGGGACAGGTGTAGTCATTTCATGCTACTATTTGTATTGCTGCTTGGGCTATTTGGAATGCTAGAAACACACAAGCTTTTAATGGCAAGGTGTTTGATTCTGATGAAATCTTTACCATGGTGCAATTCGTGTTTTATCTTTGGATAATCCATAAGAGTTCGGCTTTAAAATGTAGCTGGCATGAGTGGTGTTTTAATCCAAAATTGGCAATTAAAAATTTTTTAGTTTGAAAAAGAGGATGGCATAGCAAGTCTGAGAATGGACTTATGCTCTTACAATGTGTTGTAGGTTCATCTACCAATTGAACATGTTGCCTCCTTTTGTATTATCATTGTATTTTCCTTCATTATCAATAAATTTTTTTGCCATTAAAAAAAACTTTTTAGTTTTGGATATACTCTTTCCTGAAAGGCAAAACGGACTTCAAACCAACAAAGAATTAATTTAGCAGTAAAAATTACTGTTTCAGTATCACATCAAATGCTTATGATTTTAGTTATTATAATTAAAGTAATCAAATTATATATATGTCCAAGAAATATTATATAATATAACATATCATACATTCTGCCCCGTCCACTAGTTATAATGGAAATCAAGAACAAGCTTGAACCCTGGTCACGTGAAATGATGATATTTATATCTATTGGACTAAGAACTAATATGCCATTTATATACTTTTTAATCATTATGTGTTCATATTTCAGCACTTTATGTACGCCTAAAGTATTAAAAACAACATATATTTTATACATTACTGCTTGTGTTGAGACATATGACTTCAAAGTGTTTGAATGCATCTTTCAAATAGACTTTTTTGCTGAACTATACTTTGCTACTTATATTTTGTTGAAATTGCATATACTCCTTGTGGTTTCAAAGATTATACTTTTCCCCTTTTTTAATTCCATAACGTCGCTAGTCAATAGCATGAATGTGACTGTTTTGTCTCCAAATATACCAAAAAAAAAAGTGATAAATTCAACTATCTATAATCGTTAGGTAATTAGTATAGTTTTAATTTAACGATGAACAGTTTCTGAATAATATAAATATTCATTATTTTTTTCATCTATTAAAGTAGAAAGTGGTATCAATAAGGGTAGCTATATGATGCACTTAGTGCAATGCATTATATTTTGATTTTCGCCTTATTTATAAAATTTTGTTGTTCTTGAACATTGCTTCTTACGAAATAAACATCATTTTTTTTTTAAAGATTGTCACCATGTTTTGAACAACATTTTATAGAACAACAATTTTGTGTGGAAAGAACAACATTTTTTACTAAATTGAAAAACATTATTTACAAATAGCATTTATGAAATATGTAGCATTTTACAAAACATCAAATTTATATAAATGAAACAACATTTCTTATTGAGTAGAATAACATTATTTCTAGAACAACATTTTACAAGATAACATATTTGTATGAATAAAAAAGCATTTCTTACTAAATGAAATAATATTATTTATGGAACAACATTTCTCATAAAATGAACAACATTTTATGGAATATTAAAGTTGCATAAATGGAATAACATTTATCAAGGAAGTAGAGCTGGTTGTGTGTGTGTGTGTGTGTGTGTGTGTGTGTGTGTTGCATAAATGGAACAACATTTATCAAGGAAGCAGAGCTCTGTGTGTGTATGCTGTGTGTGTGTGCATAAATGGAACAACATTTATCAAGGAAGTAGAGCTCTGTGTGTGTGTGTGTGTGTGTCAATTTTAGCATGAGATTTATTATTCTTACAGTATAGTCATTTATCGTCATGAAAAAGAAGGCCATGTGACAATATGGATGCCACGTAGGGAAATTCCATCCAAAATAATGGTTGAACTGATGGTAGAGAACAAAATAAAACACATTAGTTGAGTTAAGGGATTTTAAGAAATCAAAAAAGAGGTGACTGACCACTTTAAAACAACCCTTAAAGTTATGGAACTATAATTGAAATTTACCTTGTCAAATTGTGTTAGTGTTGGGATTTTGGGTCAACCTAAAAATTCGAGAAGACTCGAGTTGTTTTTCTCAAATTTAAGAAGCTTGAGGAGTTGATGTGTTATTTGTGCCATGGGCTTAAGGACTTTGAAGTTTTGCGGGTAAGCTTTTTTTATTTTTCCCTACAAAAGATGTTTCACTCAAATTAAAAGTAAGTTAAATGGTACCTTATAAACTAACAATTTTCCAAGAGATAATAGAAATATAAAACTAGCCACGAAAAAGACTATCCGTCTCTACAACACTAAACAAAGTGAAGAAAATGATGTTAGAGATGACAAAAGAAAATGAGCTAGGAGGAGGCGCTTTTGCATTAGTTGTAGTGCGAGAAGTTTTTATTTTTAGTTTGATTTTGTTTTACGGAAGCATTAATTGCAAGTATGCACGGGAATGAATTTGTTTTTGCTTGGTGCGCGAGATTTTGGTGTATTAATTAGGTATGATTTGGTTTCTTAGTTTGATATGTTTTAGCTTCAGTATTCATATTTTGTTTTCGGTGTGAGCGTGCCATCTAACAGATATAGTGTTAGGGATTTTGGTATGATGGACAATTTGTTTATTTAAGATAATATATGAGGATTCAAGAGGAGAGGGTGGCTCATGGTGAAGATGGTGTTATAAGTAAAAATCTTTTCTATAATTTTCATTGTTAATATCAAATGAACTCTTTTTCATTTATGGATATGAACTAGTTAAGACTTCAAATTACATTTTCTTTTATTGGTAAAAAAGAATTTTATTGGAAACTAGCAAGAAGTTGAAAAAAGCTACAAACTAGCCATGAAGAATTCAAATCACATTAAATATCATGTTTTTTTTTTATGAATGTCTTTACTTCTACAGTGCACATGATGGGTGTTTGAGAATTTTTTCTCAAGAAGTTATAAAAGCTTGAGGTTTGATCCTAATATGATCGAGCATTGTGGTTTATTCTGAGCATAATGGATCATACGGGTTGATAATTAATTTGTAGCATAGAGATGCCTAAGGTCATTCTAGGTGGAGCAGCTATGGCCTATTGCCTTTGCAATGTGGTGAAGTTTGGCATTTTTATAGTGTAGTGGAGCCTAGCGATTCATCTAAGGATATTGTAGTTTGATAGTAACGTGGCACCAATGGCTACATGTTTGAACTGGCTTGGAAGAAGTGTATTGTGTTTGTGATTTTGTTGTTTGGTGTCGTGTTTATGGTCATGTTACATTTGTTGTTGTACTCCTGTATTTGTGGTGTTTGTGGTTAGTGTTTATGTCTGAGGTAGCTGCTATGCTTGTATCGTTTGTATGTAGTTGCCGTTAGATATGTTTGTGATTAGAAGAATTTGAGTCAATATGGAGAATATTAGTAATTTTGGCTCAGACTAAAATTCAAGAAGCTTTGAGGAGTTGATGTGCAATTTTTGCCATGGATTGGTGATTTTGAAGTTCTGCGGAAGCTTTTATTTTGAGTTTGATTTTGGTTTGGCCGAAGCACCAAGTGCAAGGATGCAACGTCACGAATTTGTTTTTGCTTGGTGGGCAATATTTTGGTGTATTAATTTGTGTGATTTTCGTTGTTAGTTTGATGTTTTTCAGCGTTTTTTTTCCTATTTTGTTTGGGTGAGTGTGGCCTGTAATAGACATGTTATATTAAGATTTTTGGCATAAAAAAAAAAAGTCTGTCAAGTAAAGATAATATTTGAAATTTTAGAAAGGGGGAGTGATTTATAATCAATAAAAGTTATGAGTTTTTTTTTTCTTGTAAACCTTCCTGTATTAAGAGAATTTTCTTTTATACATAAATGTAGCTAGTTTGAGACTTGAGAGTTGAACCGCATTAATTAATTATTTTGTGCTTGTTTAATATTTATTATTTTTCTAACGGGTGTATTTGGTGGAACTTTGGAAAATTTTCCAAAAACCCCATGAGGTCCGGGATAATCTATAGTTGTGTCCCTTTTTTTAAAAAAGCCTATACTGACCCCATTCAAAAATTAACTCTGTTAATAACAATTACCATAGGAAAGGAAAAACACTTAACTTAGCCCTCTTAAACTTCATTCAAAGAAACTTTAACCCCTAAGTTAAGAAAATCAAAATTCATAGACAAAAAATAAATTCTAAAAGATTGAAAGAACCAAATCCAAACATAAACCTAAACTTAACAAGATCAGCAAAGTCGACGGCCTTCTGGGTCGAATCTGTGGAACAAAAAGGGATGATCAAAAAGAGGAGACGTGCACCATCAAGATCGATTCACTCTTTGACAACTCAACCCCTAAACCATCGAGATCAATTCGTTCTTCAAAATTGATTTCTATGTCATAGTTACCAGAGCACAATTTGAAAAGCTCAACATGGATTCGTTATGGCAGTGTATGGAGCCCTTTAATTCGTCAATTGGAGCTATTATCGCTTTTTGGCGATTATGCTCATTGCCTTCGATCGATGGTCATTCCATTGCCTCCTTGAATTACAGCAATTAGATGGAGCTTCTAGGTTTTAACGATGGGTTTTGGTAACACCACCATAACTTAATCTCACTCACCCAATTCATCGATTCTGATCTTCGCTTCATTTACCAGCCAGATGATGAAGGCAAAGATCAAGAAAGCAAAGATCAAGAGAAGAATGATGTAGGATTAAGATGCCGTAGATTTTGTGTGTTGGTTTCATTCTCTCTACCATGATAAGGTAGAGTTGCGCCTCAACGGTGGCATCTATGGTCAAGATGCAATTGGAATAGTGGAAGGTGGCGGTGTCGAGGTGAATCTGCATTCTCCTCTCGATCTTCAATCTCTCATTCTTTGCCTGGATTTGGTTGATGGCTAAATTTGGCCGTGTTGTTAAGGGATCAAAGATTTCAGGGATCAATTAAGGCCATGGTAGATGGTGGTGGAAGCCATTAGAACAGGTTGAGGTTGTGGCGTGAGAGTGTAGGGCTGCGCTTGCTTTAAAAGATAAGCTATGAGGGTAAATTGAGGCATTTTCCCTTTTATTTTGTAACAGTGAATAATGAAGTTAGTTTTGAAGGGAGACAAGTGTAAGTTTATGAAAAATGGGGATAAAAGTGTAGGTTTTCCTAAATCTCAGGAGATTTTTGGTAGTTCTCCCCGGAACTTTTGCCACCACATTGGATTGTTGGAAGCCCCGTACCGCAAGTTAGAGCAGTGCAGGCAGACCTAGACAGAAGAGAAAAGCCTTTTACCGAACTACTCATTCTGAAGCTGCCTGCGGCAGGGCAAGTAATAATTTCTGAAGCCTGCCACGCGTCGGCGCCGGACCACCTTAAAAACCATCGGTAAAAACATGACACCCCTCCCCCCAAGGTGGAGACTTGATTTTGTCTTGCGTGGAAACAATTGAACTGGAGATATGTACCCGAGCTTCACGCGACCGAAACTGAAAGCAGAGCAGAGCAGAGCAGAGCAGATTTACGAAAGCACATGAGCTCAATTTATGTTAGTTTCTCTTAACAAAAATAATTTAAAAGCAGTGTAGCTGAATCGTTATATTCTACTTTAATATATCTAAGTAAATCACTAAACTCACAATCTTATTTGCCTCACGATTTCAATTTTCTTTCAACATGCATCATCTATAAAAACTCATACATGTACTGTAGTCGTGTTTTAAATCTCATCTATTAGATTACGGGCTATCTACCTTCGCATTTACCAGATGAACAAGAGTAATTAAATCTTATGTCTAGATATGATGATTAAGGTTCTACGATGTCATAACCGGATAACAAGTGTAAATGAATTGGGCATGTCAATTTCACATTAAATACGTGAAAATTACCTGCCAACAGTGCAAATCAAATAATGACAGACATCAATTTCTAGGTCAACTTATTTGTTTTTGAATTTGCAAGAAAGAAATACTCCTGTTACGAGTCATATATATAACTAGTTTTTTTTTTTTGCCCTAATATAATTTTTTTTATTGCATATAAGCAATTAACAAAAAAAATAATTAATTTTTAATAAACCTGAAGAATAA
Organism: Aquilaria sinensis; assembly: GCA_005392925.1. NCBI lineage: Eukaryota > Viridiplantae > Streptophyta > Magnoliopsida > Malvales > Thymelaeaceae > Aquilaria > Aquilaria sinensis. Next base: position 418,957 of record SMDT01003301.1, read on the forward strand.
AACCTATTTTGATACATTGAAAAAATTTTAAATAATTATTCCTAACTAAATTTATTGCACGAATAACTAGTTAAAATTTTAGAAAGTGAAAAGAAATATAAAAAAGTTCAAGTAATAGACACTTAGATTTTTTAACAATATAAATGAATGATCTATTTGGTATTAGTATCAGCAGTTAGCATTATAATTTTCAATAAGCTATTTAAGGGCATCTTTTACTTTTTAGATTTAGTGGTTTCAATTTCACCATTAATAAAATATCTAAAACTCTAATGCTATTCACAAAAATTATTTTAAAACTCAGCTGAAAAAAGTAGCTTAAGAGTCAACATCATTCTTGGTCACATCCATTATCCATTGTGTATGCCTATTTGAGTTAAGCTCATGGGTCTATATGGCAAATATGTGATTAAGAGACAAAGTCCAATTGGAAAACTAATTCATCTCTATTCCTCAACGCATGGGATTACAATCCGGCTTGAAGAGAAACTTTTAGCTTGAATGGTAAGGAACCTCACCTATAATAAGGATTTCATTACTCTTAAAAGTCTTAACGTACTTCTTTTCATCTTGACTACTGACATAAGCATCAAAGGGTTTTCCATAGGGGCACAGCTCTGAGGACTTCCAACCTCGTCTTTGGTTACAGGTTTATTTACTTTCTTCATCTCTGGGCCCAAAAGCTCCGTTGGACATCAAGTTGGTGCTATTTGAAGGAAATGAAACAAACAATAAGGGTGGAGACATGGAGATCGCGTCTGCATAATGCAACTAGCTATGAGGAGGTCCTTGACAATGTTGGAATATGACTTAATCATGTTCCCCCTGTTGATACTGAAGGTTTGGATTAGCATTTTAGAGGCGATGGCTAATAAAGCAATTTGCTGCCATTCCTCAAGATCTAGCAAAAGGGAAGGTTCCAACTTTCATGACTAACAATAAGTTTAAAGCTCTTAAACACCTTTTGCATGAGGGTATGAGGAAGTAGCTGTAGTAGGAGATAAGGAAGGCTCCTCCTTAGTTGTTGGAGGATGGAGTGACAAGTCATCGGGGGCACCAATAGGTTCTTGCCAGTACCAAATGAATAGTTAATTCCCCATGAAACCTACGATGAAATGATAGGGAAGAGCTTGAGTTAGTAACATAAACACTATCCTCAAATACTTGGATGAGATGAAAAGGTAACTCAGAGAGGAACCAAGGCCCACAAGGGAATCGTTATTGGATATTAACTATATGTGCCTTTAGCCTTTTACCAATGAGATCTAGCATCCACCAATTCCATCGGGCTTCCAAATGCTAAATGCAAACCTATATAATGGTCTCATTGGTCTTGTCATTCACTTACAAAGGTATATTACTACAATACACCATGAAGGAGTCAATCAAGCCATAATTTGTAGGGTTGATCATTTGGTTAATTTGGTTAAAACCTAATCAAACTTTTTGGTTCTTTTTGCTTTTCATTTTTAAATATAACAAACCAAATTAATTGAATTAAAAATTAAATAAAATAAAATTGGATTAATTTTTTTTTGTTCGGTTCAGTTTCACACTGAAATAACCAAAATACAACGTCTGATGTTCTAATATAGTGACTATAACATAAAACTAAGGCTATGGGTACTTTCATTAACCTTTTAATGAGAAATAGAGCACTAAAATTAGGTTTTAGCCAAATTTATTCTTCTTCCGCAATCTCATTGTCATCGCCATCAGACCTTCTTCCATGATTTCATCTCATCGTCAGCTTTCTTTTACCTCTTTTTCCCTTCCTTCGTCATTTTACCACCTTGGCCTGTTCTTTTTTATTTTTTTACCATAGCAGGCTCCAAAGCAGTCTTTTCCCTTTGGCCAATGGTTTGTCCTTGCAATCTTCTCTGGCTTATAAGTAGAGGATGGTCTTTCTTGGCAACAGGCTTCTCCACCATTACCTCCTCCGGCTCTAGAGCAGGCACCACCTTTTAGGTACCATCAATCATACCAATTTTCTTCCCAATTTTCACCATCACCATGTTCCTTCTTCTTGATTTTAATTAAGATGGCCAAACGCTAATATGAGTTATCAACCTTTTATTTCTTTTACAATTAGCTCTTACTCTTTTTAAATCTGTCAACTTACCCTACATAAGAAAAAAATTTAGTTTATTCTGTTATCAATATAACTAACTACCTTCACCAAAACTGACTCAAAACTAACTTTCACCTTATTTGGTTTTAAACAAATTTGAACTACCAAACTCACTGAACCAAATTTCTTAATTAATTAATTTTTAGGTTTTTTCAGTTTCAAATGAATAGTGATAACCTTTGATAATTTGTAAGGCATTTAATTCTACGCCCTTACGAGTGACGTTAACTTGGTTTAGAATCTTAAAGAAAGAGAAGTTTAATTCATTTCAGTGAATTATCTCAAGAATTTTTTATGCGCTTCATAGGAATTTGCCTATCAAAGAAAATAGTAAACCAACTTCTAGATGTAAACTAGGAAAAAAGTTAGCCCTTTTGGGACTATTTGAGGTGGTTTAACTCGAAAATGCTCCAGATTCCTAGTTTATCCCATCATGTGAAGCTCTCAATACTGATAAGAGGAACATATGTGAAGTCTCTTTTTTCTTTGTCTATATAGGAGATCCCACTTAAAGTGTTGAAAAGTTTTATAACCGTGCGTACTGTTACATCCAAAATTAGGATGCTAATCAACTAAAAATGAAGAATGGGTTAAGGAAGGACCAGTTTGAGAAGTAAGGAGAGGGGAATGGAAGAAGAAGGAACATCCCCTAGTCCAACCTACACAACATTAAAGGATACTGTGGAAAATATTTTGTATCCCAAAAATGCATGAATATGGTGACCAAGACCTATGTTTAGTTAATTCCTGAAAGACCATAAGAAATATTGTTGGTATAATATAGAATTTGAACATGACATTGAGAACTGTAGAGCAAGGTTGTTAAAAATGCGATTTGGCTTGTAGGATTACATGATTTTATGATCCAAATATAGAAAGCCTATCCAAATCATAGTAGGATCAATGTCGTAGTAAAATTGTGGTGGGATCGCATTCAAAATCTTAAGATCATAGGAAAATAAGATTTCAATGATCCTAGTTGGTCACCGCAACCAAGTTTCCCTTTTTCATCTTGCTCTATCACCGTCGGCTTGGGCTCTTGTTCTTAATCTAGTTTTCAACTCTCCTGATAAAAAGGTTGTTGTCCCAAACTCCCAGACGAGGCTAAAGATCTTCGTCTCTAAAAATAAATTATGGATCTTTACAAGTCAATGGTGGACCGATCACACCCACTTTCCTTTAGATCTTTCCCATCCAGATGACCAAATAATTGATTTCTTTTTTGCACATGGTAAGATGAGATGAGAGAGAGAGGAAGGGAAATAAGACAAAGAGAGTTGCGAGAGAAAAAGAAATAGGAGATAAGATATATGAAGATAAATAGGGTTGGTCAAGTTCCAAGACATGAAAAAGAGGATCGGTCAAGCAAGCCTACACAGTACAACTCTCCCTTTTTAATTATCAATTAATTCTTTTATTTTTCAAGTTCCAAGACAAATAGAAATATAGGAAGAAAGGTTAAGAGTCAAACAAAAAAAAAGGAATAAAAATCAATTAGTGGGAATAATTTTTTAAGACTTTAACTAAATAGAAATAAAAAAATTATTAAAGAAAGAAAAATAAAATAGGGTAATAATTTTTAAATGAGGATTTCTATGTTATTATGGCACTCAAGCTTTACATGGGTGTCTAATATAATTGATCTTTTACATAAACTATATTATTTAGATAAAAAATTTTAAGTTTTAATAGGATCTTATGATCCATAATTCGATTTTGCGATCCCGATCTTGCACAACAAAAAAAGACCCAGGGTAGGATCTTAATCTTGACAATCATACTGTAGAAAATTGAAGGTCACCCTAGAGGAATTAGTAAAAGAAGGAAAGCTGCTAGAACATATGCAAGGTATGTCCCCCGGTAGAAGGGGCTAAAGAACCCCAACGAGATGACAATAACTAGAACCATCAGGACTACAATAGACATCACGAAAAGTTTCCCACAAGAAATCTGACAATGAATAAAAGCCTAGAGAGTCGATGAAGGGTCATTGAGATTATTAATGTGATAAAAAGGTCCTTTGGAAGGAAGAAGAATGTGCAAAAGATCACCTGGTTAGAAGCAATGGACCCCGGGCACACTGTTGAAAAGGAAGACGGTCTTGTATCCCAATACCTTATATAGATCATTTTTTAATAACTGCCAAGCTAATAAATTACAATGGGTTTACATCGATGAAGGGTCCAATGTGAATGTTATTTTTATCCATGCTCTAACTTTACTGAATATCAAGTGTTCATTTTTTAGACCGATGAATGCACCTAATTTCAAAGTTGGTAGCCCTTAAAGTAAAGGCTATTGAACTACATCGATGCCAACCTAATTTATACTCTCAGAAGTGGCACATAGGGACCAAGAAGCTAATCCATTAATCTTCCAAATGGCAAAGTTTTTAGTCTTGGACATTCCCCCTATCTATAATGCCCTCCTCAAAAGGCTAATCTAAGTACAATTTTATATATGCATGGATATAAAGCTACTTACCTTAACATTTATAACCCCATAGGAGACATAAGCACTTTTGTACTGTAAGAGTTCACTAGAAAAACATATATGGTTGGTCTTCGGAAAGCCCAAGCACCAAAGATTCTAAAGAAAGAAAAGTCCCTAGAAGAATGAATGGATGACGAGCTAAAAGAACTCTAGAAAGGGGCATCCGCATTGGCTCCTGTAACAAAATTAGAGGATGTAAAGTTAGCCCCTACAAGTTGGAAATAGTTGCCAAAGATTTGCCAAATAAAGTGAAAAAAAAAACTTTTATTACATTTTTAAAAGCTAATTTAGATATAGTTGCATGGTCCCCCAATAATATGGGTGAAATATATCTAGAGGTGGCCTCCTATAAGTTGAGGGGTTTGTCTGATGCTATGCATATAAAGTAGAAAAAAAGTCTTTGAATATCAAATAACATGAGTTCATTCTCAAAAAGGCACAAAAGCTACTGAAGGTGGGGATAATCTAGGAGGTGTCATACCTAGATTGGTTGGTTAATGTCATTTTGGCTAAACTAAAAGGGGAACTAGTGAAATAGAGAGCTCTAAGAAACAATCTAGCACCTGCTCAAAGTGATCGTAAATTTGCTCTTCAAATCTGCACATATATATAATAATAAACCATAGGCCAACACGATAATGTCTTATAAAGAAAGGGTTTTTTACAATTACCCCCTTAAACTTTAGGTGATATTACACTTGACCCTCTATCTTTGAAAATCTACACTTATCCCTTACTTCTTTAATGCTATCAGTCAATCGTTAGTTAAAATTAAAGTCAGCCTTCTTGAATTTAGTCTGGTTTACAATTACGCTCAAAGCTTCAAAATTTTAAAATTTTCCAAGATTGTCTTTTTTCCCTTTTATTTCACCATTTCCATTCTCCGCCCCCTCCACTTTGACCTCATCCATCTTTGCCACATCCCTGCCTCCTTATCCGACCTTGCCCTTTTGCTCTGTCACATCCTTCCCTAGCCTTTTCCCCAAAATCACCTAACTCCCTTGCCTTGGCCCATTCGAACTTGACATCTTTACCTCGCCACTTGTCCTTACTCGTCTCATCCAAAACCAATTCGGCCTCCTTGATTAACAATCGCAAAACAAATTGCCCACTTCAAATCAATTTACTCGCCTTTTAAATTGGTTCTTAAGTAACCATCATAAGTTTTGACCAAAATCCGACCCCCAACGGATCTACCCAAATCGAACCCATATGGAGGTTACAGATTTCTTGCAGCACATCAATTTGAAGCATGTCAAACTTGGTTACCAGTACTTAATCACTCACCTTTTAACCCTATATTTGGTCCATCTAATGGTAGTCACCGTCATCTAGGCTTCCTAATTAAAACTGGAGGATATTCATTTACTTTGGCTCTACCTTCAGTATAATCTTGTCAGCATCATCGCTTTCTCGACAGTCCTCACTGTCGAGCAGTTGCATTAAAAGGGGAAAAGTCATCCTCATTTTCAGGTTAACCACTGCTGATGCCACATTTGCGCTTTTGATTCAAAATTTTCTAGTTAAGCAAGCAACCATGTTTGGGATTGCAAACCCAAACATTCCATCCCATCCCTGCCCAACTCCACTTCTAAGTAAAACCTTGCTCCCGAGAACAATTTTCACAGTCGTATCTTTTAAATCTATAAACAATTCGCCTTCAATTCAAAGCAGGAATAAACAATCATGTTTAGGATTGCCATAGGAATTTGATTTCAATGGCTGAGTAAGGTGATCATTTGTAATGAGATTGTAGTGAGCAAAGAAATGAAGTGATGAACTCTCTCTCTCTCTCACTCACTCACTCCCCTCTTTTGTTTTACGACCAAAATGGTGGGTTTGAGAGCTTCACTCCCTTCTTGTATGTTCTATGTATTGCAGTTCTGATTTAAGCACAGTGATAAACGGATAGAGTGGTGTTTGCTTCTATTAAAGTTCAATTGGCAAAGCAAATCGTGTTGAGGTATGATTGGTAAAGGGGTTCGCTTGGCAAAAGGGTTGCAATGATAGACAAAGCACTAGTGCAGTAGAGGGGGTTAGGATGAGGGGTAGTTGGGTGCTGGTTCACCAAAAAGTGTACATTTCTAAATCCTTGTGTATAATTGTAAATCAGACTAAATTTAAGGAGACTATCTATAATTTTGTCTGACAGCGTTAAAAAAAAATGGAGATAAGTGTATAATTCAAACATCAGGACATCAAGTGTAATATCATCTAAAGTTCATAAGGGTAATTGTAAAAAAATCCATAAAGACAAGGCATGGAAATGCGCAAGCTTACCTCGAAAATGACTTTGCCATTTATATATGTTCAAGGTTAAGCTTCCCCGGAATAGCCCACTGGCTTCATTGCTCATTTTGTTAAGACAGTCATAATAAATACAATATTTTATTTGTGAAAAGTGATTATTATACCAACCTTATCTTCAACTTTTTCAATACAATTGGTTAAGGATATAAAATTTAAAATAATAAGTTTGTTATTTTAATTGTGGAAACATACAATGAATAAAATTGAAAAAATTATTTATGATGGATGAAGTATTTATGTCATATTTTGGTATCCAACTTTTAAAATGTTTTACTTTGGTCCCTTTGTTTTTTTAAAAAAATATATATTTTATTTTGGCCCTTCTCCTAATGTATTGCACTAAATCTAACAAAAAAAAATCATGTTCAACAATTTTAGTGTGTCAATTTATGTATGTGTGTGTGTGTGTGTGTGTGTGTATAGAGAGAGAGAGAGATGGAGAGAGAGAGAGAATGAATTTCTTCTACAATGCACACAAGCATAATTGGATTCCAAAAGTAATTGATTGGGTTGTGTTATTGTGAGCATGTAAAAAGGGGGAAAAGCGAGGGACGTAAAGATTGAGGACCAATATGAAAAAAAAAAAAGTTTAATGGTGAAGATGTAAATTTACTTTTTCACAGAAGAATATAGCTAATTAGTCCTTAAACTATTACATATGATTTATTGAGACTATAAGTTTTGAAAATTAAAAAAAAATGGCCATAATGAATGGTTCATGTTTATTGTTTAGGTACACACCCGCCTGCGCTTAAGCATGTATATTTATATATTTATATACATTCCTTCTTTTCCCATTTTTAAGTAACTCATAATAAATATAATCTTTTATTGGTGAAATTAATATTTTACCAACATCATCTTTATTTAATATCTTCTAGTTCACTTTTTAATACAATCAATTAAGAATATAATAGTCAAAGTCTCAAAATACAATATTTGTTGTCTTCGTTAGGCCAGCTGAGTTAGCAATACTCGCTGATATCCCTGACAAAGGCGAGGGTTCAAAGGTTGGCGGCCACATTCCCAAAACATGCAATTCTTGAAGTGGTTAAATTGCAATTTGAGCCATCTAAATTTCATGTGACAAATATTTCACCCTTCAGTTTTTCTAAAGTAGCTCCTAAGTTTGTTAAAGTGTTTTAATTTGGTCTGTTTGTTGATTTTGGTCCTTCCTAATATGTTGCACTAAATCGGACAGATAATATAATGTTCGCACAATTTAAATGCAGCAGTTTATATATATGTGTGTGCGTAAACTGCTTAGCCATCACACGCTTAGCCGATATATGGATTATAGACTTATAGCTGCGGTCGCCAATGATAGATAAATTCGTTAGTTCTATTTGTCACTTCTTTCTTATTTCCGCTTGTGTAGCCTGAAAACTACAAACTATGTGCCTGACTACTAACTATATATGAAGTATAAATCAGTAAACTTACTTAATGGACATACGGTAAGGAGTGGAAGAAGAACTCATTAAAAAAACTGTGGAATGACATAATAATAAAGTTTTGTATCATTGTGATGGAGAATCTTTCTCGCAATGAGAGATGGATTTGGGTCATTTATTTAGGGTGATCGAGCCTCTTAATTTGGATGACCCAAATCATGAACCAACTTGCCATAATAATCCAAGGACTCATAATACATTGCAATTAGGCTTCACAAAAATTTATCAATCGGCTTAATCCCTAGGGGTTTCAGCCTAAAAAACTCCACAAATGTCTGATTATGGGTGAAAATGGCCCGAGCCCACTAGGCTCAAGCTCAACCCCTTTGATATTTGGCACTACCCGCGCTCAAATTCGAATTGCTCGAGCCTAAATTTTCAGGCTCAAGCTCTGCTCGAGATAGGCTCGAGCTAGGCCCAAGGTCTTGTTGGGCTTGAATGAGACATACGAATCTTTAGTCTTAGAATTATAATTTAGATGAAAGACAATGATTGAATCTGTAATTTTCTACAGAGATGCGAGAGAAGAGAAAATGACAGATCATATCCTAAACTTTCTAATTTTTTAGCAGATTTACCCTGATTTCACAAATATCACAAATGAGTCATCACCTTTCTCAAGACGAGCCAAAAATACGATTCAAGCTGCAACAGCCTTATCATGTGCGTGGGAGCGAGATCAACCAGCGCAATATCCTGGTACCCAATCAACACAAACATCGAAGCCAAAAAGGTGAATACAGGAATGAAATTTCACAAACTCAAAGACCTTCGAGTCGTTGGCGGCGGTGAAGGGGATGAGGTTGGAGTCCAAGACTCGAAGGATGCTGGCACAAACATCGGAGAGCTTGGTCTCGATCTTGGATCTATAATCTTTGACAAGAATAATGTGATCCTCGTTCTGCTGGCCCTTCTCCTTCTACTCGATGGAGGATACGACGCACCAGGCTACATGGAGTGAGCCGATGACATTTCTTGTAAGCGATGGATAGGAGGTTTCGCTCCTCAACGATAAGCTCCGTCGTGGGGGTGGTTGCTAAGATTATCGAGGATGACGGCGCTCAACATTGCTGCTTGCTTCGCTTCGCTGACTGCTCGAGAGTGGATGGAATTGGGAAAGGCAAAAAAAAAGACAAAAGGTGGGCCTATGAGGCCCGCGGGCCATTAGGGCCGAGTTTCTTCAGGCTCGAGCTCGGTTGCAAAAGAACTCGAGCTCATTTTTCGGCTCGAGCTCAAACTCAAACTCGAATAGGCTCGGCTTGAAAGGTCTCAACTCGAGCTCAAGCTCGAGCTACCCAAAAAAGACGCAGCCCATTTTCACCCCTATGTCTAATGGACTGACTGGCCTCGCCCAGTTAAAAACTGGCAAGCATGCAGTTGGCATTGTGAAATAAAAAAGTTTAACAACCAAAGTCTTGGTTTAATTATTAAAATTTCTGGTTTTTATTAAGAAGTCCAAAGTTCAGTGGAATAATCCGCTTTAGCCTCTATCCTATGGAGTCTAGGTATAAAGCAAATGTGCTTGTACAATCACCGATGTACATGGAAGCTTTTGGCCAAATTGCATGTTAACAGAGGGAATAGATCTGTCCCTAAGAAAAGGAAGATGGTCCAAATTGTACAAAGCCATTAACGTCTGGAATTGACCGTTTAGCGGCAAATGGGGTCGCCAAAGTCCATCCCTATGATTTGAGATCATGCAAGTGGACTTCATGTCACCCAATCGAAACGGAAGTTATTGCAATCCAACTTAGTCACTACTATGATTTCTCTGTGCCTCTATGTATAATTATTTTAGAATGGTGTATCTCTTTTATTCACCAGAGCCATATTATAGAACTAACATTACTTATTATGAAAATTATTAGTAGTATTTATTTTTCTAATAACGTATTAATTAGTGGATGAAAAAGACTACAACATCAGTCTATACATACGGTACTATATACTAAATTTTGCCCCCTCAATTAAGTGGCACTGGAAGCTTGAAAGTGAAAATGAATCTGCGTCGTCGTTGTCTTGGCCATGTGAAGCGCCTGATAGCGATTATATATATATATGGACTACGTTTCTTCAGTTGCACTACTCTCAGTATATAGCTTTCATGTCTTCAATAACTTCCGTGCATGTAGCCCACATGCACACCCTCACATGTCCATGATTTCCCACCAATTTCATTTTCCAACTCTTACAGATTAAACCACAAGACATATATATATATATATATATATATATATATATATATATATACGGAACAAATAATCAAAATCGATTGTAGACAAGACAACCAAAATGGTAAGAGGCCACTCAATAAAAGAATACCTAGGGATTGGAGGTATCTGAGAGTTATCCAACTTGAGTTATGATAGTATGAATGAATGTTGTTTTGCGTTTTTTAAAAAATAAAAAGGTAAAAGGAAGGGCACTACAACAGAAAATGTAATTTGCCACCGGAAATTTTGCCTATACTGCTTTCCAGCCTTTTCCGGGTATTAATATACAATTATTTGCTAATTCAAAAAAAAATTATTGCTACCGGAAAATGACCACTAGACGGTGGATACAAGCCTTTCGAATGACCGCAAATGGCGGTAAAAAAACAGTGACTAGATTCATGGTCACTAGAACAAAACGATTGGGTTTTTTTTTTAACAATGCAACAAAAAACTTTCATTCAAACCCAGCAAGTGGCTGGAATAATGTCAGAGTAATATAACCCAAATATGATAAACTTACACCTTGAAACAAACCCCCCCACACCCACTTCACTGCATTAGTTATATCTAAAATCAAGCCCTCTTGTATTAGTTACACCCAATTTATAATAGCTTCTAGAGGATTTGTCATTATCCAATCTAACACAATTAAATGCTTCAACTTTAGCCTAGAAGATAACCATAGGTTACTCAGTGCTTTGATCCTATGTAAGATTTCTTTAGCTTTGCCTTTCTTACTTGAAAATATTTCCCAATTCGTTTTAACTTTAGTCAATTAATTACAAAATAACTTTTTCTTATTTTTACATCTTTTTTACTTGAAACTAATTTTAATTAAAAGTCAACATTATGTAGCTACAATAATCAATTGAAAATATAATTTTTATAATCTTACTAAATTTTTATGAATTTTTCTAGTTTCAAGTCTTAAAAAAGAAAAATTCATAAAAATTTAATAACATCCTAAAAATTTACTTTCAAATTGATTATTGCATCTATATAACATTGACTTTCAAATAAAATTGGTTTCACGTAAAAAATATGAAAAAGTTAAAAAAAATTAGTTGACTTTAGACAAAACGAATTGGCCCTTAATTTTCTTGTTCCTGCTTTTCCAAAGCATCCACAATGTGCCCATCACAACAGCTTCCCATATTGTGCAGAACTCATTCTTGTTCCATTTTATCGGCCAATGTGACCTCTGACTAAAATACATCCCCACCATGTGTATATGTCATCCCAAACCTCTTGTGTCAGTTGACAGCTGATCAATAAGTGATCCTCTTATTCAATTTGCATACAGCATTTCGGACATAGCAGCGTTTATTGTGAAATTCCCCTCCTATGTAGATTAAGACATGTTGCCAATCTCCCCTGTTGAGCTTTCCACACAAAGAAGTAGACCTTCAATGGAATTGCCTTGTTCCTCTTTCAAACAAAGTCAGCTTTGTACATCGGGAATTACTTTTTATCTACCAGCCTCACCAAGGATTGTACTATAAATTCACCATCTGGATTTAAGCTCCAACTAATATGATCCTGCTTATTATCCTTTTGCAAACATATGTCATCTAGGACCTGAAAAAAAATCATCATATTCAGTAATTTCTCTTCCCCTCGCCACCCTCCTCCAGTTACCCTACCATTCCCAACTATTCTCTACCCAAACCCCCATCTCCTCAACTCAGGCTCCCTTAGCTAAAGAAATATTTTAAAGCTTGGGAAACATACTTTTAAAGGAACTCTTACCCACCCAAACATCATCCCAAAATTTTGTCTTATCTCCACATCCTATTTGCCACTTAAAAACCTCATCTAGATTTTTCCCCAATTTTTTAAAGTCCTTCCCCACTTTAACTACCTCTCCCCACACAGTTGAACCTAGCTTCTCTACCCCTTCTAATACCAAGCTTCCATTTTCACCATAAATTAATTTCTTTTATCACTTTCCTCCACAACGCCTCCTTTTCAACTCTAAATTTCCACCACCACTTGGCAAGCAAACCTAAGTTTTTCCCCAGTAAACTATCCACTTTCAAACCTCCAAACTCCTCATCTAGAGTTATTTTTCCCCAATTTACCCAATGGATTTTCCTGCCCTCCCCCGTAAAGCCCCAAAAGAAGTTCTTCCTATGTAACTCTAGTTTTAACAGAGTTTCTCTCAGCACTCAAAACAGAACAAAACGATTGTTAAGCAACTAGAATCTCAACCACAAATAACATTCGTAACTTCCATTGAATTTTCCAGTTGCTCCCTAGCAACAAAAAATACGGATGCTTGTTGCGGCCATTTTTTACGTCAATATTAAATAAAACTTAATTAATGGAAATATTTAAATTTTAATTAATTCCATTAGACATATAATTAATGAGAATACTGGATATTTTTGTTATCTTGTTTTTATTTACATTATGGATATTATTATTAAATTTAGTATTTGTAATTATATAATGAAACAGAGGTGATAGCTACACTAGTGACAGAGTGACCATCACCAATGGAGGTGTTCGGATCATTCTCACCCCAACAACAAAACTCTCCAAATTAAAGAAACCAAGCCAAAAAAAAAAATGGACCCAGAAACTAAAAACCAGAAATCGAAGAAAAGAAAAGAAAGTTTAGGGTTACAAAATTTCAAAACCCTATTTTATGAAAATTAGTTCGGATTCTGAATAAATGGTTTTAGAGGAGGATAAGAAGAATAAAAATATTTAAACAAATCAAATTTTCAGGAAAAAAACAAACATTGAAACAAACATTGATGCCCGATCAATGAAAAATGGTTAAGTTTTTTAAGCAATGGCTTTAGAGAAGAGGAAAAGACCAATTGAATGATGTAAACATTTTACCCACTGACTTGTGGGGCTGGGAAACTCATCTCCGTGGTGGCGAGACCCCATAAACTTGAGAACGGTTGTGTGTTTAGAGAGAAATTTTAGCTCGAGAGAGTACGCAACATCAAATGGCAGCTGCTTTGTCTCGCACATCCAACAAGTGGCAAAATGCTAGGGGAATAAACCCGGCGTCCCGGGTTCAATCCCTTCCCCCTCCCCCCAATATCATATAATATCATTTGGTGATAGTTTGGTGCCTTTCAGTGGCCAAAACGAGCGAGTATTCCCCTTCCTTATAATGTAATTACGCCTCCTCCTAACTCTCTAAACTTGTAATAGTTTATTTGTAATGCCAAAAATAAAAAAATAAAAAGTAAAATGAGAAATAAAGAGTGAAAATGAGAAGGTAAGAGAAGGGAGTAGCATATTTCTACTAATCCAGTGTATGGCTGTTTTCTTTGAGCAACTATTTTACCGACTGAATAATGGGGCCATAAAAAAAATGGTGGCTATAACAGCCGCTTGCATTGACTTTATTAGTGATCATTTCTTAACAATCACTACATCCCCCACCAAGTACGAGGCTCCAATCTTTGGCCACCGTTTTGCCACAAAATTTATAGCGACTGAGGTTTTGTCACTACAATTGGTTGATAATCCCCTTCTCCATTATGGTAGGGGTGAAATGTCTTAAAAATTTGCTGAATCATAATTGATCGATTTGACATTATAATTTCATCCATAGATATAACTTCTGATCATTTTTTATTTCGAGCCTATGAGGAGAAAACTTCTTATATGTTCCTAGATAATTATTATTCAATTCTATATATTCTATCCCAATTAGCCATTTATCAAAGCGGAAAATATTGCATGCTCCCAGTGTAACCTATTCATCAGGACATACATTTAAATCATATTTATTTTAAGTTATTTCAGACATGTTTCTGTGTTTGGCGAAATGGCTAAAAACGTTAGAGGAGGTTGGCTAGGAGCGGGTTCGTCTACTAAGAGCTCCTATTCTAGTTTTATTTTTTTTTTATTTTTTATCTTTTTCTAGCTTTTTCCTTTTTTTCATTGTCTCCAATTTTTATTTCATTTTTTCAATTTCCTTGCACCTCTCCATTTTTTATTTTCTTTTTCCAATTTTATTTTTATTTATTTTCCAGCTTTACTTTAAGTTTTTGTTTTATAACCTTTTTCCAATTTTTCCTTTCCTTTTCCTTTTCATTTTCATTTTTTATATTTTTTCTTTTTTTTTCTGCAAGTTTTATTCCTTGTTTTTTTTTTTGTTTTCAAAATTCATATGCCTTTCCTTCTATTTTTTATATTATTCTTATTTTTTAAAAAAATTATATTTTTTTTTCTTCATTTTTTGTTTCAAACTTGTCAACTAATAAAAAATAAACAGGTAGCTGAGAAAAAATAACAAAAAATTATTGGTGAACTTGAAAAAATAAATAAATATAAGTTCTGGATTGAGAAACACAGAGTGAGCTGTTCACAAACCCACCTTAAAATGAGTGCAAATATTTAGGGAGTGATCCTCTACCTTTGCTAACAAGAACTTAATTTTTTCTCCTTTTATTAATTATTCTCAAGTCAAGTTTACAAGTGTTACATATTCATAGCATGATTTGTCTTGAGTTGTTAGATTATGTGTTTTGTTTATTTTCTTAGTTTTTTTAAGGTTGCACTTGCTAGGGACCAGTAAGAACCTGATGAGGGGGTGTGATGAATACTCATAAGTGTATTGCTGTTAAGGGTTTAAATTATCGTTATAAAACAACAATTAATTTCTCTAGAAGATACTCATAAAAGAACAAACAGGTAATAACAAAAGAACAAAAATTAGTTTATATAAAAAAAATAAAATTAGAAACTTATTAAAGAATAATAAAGTGAGCCAAAAGAACATATAGCTAGTAGCAAAAAAATAGCTATTTTTTTAAAATAATAAATAGCAGATAGAAAAATAAACAATTACAAATAAAAAATAAACAACTAGTTTACTTTAAAGAACGAATAAGTACACATAAAAAATAATAAAATCATTTATATGTCATATTACATGTTAAATTATATAGGTAAAAAATAAAAAATTTCAAACAGATTTTTTTAAAAAAAAAACTAAAATATGAAAAAATAAGAACAAACCTAACAAAAGAACAAATACGAATTGAAAGAAGAACATATAGAATTATAAAAAATAAATAAATCTAGCAAAAAATAAATAAAAACTAATAAAAGAGTACATAAAAGAACAAATCTAATAAATTATGAACAAATAAAACTGTAAAAGAAAAAAGAAATACTCTTATCGGATCGTTGCAGTTGATTTTCAATCCCAAAGAGAAGGAACATATCTTCGTTTTCGTAATCCGACATATAATCAAACCTATTGAAATGTTACCGATTTTATATATATTCTTTTGACGAGTAGAATTTGAGTTTTGATTGTCGTATCATGTCATACATATAATTAAAAGCCGTTTCCCACAACCTAGTGGTTCCTTATTATTTCAAGAATTGCCAACTTCTACTATAATACAATATCTCTTATATCTCAGGAGATGGATTTTTCTTTTTTTTTTTCAAATCACTACAGATTACGGAAGTTAATATTGTATGGAACCTAATTAATCTTTAGAGAGTATTAAGTCGCTTGTGAAGGGTATGTAACTATTCTTTTACTTTACTTTTTTTCTTCTGCAATATGTTTTTGTTGGTTAATAGGCTTAATTACGCGTGCTACATATTCTATCGGAAGAAATTAAGCAAGGCCGCCCCTAATTGCTTTGACTTAACAAATTCCAGAAGGATGAGATTTGGAGGTTGTCAAGAAAATAAGCTTGGCGTTTGTTATAAGTACGCATGCTCATCGATCGGCTGTGGCTCTGATTGAATGGCATTAAAATGTACTTTAGAATACATTAATTTAAAAAATTTTAATAATTTTTTGAATTAATATATTCTGAAATTCATTTTAGCGCCAAATGAGTATAGCCTAAGGCGCTAAGATGTTATACCTCTTTTGGTTATAATTAATTTGATAACAATTAAGGATAAAATTTTATGGGAATAAAAATATTCTGTATTTTATTTATAATTTATAATTTATATTGTATGACATATATTTTAAAATTTCTCATGGAGGCCACATATCCACTAAATTCGAGTAAGCTTGGCCACTGGATATATGCTAATGTTGGTGTTGTTTGTAGTGTCCTTATCTAACCCAGCGACCAAGCCAGCTATCTATATTCTATTCTATAGCCTTAGATTTCCTTATTAGTTCGATTCTCAATTTCATCACGACCCAACTCCAACTGGATGCTCCTTTTCCACAGGCTTTACATTATGACATTAAACCTAACTTTGACCCTTCAACCTCTCACTCACACTCTTGCTCTTGTCTCTTGTTAATTACCCATTTTGATTTTTCTGGTACTTGGTGTAGTCATGAATCCTGTGTCGTGTGATTGTACGCAGAAATGTCACGTGTGAATAAAACTTTTCTTAAAAGTAAACTTCCTCCAAGGCTTGTGTTTTGGGTTATCATTGCAACTTCCTTTAATGGTTGAATTAGTAAACGAAGAAGACAGATACCAATAATCTTAAAATGAAAGGTTTATGGGATGAACTTTACAAGCAAATAGCTGAAAGTAAGCCTTAGATCTAAAGTAGTATTTGTAGGGCCTCAGCTGGGAGCAAAACGTTCTAAGTTAGATATCATATTTACTTTGTGCACTTGTAGCGTAGAGAGGCTGTGATCCTCAGTCATCTGATAAACTTTGCGTTGGGCTTTCAATATTTTGTTATATGTGTAGAAATGTGTGCTTAGTAGTTGTTATCAATTAGTTTACAGTTAAGTCAATTGGACACCTATAATAGTCTACTAAATTTTTAAGAATTTGCAAGTAGAGTTAAAGTAAAATAATATATATTTTAGCACCCAAAAAATGATACCAAGTTTGATTTTAATTGTTTTTGTTTACTTGCTTTTATTATTTTAATTAATTTTCCAAATCATGTATCCAACCAGAGCATTAAATATGAAACTTAGTAAATTAATTATACTTGAATTTGAGAATTAATTGCCAAACCATGAATCCTATCGGACAACCCGAGTATGGATCTTTAAACATTATTGCTTGAATTTGATTTTGAATCTTAAAATTCATCCCGGAATTTCCCAAGTCCAATTTGACAGAACTCTCAAAATGTGCAAAATTTTACCAAACACACGCATAAATTGAAGTTTGCTAAGAGCAGTACTTGAGATGCATTATAAGGACTAAGTTAAAATTAAAATTTAATTATTCCAAAAAATAATATTAAAAATAACCTATATATCTATTTGATGTAACGAATTTAATTGATGCATGGATCAAATAGACAAATAAACAAATACAAGTAGAAAAAGAATAAAAAGAAAGTGATCACAGTAATTAATTTGAAAGAACAAAAAGAAATTGGTATTTAAACAAAAATTGAGTGTCAATAGTCTGTGACATA
The DNA here is from genome assembly GCA_005392925.1 of Aquilaria sinensis. Classification (NCBI taxonomy): domain Eukaryota; kingdom Viridiplantae; phylum Streptophyta; class Magnoliopsida; order Malvales; family Thymelaeaceae; genus Aquilaria; species Aquilaria sinensis. Next base: position 436,914 of record SMDT01003301.1, read on the forward strand.
AAGGCTATATAAAGTTGAGTCCAATAAATTTGTCAAACGGGTTTATATGTTAGCCAGGTTCAACAACTACCATATTAAGCTTTCACCTCAAAAGCATTTCTTAGATCACGCAAGACCTAAGTTTAAAATTAGTCAAGAAAACATTTGTATGCATTATGTATGCTTTGAGAAATAAAGCATGCATACATTACTAATCTAGCTTAGAAACCTAAGACTTCTATATATAGTTACTCTTATAAATCACACATACTTTTTTATTAGGCTGGTATGATTAATAAACCACCAATGTTTGTAGGATGGCCCAAATAGGCAACTGCTTTCTTTTTGCCAAATAAATTATCAATGTTTATGAGTTTGCGTAGATAGATCAGCCTTCAATTATTAAAGGAAATACTTTGTCACTTTAAATGTTGTGTCTAAGGGAATCTCGACATAAATGACAACTTTTGACTCTATATTTTCTTTTTTTCTTCTCAATGCCCTTAAAGTTTGTGCATCTAAATTTTAACCATCACCCTCAATCATCAGACTAACTTTGCAATCTACCACCTTTCAACTACATCATAATGAGAATTTAGCCTAGCCCACCAGTAGCAATGCTATGCTATTGAAAGTTGGAAACCAAAGAAGAAAAAAGAAGATCCAAGCCGAGGGGAAGAAAGAGGTCATACCCATTGTGAAGAGCAAACCAAGCCGGCCACCGACTTGGGCTTTGCAGTAAATGGTGTTGGCAGTCTCAAGTAACCAAGTATCAAGTGTGGATGATAAAGGACCTCTAGAAGGTTGGATTGCTAATTAAATAAAAGGAAGCAATGGTTCCTGTAATTTGGGCCTCATATTTCAATCGGTATACTAGTGTTGGATTATGTCTGGGAAGAATAGTATGAGGTTGTGGATAGGTATTTGGAATAATCAACAATTGGCAACAGCACAGATAGGGGTGTAGCTAGAAGGCTTGGAATGATGTTGGTAGGTTTGGATTGATTTAGTAATATCAATGGTTATTTAGCCGAAAAAGAAAACATCAGTGACTAACTTAGGCCAAATAAAAAAAGTTTGTACTTTATAATTATTTTTGTGTTTTAGTTATGCAAGAATCGCCTTGATGAAACATTAATGTCCCATCAATACTATCCACAGGAACAGCTAAGTTAGATACCATAACCTCACTTTGTCTATCCTTTGTTACGTGGTATCTAAAAGATTTATTGTGCTCATCAAAGTTAACTTAAACTTTATTATTGTTTTAATAAAGTTGTGTGATTCTTCTTTATCTTCTGCTATGATAAACCCATAAAATTGTATTATATATGGATTGATAAATAATGGAGATCATGTCACATGAGACTTGATTTATCTTTATAGTTATTTAAAATATGTTCACAATTTATGAGTATATAAATGGGTTAATTACTCATAAAAGATTACACATATGACATTACTATATGAGCTAGAGTGATTTGTCTCAATCACTGGAATATTGATTCCTAATGTGTATTTGAATATTTATGGAGATAAATATTTAAACATGACCAAATCGATTACTCTTGAACCTTCAACTGTTGAAAAAAAGTAAATATTATTTATTCTGTAGACTTGAAAATAATATGAATTTAAATATATACATTATGTGATTTTGATATGTCAACCAATGATGCCTAATATAGCATATACTTGGACATATTGGATTACATAAATGTTAACATGTTAAATTCATAATTATTCAATATGGAATTCACCGCTCTTAAAATAAGAGTGAATATTATGGAGTATGTCTTTTGGTTTTTTGGATTAAAAAATTCACGTGGTCGATTTAAAAAAATATTATTTTGGAAATATTATTTTCTATATAAAATTATATATATAGTATATGTAGATTTTATAAATGTTTTTCTAAATTGTTTAAAGTCCGAATAAACTTGAAGAAACGTGCACATATTTAATTCTGTATTAACAGTGTCACGATTTAGAAATAGTTGGTCTAGTCCAGATTATGTGCAACAATATTTTAACAGTGAATGGAATAGAATAAAATGGGTACTTGTGAATTATCTCTAAACTCCTGAAAGGTTTTACAAGATCGTGCAAAATGTTGTACAGACTTATAAATAATAAATTTAGTTAGGGACTAATTTGACAAGATTAAGATATCCCAAAGGGTTCCACGCCACATTTTGAACTCTACCTAGATTTGCCTATAAAATGAGTTGTTATGCATTGATAACAACAACAACAACAACAACACACAGACGTACGTAAAATTTTCTCTACTAGAAAAATCACGAGTAGTGCAACTGGGAAAGAAGGAATTCGAGCATGTGAAGCTTGGAGAATTCCATGTTTGTGAAATTTCAAAAACAAGCTACCCGTGTGATTTTTTCTACAATCCAATCTTAGTGCATGCTAATTTAATAGCATGAAACTCGTTCGGATTCCCAACAGTATCTACTTTTTGCTCTTAGGACAAGATGCTTTATTCTCATGAAGTCATTTTTTTATTTCATATATGAAGAAAATTGAAATGGGTGAGCATTTTTAATAGGAGTATTCGGAAAATTGAAACTCGGGCGGCTGCTGTAAGTTGCTGGTGGCCACCGGAGCTGCTGCTGGCGGCTGAGCTTGGAGCTCCTGCTGCTGTGCGACGCGAAGGAGGAACAATAGAGCAGGTGGGCCACGCAGAAGAGAAAAGGCCCAACAACTGGGCCTAACCCAGCAGACAAAAAAAAAGAAGGGAATACCAAGCCGCAAATGAAGAAATGGCCCATTGGGCCATATTCTTTTTCTTAAATACTTTTAGCTTGGCCTGGAGCTTTTACGGCTCAGATTTTTGTTTTTTGTTTTACGTGAGCCATTTTAAATTTAAATGGTTTTCCCTATTTACTCCAAGTTCCCAAATTAATTAATAATTTCAGAAATAATAAAATATTTTGAATATTTATTCTTTTTCTGGAATGATGTATTTCTGAATAATTGAATGTTTTATTCAGTGGGAGCTTATTTGCATAATTGTTTCATTTATTGAAATTTTGCAAATATGTATGTATGCATGATAATTGTTTGAATTATTTATTTTAAATTATTATGCATGCTTGTGCAAATGTTGCAATATATTTTACAATTATGGTGATAGTTGTGAAAATTAATTTGTGTTTTGAATTATTTAAAATACAAAATAAATTCCCTCAGTATTTAATATCGAGTGCGAGAGATAGAAAATTATATCTTTAGAAGATTAATGTTCTAGAGACTTTCCATTGTGGTAAATAATGAGTGTGAATATTGTTTGCTTAGTTTGATACCAAAAGGAGATGACTAAGTTGATGATAGTTTGTGCTTATTGATTTACTTTATGGTGATAATGGATGTGTTATGGCTAAGTGGGAACTTAATTAAAATAATTTGGTTTCTCACAGCAATATAATGCATCTAGACAATGGGTGTACACTTGACTAAAGGGAGATGCCGATCTAAAATGGACAGCGAGTGTATTGTCTTTAGAAGCCAAATTAAAACAAGAATCTTATAAATGTTATAAGATAAATATGGTATGATATTTGCTTCGTTTATTGTTAGATTAATTCCAAAAGGTGTAGTCTTGCACTTAAATAAAGTTCTTGTTTTTCTAATTGCTCATATATGATAAGTTATGCTTATGAGGGTGACTTTGAATGCAATTAGTACCTTATTGTATACGATACATGTAAAGAAAATATTGATTTTCTCTGTTATGCCTTATGTATTTTGTTTGTGTGTTCTTTTGCAGAACCATGAACAACATCAGTCCTCAGTTCACTAAGAATCTAGAAAAGAACCTCCTCAATAGGGCAAACTATTGTGATTGAAAGAGAAACCTTGACATTGCATTCACTGTAGAGAAGTTGGCACACGTTTTGAACAAGTTGCCACTTGAACTTCCCCCTCTTGATAATGATCATATAGAGGAAAAGAAAGCATATATCTTGGCATCTCTTGAGAATAGGCTCCAGCAGCAGTATGAAAAGATGCTAACTGCTAAAGACATTATAAATGGCCTAAAAGAGATATTCGACATGCAAAATCGTTCTGCTAGGATGAATGCCATGCAAGGGCTTATGTCTACCAAGATGGTTGAGGGAACACCTATTCATGATCATGTGATGACCATGATTGGGTATATCAATGTGTTAGATTCCCTTAGCGCTGAAATGGACCATACGACCAAGTTAGACATTATCTTGTGCTTATTGCCTAAGTCATTCAATAACTTTGTTTTGAACTTCTATATGAATGACAAGATAGTGACACTTCCTAAACTGCGCAATATGTTGCAAAGGGCGGAAGAGTTGCTTAAGAAGGATAAGCCCATCATGGTCATGGAAGGACAGTCCTCTAAGGCCATGCGCAAGAACAACAAAAGGGACAAAGGCAATAACCCTCTTCAAGTTAAGAATGAGCCTAAAGAGAAGGGGAAGAACAAGTCAGAAGATGAATGTCATTTCTATGCAAGAAATGTCATTGGAAGCATAATTGTAAACATTACCTTGCTACAATGAACAATAAGCCTTCAAATGGTAAGTCTTCTGCTTTTATCATTGAAACAAACTTGATGCATGGAATTACGAATTCCTAGTGTCTTGATTTTGGGGCAACCATTCATGTGTGTAACACATTGCAGGGGTTCCAGGAAATAAGAAGGCTGAGTGAAGAGAAGATCTCATTGTTGATGGAATCAGAGGCAAGAGTTGCACCCGTTTCTTTAGGAACTTTTAGATTAGTTCTTTTAGGTGGAACCATTTTTTATTTGAAAGATTGTCTTTATGTGCCGCAAGTTAAGAGAAATTTGATTTATATTTCGAAATTGGATGATATGCGATATTCATTTCTATTTCGTAATAAAGTTACGATTAGATTTCGTTACAAATTTGTGGCTAGTGGTTTCAAAAATGATGGTCTTTATTTCTTGCATATACTTTATGAAAGCAACATGAATGTTGAATCTGAACCATGTGATAAGAATGGTTCAACAAAGCAAAAACAAAAAGAGATAATTCCCACTTATCTTTGGCACTTAAGACTTGGTCATATTAATGCCAAAAGAATTGAAAGGTTGGTTAAGGATGTTCTTTAAAATGTGTTCACAATCTATGAGTATATACATGGGTTAATTACTCATAAAAGATTGTACATATGACATTACTATATGAGATAAAGTGATTTATCTCAATCATCGTAATATTGATTTCTAATGTGTATGTGAATATTTATGGAGATAAATATTTGAATAGGACTAAATCGATTACTCTTAAACCTTCAACTGTTCAGAAAGAGTAAATATTATTTATTCCATAGACTTAAGAATAATATGAATTTAAATGTATACATTATGTGATTTTAATATGTCAACCAATGATGCCTAATATAGGATATACTAAGACATATCGGATTACATAAATGTTAACATGTTAAGTTCATAATTATTCAACAAGGAATTCACCACTCTTAAAATAAAAGTGAATATTGTGAAGTATGTCTCTTAGTTTTTCGGATTAAGAAATTCATATGGTCAATTTAGAAAAATATTGTTTTGGAAATACTATTTTCTATATAAAATTATATATATATTATATATAGATTTTATAAACGATTTTCTAAAGTGTTTAAAGCCCGAATAAACTTGAAGAGACGTGTACATATTTAATTCCGTATTGACAGTGTCACGATTTGGATGTAGTTGGTCTAGTCTAGATTATGTGCAACAATATTGGACGGTGAACGTAATAGAATAAAATAGGTACTTGTGAATTATCTTTGAACTCCTTGGAGATTTTACAATGTCGTGTAAAATGTTGTACTGACTTGTAAACAATAAATTGGTTAGGGACTAATTTAACAGGATTAAGAGATCCCAAGGGGTCTCATGCTACATTCTGAACTCTACCTGGATTTACCTATAAAAGGAGTTGTTATGCATTGATAATAACAACAACAACAACAACACACAGACGTATGTGAAATTTTCTTTACTAGAAAAATAACGAGTAGTACAATCGGGAGAGAAGGAATTCGAGCGTATGAAGTTTGGAGAATTATGCATTTGTGGAATTTCAAAAATAGGGTACCCGAGTGATTATTTCTGCAATCTGATCTTAGTGCATGCTAATTTAACAATGTGAAACTCGTTCGGATTCCCAACAGTATCTACTTTTTGCTGTTAGGACAAGATGCTTTATTCTCATGAATTCATTATTTTATTTCATATATGAAGAAAATTAAAAGGGGTGAGCATTTTTAATAGGAGTATTCAGAAAATAAATGTGAGATGGTTTTAATTGTATAATTATAAAACTATTACAAACGTTGTAATGTATATGTGACAGTCATAACCCACTACATAGGCATTTTCCTTTAAAAAAAAAATTTGTGCATATGAGGAAGACTAAAGAAAAGAGTTAAATGGAACTTTGAACATCTAGCTAATAACACAAATCTTAGCTATAATATGTTGAAGGTTTATTTTTTTTTTCTTCTTTTGGCATGTAAACTAGTATAGAAGAAAAAAAATTGAGGCCGGATTTCACGGATTGATGGGCCATCAATTTCTATCCTCTAAGCCTAATTAGGAGAAGAAGCTAAAATTGGGGAAGCTATCAAAGCCCAATTTCAGCAGATCCTAGCTAGGGCTTCAGTATTCGACCACTTTAATTTCAAACCCATAGTAAGTAAAGGGTCATGATAAATTAAAGCCCAATTAGTGTCATATGGTCATATCATGTGTCAGTTGGTTGAAATTGGGCCCAACTTTGCACTTTGCCTACTTTGTTTTCTAACCTAAAGAATCAAAATTTTTGCGTTGCACTTGCACAAGTTAAGCTGAAATTTTCTCCTGACATTAATATGTGTTTGTCTATTAAAAATCATTGTTCATGTTGAAAATATAGACTACGTTTTTCACATTTAATCATCTTCTACTGATCTAATTGTTTATGAAATTATACTTTTTAGTAACGGATACATTCAAAGAAACATACATAACATGTATATATAACTCACCGTTAATAATAGTTACAAAAAATGAAAAAGTTATATATTATGAGACAAATGGAGCACTAGGTAAGTACCTTGCATGATTAAAAGAAAGAAAACGAAATACTTCATTTGTCTCATATTGTTTGCAACATATTCAATTTTCGGTCATTTCAAAGCTTTTCAATATTTTCATATTTAGTAAATTACTTTATCATCTTACCTTTCACACTGTCATTTTAATATTTCTTTTTTCAACTTTTTTGTTTACATGCAAAACATAAAAAGGTAAAAGTGAAAAATATGTAAGCATTTTCATCTTTTTTAATCTTTGCATCAAAGTCAAAGTTTTAAACAATTTGGAATTGAAGGAATACTAAAATGTTTTTTGTAAAAAAATTAAAAGAAAAGGCCTTGAGATTAATTGAAGGCCTTTTACTTGTACTTATGTTTTGTTCCTGTTATATAATTGTCACTACATTTGCTAAAACTCTAGTAAGAGCTACCATGTCACTAGGGTTCACCCAAATTTAACAATGGACTAACAATTGCTACATGGGCAAACACTAGCAATAAGCTAGTGGTCACTAAGGTGTTGTCTGTAGGTAACTGGGCAAATACTACCAACAGGCTCACAGTCACTAAGGTTCACCGAGATGCATTGATAACATTCAAGGCACCACATGACCAAGCCTTATCTTTAAAAATATGCCCTTTTTACTAGTGAAAAAAAAAAGGCTAGAAAGAAAGAAAGGAAGGTTTTTGTGAGGATAAAATAAGTACTACCATTTATTTGGTTCAATTAGTAAATGAATGAGAGATGGGGGAATGGGGAGGAATGAGAGAATGAATTATTTCCCCCCAAATTTTTAGGAATGAAAAAATGTACAAAGAAGAAAAGTGAATGGATAATGACTCTCCATATCCCCTCTAATTCCTCCACATCATTCTTTTTTCTTTCGTTTATGGCAAGAAGTGCATTATAAGAAAAGAAAGGGTCCCAAGAGCTTATAACAAAAGTTGTTTACCTTTGTCTAAGAGACGGATTATAGGTCCAAGAGGAACCCCTACAAAGGATCCACTACAACTATCTACATTAGCATTAGCCTTAAAAACACAAATAGTCAACCTAGTATAGATAGATGACTAACATGGCTACTAGAGCTAGAATAGTCCAAAAGAACAATGTCCATTAAAAAGCTAGGACAGCCATCAAAATGCGTAAAAGGTTTATCCATTGAGTGTACAAACTTCACAAGTAAATCGACAGCCTTGTTCATCTCTCTTGATCTATGTTGAAAATGAGCCACCCCAAACATGTCCATCAACTGCCTACACTCCAAAAAGGAAATTATAAGCGGAGTGGGAATTGAGAATATAAGAAGAAATCATGACATATGCTGTAACTATTTACAATCAAATTCCATATCTAGCCTAGTTGGCCCTATAAGAGAAACCATCATAGTTTTTAATACCATACCGTACCGGCCAATACAACCAGCATATCTAGGTACTGGAACCCAAACCAGTATCAAACCAACAAATCCTATTTCATCCTTTGTACTGAACAAACAAATTATAAGCACTTTTGCCTTGCTTGTTCTAATAGCAAAAGTTAATCGTAAAAAAAAAATAGTAAGAAAGCTTATTAAACCATTTAGTAACTCTTAAGCCTATTATTATTGCTTTTGTTCGATTAAAAAAAATAGTTTTACTTCATGAATTAAGAGTATTTAGAAAAAAAAACTAATTAAAGAAATGTGTGCTTTAAAAAATATCACAATTTTGTTTATGAGAGAATTAATAATGAGTTATTCAATATATTATTCTCAATTTTGTTTATTTTTTTAATTTTTATATCAATTTAAAATATACAGTTTAAGAAGTCTAAAAGGTATTTAATTTATTCAATTTCTAATTTAAAAAATTTAGAAAATTAATTACTTTCTAATAAATTTTTAATTGAGTGATTATTAAATAGATAAAGTGTTATCTTTCAAATGCCCTTAGTTCTGCATAAAAAAATCAAAAAATTAAAAATAATGAGTCTTTTAATGAGTTTTGAAATTGAAACCTAACAGATGTAACAAATATTTAAAAATGATGAGTTTTTTTACCCTTTAAATACTAATTAGCTGCCTTAATTGCACACTCAACCTATAGATAGAAAAAACTGATAATTAAAACAGTTTATCAACTATAAAAAATTATGGCATGGGTTAAATTTATAGGAAGATGATTATTAAATATTTTTTAAACAAAATTTAAAATGTTAACATTAGATAGTTAAATGAGAGTTAGCAAATCTAAATTGTTGAATAAGGGTGAAAGTATAACCTATAACCCGATTTCTAAGATAAACCCAAACAAAAAAAAGTGGGTTCGGGTCAAGTTTAAAGAATAAAAGTATGCATTTTAACCCGACCTAATATTTTTTCACTAAAATTGGGTTAGGGTTAGGTCAGACCCAAAATTGTGTAAGGTGGAGGATTTGTGAGAGACAATACTGAAAATGTGAGATTATAAATAATTAGGACTTAAGTGGCAGATGGAGGATAGGCAAGGGACTTAGGAGTGTAATTGGTCATTTTTATTTAATTCTTTCTCCAACCCTAGATTCTATCGAATTGACTGTGGCCTCTCTTCTCAGTCTACTTCTTTTATCTTCTCTCAGTCTCACCTCTCTTCTTCTTCTTTCGTCTTCTCTTTCAATTTCACCTCTCTTCCTCATTTCTTGTCATATGTTTCAGTCTTACCCCTTCCAGCTGTATGTCCGCCTTCTCCGTCGCCATTTCCATTCATCACCTCTTCATCGTTTGACATTTTCCTCAACCTCATCATCTATCACTCCTCGACCTCGTCATCCATTGCCATCCTCGTTGTTCACCACTGTCATCGTCGTCCGCCACCCTCCCATCATTGTGTGGCTACACCGCCTAGTTGACTTGCTAACGATCTGTCACACAAAACATGATAATCATGTTTCGACTCGACTTTCACCCTTATTGCTAAAAGGGGAAAAAGTGAAAATTTGCCATTGTTGTTTAAGTGGTGAAGCAATTTTGCCAACGATATTTTTTTCATTGTAAATTTGTTATCAATATTTTGTATTGGAAGCAAATCTGCCACCAGCAGTTAAATAATTTTTTCAGAAAATGTGAAAATAATGAATAAAAAGCAATTTTCAATTCTAGGTTTTCTTTACCTAACACCTTGGCTTTTAAGTTTCTGAATATATCATTTTAACCATCGTCTTAAATATGACCTTCGCTCCAGCAACCCCTTATATCATCTAACACTCTCCACTGGCCTTTTCGCCACTCGCACTACCTCTGTTCTTCCACACATTTGGGCAATACTTTTTGGAACAAACCCTAAACAAAAAGGTTTCAATTGACATAGAAGCGACTAAATCTAAAGTTACTAAAGTTATAGAATAAAGGATCGATGACAGCGATAGTGGAAGGTTTCTCGACGACAATGAAGAAGGTGAAAATAAAAAGGCTTAGCAATAAAGTACGTGGTCAAACATAGGATTCTGACTCATTGGGTTTTACAAAAGGTTCAAGTAATTATGGGCATTGTTATCAAACTTGGCCCGACTGGTCGGACTGGTTCAACTGTGACTCAGGAAGCACAACGGGGTGGGTTACACCCTTGAACCCACTTTTTTCAAAACTCATTTGACCAGGTGACCCGACTAACTCGGTTAACCAGACTGTACTTATGTTGGTTTTGGGCGTTACACTTCTTTCTTCTTCTTTTTTTTTTTTTGTAATGTGAGTTTTGTAACTTAGATCACTTAATTATATTGGATTGATGTTTAGTTGGCCCAAAGTTAAAAAAAAAATTAATAAATAATAAATAAGCTTAAAAGCTAAAAGAACGCAAATGACAATCTCAAGGCAAAGTTTCTCAAGGCAAAGTTTCAAATGAGGCTATTAAATTTTTGTTATATTGTTAGTATTTTATCGGATTTATCTTCAAGAAAAATAATTAATTATTGATGCATATTTTTTGGAATATTTAGAAATTTAACTTTAAAACTTGAATGATTAACTATACACTTAGCTTATTAGATATTAAAATTGTGTGTTATTTTGTTGTGGGATATAAAATAGTAAGGGTAAATATTTTCAGTTGTCCCTAAACTACACCCAAGTTGCTTACTCGTCCCCAAATTATCATATGTTGTACCACTCGTCCTAACACTATTTAATTATTACTATTTCATCATGTCGTCAATTAAACTGTTAAATATAGATGGAAAAATAATGTGGCCGCTGATGTGGTATGAAAAAATGAAGTAGTGGCTAATGTGACAGCACTTTTCCGTCCATATTTAACGGTTTAATTAACGGTATGACGAAATAGAAACAATTAAATAGTTTCAGGATAAGTGGTGCAACACATGATAGTTTGGGAACGAATAAGCAACATAGGTATAGTTTAGGGACAACTGAAAATATTTACCCAAATAGTAAAATCTTATTATATAACATATTTGACATGTTGTATTTTGGATAGAAGCAATAGGACATGTTTGACAATGTTTGAGTATGCTTATATACAAAGGTTGTTGTGTGTTGCAGTTGGCCCATCCTATTAAACCGGTTGAATCGGTTAACCTACCACCCAGCTACCTTTTCGGATTACTTTCTGGGCCGAGTCTAACAACATTGGTTAGGGGTTTAAGAGAAAACTTTCATGAACTAATTTAAGAGTTATACTATGAAATATTCTCTGAATAAATGAAGTGTTCCTAACATTTCACGACCAATGACAAAATTACTCTTAACACAAAATATTGATGACAAATTACAAAGAAAGAGACATCATCGGCAAAATTGCTTCATTGCATAAACAAAGGATTGCAATTTTCCCTTGTGGAAAGTAAAAATACAAAATTTAAAAAAAAAAAAAGTGTTCACTGTAATGTATTATACATTCTTGACAATTTGAATCAATGGTTGTCCATTAGCTTAGTTAATAAGTAGAGTGTTTTACTTGAAAATGTTTAAATAATATTTAGTTTGCCAACTGTTATGGGAGATTTATAAGTAACATTTATCAATATAAGTCCTAATGAAGCTGCTGACATTGGAATGGAGTAGCATTTGCAATCTCCTAACTTTTTATATGTCGAAAAACAAATGAAAGCTAATAGTAAAAACGTCGATGTTTGATCTTGTGAATTGAGAATTCTAGACCATAGAGTTGCTTGGAGATCCTTAAAATATAGTCCTGTAAAAGGATTACAATAAAATTGACTCTTAAGAAAATTTCATGAAATGAGTAGTCTATAAAGAACGAAAAATAAATTTGTCTCACTATTACAATTTACTTTTTTTTCATAAATCAATTTTCTCATCGTAAAACTTAGTGAATGGGACTTTAAAGAATTTCCAAGTGATAAAGCAATTAAGCGCATAGAACAGAAAACTTTGGTGAAACTGTGTAAAAAGAAGAGAACACTGAACACATGTGTCATATTAGAGAGCAGGCAAAAAGAGAAGGTTGGACCGAAGGCACTATAAACAGCGCTCAGTTGGCAAAAACCTTCGATTTATGGTGGAAAGAGACATGGGCGGATCCATGTGGTCACCGGATTCCATTATATTTTTTATTTTTCATAAAGGTTAAATATTTATTAAAAAATTGATTATGATTTACAAAATTTATCTTTAAAAATTCACTATAACTTATAAGAGGATGTTATTGATAAATCAAAGTAGTAAAAGAAATAGAAATAAATGAAAATTTGTATTACTGTTTACAAAAATAAATGAATTTTTGCATTAATATTGAAGTAAAAAAAATATTTAGATTAATATAAAAATTATTTTGAAATTTTATATTTTCTTTTAGAAATCTACTGTATATAAGAGATTTCAACCATATATAATCAATCCACTATAAAATTTTTCCAAACATGTTCCTGGAAAGAAAGAATTAGGAAGAGTGGAAGAGAGATGGTGAAGAAAAGTAAACTTACAATAACCTCCCTATACTTTGACATAATTTACACTTTACTCCTTACTTTTAAAAATTTACATTTCACCCTTTGCTTCCTTGACTTTGTTTTACAACAATTTCAGACACCACAATTTAAACGGTATGATAATCATATTTCAATAATTTAAATCTATTCAATATTTTTTTTTCATTTAGTAATCAATTTAAATTATCAAATTTTTCTTCAAGGTAAATACATTTTCCTCCCACTAAATGTAAAAAACATTTCTTAATATTAATTAACTAAAAAAAATATAAAAATTTTAAAATTAATTAAATATAATAATCATATAATTTAAATTAAGATTTTAATGATTTTTGTTAGACAATAAAAGATAAATTATAGATTTTTAAAAATGAAAAAAATAAGGTGTAAGTTAGCCGAAACGTGACACTATTCAAATCTCCCTAAAAAACACGCGAACTCATCTGCCATGGGCTTGGTAGCATCTTAGTCAAAGTCACGTGAGGTGCACGTGATCGAGGGGCCGTAAGAAGAGTGATTTGCGATGGTGGGACCTGTCTTCAATATCCCAACAGAATTGAGGGCCCACACTGCCCTATCACCTTCACCCAATTATTGCTCCCATTTGAGTACGGTAAAACCATACTTTCTTCCCCGACGTTTGGCACTATAATCCTTTCTCCTAGATTCAGAAACACAGTGGTCTACCTTGTTTTACTTTCAATATTATCTAATATTAAATTTTAAAATGGGAAAAGTGCAAAATTTCCCACTATAGTTTGGAACTTGGAACAAATTGCCACTACTGTTTTCCCTAGTTCTCATATAGTCAGTAATGTTAAAATTTGCGATCAAACTGATAACTATTAACTACTGTTAAAAATTTAATGATAAATGTATGGAGTTACTAATTTTGAAATCTTGATGTACTAACATAACTTTTAACAAACTTTAGAATTTTTGTGTAATTTATATTTTTTTTTTGTGCGTTAGCTACTACATCGGTCACTATTGAATTCATAACAAAGTGATGGAGGCGATGTCAGATGAGGTATCATTGGATATCACTTTTTGTAATCGAACATGACCATACTTGAAATCTAGTGATAAAAAAAACATCAATATTGGACGAGCGAATTTCATTTGATCTAAATTTGGGTTACTTGTAGTATTGGAATATTGTGATTAATTTAAAATATCATTTTTTTGGAGACCAATGACAAGTCCGGTGATGGACTGGATGGCAGTGGCTGTTGTACAAAAAAAAATGAAAATAGTAAATGACACAGAGTTTTTGAAATTTGTTAAAAGTTACATAAATATCTCAAAATTTCAAAACCAACAATTGTAACATTAATGATTTTTAATGTTAGGTGTTTAATGGTTTGTGACATATTGAACCCAAATTGTAAAATTTAGAGCCAATTTGGCATCAAATTATAACTTTAGTGACCATATCAGAACCAAAGAAAAGTGGAGTGAGCAATCCAATTCAGAAGCTAAACTATAGTGAGAATTTTGATATTTTTTCTCTTTTAAAATTTTTATTTATTTTAGCTGCTTCATAGTTATATTTTATTATTTTTTAAATATATACTAATAATTTTTATAATTAATTTATAATTGAAATTATTCAGTTTCTGTCGATAAATGCAAGATAGAGTTTTATTTTTTTTCTACTCATGCTAAAAGAACAGAAGACGAGAGTAGGTTTCAAAACTTGAACGATGCAGGTATAATTACCACGGCCTCTAGGAGAAAGTGTGATTGGCTCCATTTATATACATGCGGAATTAAACGGCAATAAAAATTTTGAACCTGTTTTCTGATTTTTAAGGATCAATACTTCACTCTACACTCCTTTAGCACAAAGACTGCCATTGAACTTCTAACATAAGAGCTGTATAAGTCGACCCTGTCCTCCAGCCGAGTCAATTACATAAACATATAATTTCAGTTCCAATTTAACACTCTCTACAAAAAAAAGTTTTCTACTACTCCCATCGTTTATTCTAAAACTTAAAGGCCAAGTAACAAAATGAGCATAAGTTAGGCTGGAATAAAATACTTCCGGGTTAAACATTACACTCATACTTTTGTAATGTTTAAGAAATTACCACCGTACATTAAATAATACATTTGTTTGAAGAGAACATTACTTTATAAAACAGTACATTTGTCTAAAGAAAACAACACTTCACAAAATAGCATATTTGTTTAAAGGAAACAACATTTCTTATGTTGATTCAAAGATTATTATTTACGGACAATATTTTTCCCCAAATTAATAATATTTTACAGAACACCAATTTTGTAAGAATAGAATATCAGAGAATGTTGTATTCCATCCGCTCCTTCAATTGTGTGGCTGATGATGAGTTCGAGTGAATTTGAATAAACTCACTATAAGAATATGTCCGATAAAGATGAGATTAAATGAGACGACGCTATAACAAAGCCTACCATAGCTATGGAGGTTGCTGCCGGTAAGAGTTGGCTAAAGGAGTACGTTAATAATAGTGCTAAAGAACTCATCTTTTATTTAGAGCCAAATATAGTTTTATTCGTAGTGTTATTTCATTCAAGGATAAGTGATATTCTATTCATACAAATGTGTTGTTTTATAATATGCTCTTTATTTCATAAGATGTGTTGCTACTAATAAATGTTGTTTCATTCAGTAATAAGTGTTGTTCTATTCATATAACTATTTTATTTTATAATATGTTGTTTATTTCGTAAGATGTGTTGTTCGTAATAAGTGTTGTTCCGTTCAGTAACAGGTATTGTTTCCTTCAATAATAAGTGTTGTTTTGTTCATATAAATGTGTTGTTTTGTAATATGTTGTTCATATCTTTAGATGTGTTGTTCGTAATAAGTATTGTTCTGTTTAGTTATAAGTGTTATTCTTTTTAGTCATAAGTGTTATTTTGTTCTTACAAATGTAATGTTCTGTAAAATATTTTTAGTTTCAGAAGAAATATTGTTCAAAAATAATATTATACGATTCAATAAGAAATGTTATTCTATTTAGATAAATTTATTGTTCTGTAATATACTGTTTGTTTTGTAAGATGTGCTGCTCGTAAATGATGTTGTTTCGTTCAGGAAGAAGCGTTATTCCATTTTTACAAATGTGGTATTCTGTAAAATATTGTTAATTTCGGAAGAAATACTGTTCATAAATAATTTTATTTGATTCAATAAAAAATATTTATTCCTTTCAGATAAATGTGTTGTTCTGTGACGTACAGTTCTCTTCAGATGAGCGCATTGTTCTCTTCAGATAAATATGTTGTTCAGTATAGTAATGTTATATTCAAATAAATGTGTTATTCATGATGCAATAACGTTTTTGTAATAATGCGAAAGCGAGAGAGTAGTGAGCTGCACCAGTTGTGAGCATATTATATTTTTGGTAATCAAATCATCACAATTATAAGGGATGAAAATCTATTATATGAAAGCTTAGGGGTGAAATATCTGCCTATGAAATTTTGTGGGCTTAAGCTACAACTTGACCACTTTTTCAGGATTTCTGGTTTATAGTGGAGCAGAATCTTGTTTCAGTTGTACTGAATAGGGGAAAAAGAAAATGAGCAGTCATCTTTTGGGCTATGGCCAAGATCGGTCCTTAGCATATTTTTTTGGTTCCGTTCAAAACCTTACATATTTAAAACTTTGATTGCTTAGTGGTTGGATATCACATAGAAGCTCTGCTAAAGCCAAAAGCCATGCGGCAACTCATTTCCGTTACTCTCCTCTTCCTAGTTTATGTGTAGAAAAATTACTACTTGATGTCTCAGTTTGTTACCATCTATTCGAGATTACCGCTCAAGAAGACAAATTAGAGCAAAGTGAGGTATGGGAACAATTGATTCAATTCAAGAGTGAGTGCCCAACTTCTATTGCTGTCATGAATGAATTTGAGACACATATTAAGAACATGGAAAATAAACTTAGGAACCGACCAGAAGACTTATCTAACTCTTTGAAAATGAGCTCAGAAAGTCATTGTATATATTTTTCACCATTTAAAATTTTATGATCCCTATGCAATTGCCTTAATTGTTTTCTAAATGAACATTAAAAATATCTGCAGCGAAACACAGGCGTAACCTTTTAGTATGTGTGTGTGTGACTAATCACAGGACTCACAACAAGGTGAGTGCAAAAGATTTACTGAGGAGAAATTTGAGAAAGAAAATAAATTGTGCTTAATCCAAACTTGTTTCTATGGATGTTATAAAATATTATGCTCGCTTTTGCCCTCTGGAGAATATAAATTTAACTAATCTTACCCGAGTCTAGTACAAGGAATGTACAGGTTAAGGGATCTACTTTTACCAAATGTGGCACAAACCCTCACCACATGTAATGTATGGTGCTTGAGTATTTAAAAGAATACATACACCATACATATACAATCATATTCAATACAATCTATTTCTAAATTCCTAAAATTCATGAGTTGTATACAGTATTCAATGTAATTTAAGCATGGATCATAATTTCTTTTTCTTACTTTGTTGTATTCCAGAATTACAGCAATTTTATTTGGCACCTAGCTCAAACTTTGTTTTCTTATGCATCAATGTTTTCACTTTTATTTGCAAAATTTTCTAGACGTGTTTGGATATTGTATTTTTTTGTGATGATTATTTTCATTTTCAATGTGGTTAATGTTGCTTGTGGTAAATTAAAGTAGTTTAATGTTTATAATTTATTTCCTATTAGTTGAATAATTTGTGTCGGTATACCGATATAACATACAATCTTGCTCACCATGATGTATAGAGGGTTTGAATAAGATTTTAAATCTTGTACTAGATAGTGTACTATTTTTTTAAAGGTACGATATAATATCAGTACCATATCGTATCATTTTGATGTAATGGTTTTAAATTATATATATATATTGTGATTGTAAAAGTGTGAAATGTAGGTTACATGTATGTAGACTAATTAAGAATTTATTTCATATAAATATTCCATTATTTATAATAAAATTGTAATTTTTAAGGTACGAAAAAAAATAAAAGCACAAGTTTTCTTTTAAACGTTGGTAATTTTTAATATAAAATTATTTAATTATACATACTTATAATACATTTTATCTAAAAATATAAAAAACTGAAAAAATAAAAAAAAAATTGACCGGTGCTGACGTAGTATGGCTGGTACAATACAAGATAGTCGGTACATCTAGTATCAATTGATATAGACCGGTACAAAGGCCTTTGTCACAACCGTCCCATACCATTCTGGCGCCGGCCTCCATACGAACCGCCCATGTCAGCCGCTACCAAAATCCTGAAGAGAAATATTTTACCAACACCAATTAGGCAAAGTCAAAAACAAAAATTAAATTGCTGGAATAATAATAATAATAATAATTGCTGGAAAATTAAAATCTGATTGTTTCAGCTTTTTCGTTTCTGCATTTCTTTTTAATGGTCTCCATAAAAACAGCAGGACCAAGGTCGGTGCTTGCTTCCATGGAGTTTGGATACTTGAAAATCGTTTTCACTGAGTCGTGACTGCGTTCGCCGTTTCTTTTGTACCATCTCGCCAATTGGTAAAGTACATCTCAACTCTTTCTCTCTCCTCAATCTCTCTCAATCATTCCAACAGCTTTTAGTCTCTAATTTGTAGCTTTTCTTCCACTTAGAAGTTCCTTTTCCTTCCTCAGGCACCTCGGAGTACTTCTCTGCGTTTGTGTCTTTTTGCATTGAGCATTAAACGCTTCTTTAATGCTTGAGCTGCTTCTGTGATCTGGGTTTCGGGCTTTCTTTAATGCCCTTAATGACTTCCTTTTACTTTCTACTTTCAGATATCAGGTGAACAGGAGTCCGTTCCCACGATTTTGATGCTCTCAGACGAAGGAATTTACTGGGTTTCTCTTCTGGTATTTATCTTGAGCTGGTCTTAGTCAGTTCCAGTCTTCAATGGTTAAATCAGTGCTGGTTTTGAGAGTTAGGTAAAAGTAACATAAACAGTTATTTCTTGCGTCAATTAAATGGAGTCTTGGAGCTATGTGTCTGGGGGTATGTATGGTTCTGCTTCAACTGGAACTATTTCTTCTTCTAGTTCGTTTCCAAGAAATGCAGATGTTTTGAAGAACTGGGAACTGAGAGCTCCATACAGGGTTGGGGAAAATGTTATATTTACTTGGAATCAGCAATCTGTTGCGGGTCGTTGCCTTGTGGAGCTGGATTATGGAGAACTGGTCGGGAAACACTTGGCCACTGATTCAATTAGAGAAGGTTTTAGAAGTAAGTATAATGGTGAAAGAGTTTCGGGTCCAATTTTGGGTACTCCAGTTGCATATTCTGGGGAGGATGAGTCTCCTTCAAAACTTTCCAGTTCTGTGGTGGACTCAAACAGTAGAGACTCTTCCTTAATAGATTTGAAGTTGGGCAGATTTGTTGACAACCAAGATGTGGCCAGTTATTTTCCCAAAGGCACCCCCATTCTGTCTTCTGCCGATTCATCTAAACCTCCAAAGAAATTGCGAGTAGGGGTGTCCAATTTTCGCACTGCCTATTGCCAAGTATATGGCTGTAACAAGGATCTCAGCTCCTCAAAAGACTACCACAAGAGGCATAAAGTTTGTGAGGCTCACTCAAAGACCGCAAAAGTCATCGTTAATGGCATCGAACAAAGGTTTTGTCAGCAATGTAGTAGGTTAGTTTTGCACGATCAAGTGTTCAGTGTATTGCTGTTTGTTTATTGCTAGTCTTGCACCATTTGCCTGTTTCTCAAGCTGTTTCCTTATCCGTTTACTTCATCGGTTTCTTCATTTGCCTTTTTCCTTGAAAAAAGGTTTCAACAATCTGTGTTAACTTTGAATTCATTCAGCCATCCTTTGTCTTCAGTCGTTCAGATTTTGTGTCATAGAGATCCATGAAGGGTTGTCCAGATTTTTTAAGATGTGTATGCGTATTCCCCATAGGTTTCTATAAAATGATGAAAACTTCACTTGATTGATGTTGATAAATTTTTTTTATGTGCAACCCACAACTCGCATTTGTGCAATAACATTCTTAGCTTTTGACCATCCAGGTTTCATTTACTCGCTGAATTTGATGATGGTAAACGGAGCTGTCGCAAACGCCTTGCAGGCCACAATGAACGGAGAAGAAAACCTCAAGTTGGAATTCCTTCACTAAGGACTGGAAAGATATTGCCGGCATATGCTGGTAATGAATATATATTTTCTCAACTCTCTGTCATCCCTTTAGTTAATGTGTCCTTACTTGAAGCTTTGCACTTACTATGAGTTTCTAGTGAAGGAAGCAAATAATGTTTCTGCATGCCTAGCGGTTAATCAAACTTAACATGTATGTTTAGTGGTAAATCATAAATGGTCATCCAATTTTTTCGATGTAGTAGTAAGGCTTTGGAGCTTTATTTATGTTTACACTCCCCAAAAAGGATTTCAGGTTCAAGGTTTTCTTTCTGTCTTCCATTTACAAATACAGTATATCCATACTATGATTTTGAACCATTTGATTCATTTGCCCATATTCTTCTATGGCACTCTCATTTAACTGGATATTAAATTCGCAACTGGCATGATTTTGTTGACATTCCCCTGCATAGACAGGCTCTCGGCAACTTGCTCCCTATTTGCCTTGTATTTTTTTCTCTATGGGAATTCAAACGGAATGAATGATTGGTGACTAGTTGTTATTTGCAACATGCAAAACAATGTGCCATGAATTTACTTGCCAAGTATGCTTACATCCTTGCATACAATGCAGGTCTTATGGGCAGCAGATTTCAAGGGATGCCAACACCTACATCCTTTATTTGCCATGATATACTGCCTAATGACCCTTTCCACCCTGAGAAATATGTAGCGAGTGATTGGTGCAGGAGGATAAAAACTGAAGATGTGACTAATATTAGCATTCTATCAGCTATCCCTTCCACAGCAGAGCATCCCCATTCAAAGTCTGCCGTCCCTTCAAGTGATTATGAAAAACTGTTTCCTTCTTTTAATGAACAAGGACCTAATGCTGCTGCAGAATACGTTTTTGGCGAGCAAAGTAATCGATATCCTTCCTATTATGGAGGCACAGCTTCTGGATCACGTTCTCTTATCCAGGAGGGTTCCCTAGGCAGTGAAGAATTTAACATTCTTAATGCATCGCCAGCCATTCATGAACTACCAGGGATTGCAGACTCGGGTTGTGCTCTCTCTCTTCTGTCATCCCAATCGCAGAACTCTGCTAGCCAGTCATCCGGAATTCTCTTGGCTCTTCCCCTGGCCTCGTCAGGCACTGAAAACCATTGCAATTTAGGGGTTAGCACACAGGCTTCAAGTGGTAGGATGTCAAATAGGTTCTCTTCCTTACCGTTGAATCCAACTGCAGGTGGCCACTTAAGTCCCATGATGATTTCTAATGGTAGCGAAGCTGCTGAGTTCAATATCACCGATGGGATTTACCAAAGCTCGGAACTCTTCACTCCAAAGGATCAGTTATCATGTGGAGATGGACAGACAATAGACTTGCTTCAACTGTCATCGCAACTTCAGCGGGTAGAGCAACAGAGACAGTCCATGTCAATAAAGCAGGAAAATGATGCTTTCTGCTGCCTCCAGATTACTTGACTGCAAACCACTAAGGTAAGGAAAGTGCCTTTTCTGTGAAAGTGGGAATGGGTAAAAGAGCCTTAAAAAATCTGTTCTGTTAGTGTTTCTTTGTCATCAAGACTACTTAATAACATCTTGTGGGAGGACACTGGATTCTCCCATTGTTGCTGCTCACTATCCTTTTCTGCTATCCAAGATTATTTTATCTTTGCTAAATACATGGAAAATCTATGGTTAAATCGTTACGGATCACAAGCTTCTTTTCACTCAAACTGTTTCTGAACCAACTAATGTTCTCTAGTTTCATTTGTTCAGAGGGTCTGCCAAACCTTGCAGGCTGCAGCACAGAAGTCAGACCTAGTAAAGCAAGCAAAGTATTGAGACTAAGGGCTCTTCATGACCTGATGATGAAACTATTTTGGTCTGCTCGACTGTAGAGATCAACCGTTGTAGGTTCGATCCCTGAAAAGGAAATAATCAGCAGAAGTTAGATGCAATGTTAGAACTTCTGGTTATCTGCTAATCTGTTACTAAATCAGCTAGAAAATGTATGCATTTCCCACATGTTTTGGATGTAAAGCCCAACTCTGTGCTAGCACCCACAAGTTGTTACTCGTTCAGCAAAAATTTGGGAACCCGTTTTTGGTAATGCTGCATTAGAAATCATCAATCGTCTTCCTGGACGTCTAATTTCACTTGCTCAAGGGGGTTTAGTTGAAACTTATACTCTCCTAGAATTTTAACATTAATTATATGTAGGAAAAGATAGTCTTCTTAATAGAGAAAGAAACAACTGATGATGGAAATTATTTAGAGGTCATTAAATAATTACTCAATAGTTTTTTTTCATAAGCAATTATTTAATACATTAAATTGAATAGTTGCGCTATGTGCAAATGCGCAGACTTTTTCTTTTCCAAAGTTATCCCTGGTCATCATACGAAATTATCTGTTATACGCCCACAATGACAGCTCTGGTATGTGATTTTTTGGCTTCTCTGGATCATGAACGGTGTTGTCACATCCTCCTACGAATGTTGATCTGGGCATTTTCACTGACAACATCGCATCAAACTAGAGAAGCCAACAGATCTAAGGTTTGTCATCGTCCACCAATTCGATTGATGCTGATTTGATTGACTAGAATGCGCAATCCAAGGAAAAGAATCTTGAAGTCGATGATTGTTCTTGCTCGAAGAGCCAAACCAGTATTGAATTGAATACAATGACTTGTCTAATGAATTATGTAGATATGTCTAGAGTACCATAGAAATGTTTATGAAAAGATATAAAGATGCAAAAACAGCACTGACCTAAATCCAGCTTAGAGATTTGTCTAAAGGATTGTAGAGATATGTTTAAAAGATTATTAAAATGTATCAAAGCGTTGAAGGTGCTTTAGAAATGCCCAAAAGTTACTATCCTGAAACTTGACTTCGAGATATATCTTAAAAAATATAGAGATATGACTTTACCGTTATTTCACTTTTATGATTTGTGATCCATATCATATTGATGTTATAGTATTTGTAAAGTACACAGACACATGTATATACCAGATGTTATTTTAGATACATTTTCTCATTAATTCAAACACTTTTTTTAATATTTTTTTAGATATATCTTGATTTTTTTTTATTTCTTATTCTGTGCCTTTTTTTACAATGTCATTGTACTTATAAAGTGTATCGACACATCAACCTGTTATTTCAAACACTTCAAAACACTGTTTCAAACACATTACATTTTTTAATGAATTAAGATACAAAAAGAGAAAAAAATTGCCTTTATATTAGTTTAGACATTTTGACATATTTTTTTAATATTTTTATATATTGTTTCAAACACTTTTATAAATTGTTCCCGCGAACAATTTGGTGATGGAGATCAAGGAGGAGTGGCCAGATTGAGGCAATCTAGAGGCCTTATCTTGAGGTGATAACTAGCACAATCCAAGGAGAGATGATGACAAGATCTGAAGGTGAGTGATGATGTGAGATCTAAAAGTGTGGTATATTCTGGAGGTGACAGATGACAGCTTGATCTAGAGGTGAATGACAATGGCACAACATAGAGGTGAGCGACGATTGGGCGATTTGGAAGCTAGTGATGACGATGTGATCTGGAGCTCATGATCTGAAAGAGAGTGATGATGGTGTAATCCCCAAAATAAAAAAAAAACAATGATAAGCAAAATTTGGAGGCAATGATTGGCCTATGAATTAATGTTCTGGAGATGATGATTGGTAGAGTAAGAGAAACAACGACAAAGGTGATGTATGGAGTAGGGTTTTTGGGAGGATAGAAAAAGATTTCATTTGTGAGTAATTTGGTTAAAATTTGGGGTATATGATAACTTATATATAGATAATTAAAAATGAGTTGGTATGTCTAACTAGACAAATGCATGTAATATAATATCTAATGTTAAACCTGCAAACATTTATATAAGTAGCTGTACCAAACAAAAAGGTTTCAACTGTCAAATAGTGATTGAAGCATTCCCTAAATTCATTAACCCTGAGTAAAACTGGCATATTCGTGTGTGGCAATAGTGCACGTTCAGCTTTTATAAAAACATATTATGTATGGAGACTTTCAAAAGATAGATATTAAGTGAGACAAGAAATTGAAAGAGAAATAATAGATGTGACACCGAAACAAAAGAAAAAACACATGAACTCTTACCTACCCCTCCCTTAATCTCACTGGAGTAGAATGCTTGGGGGTAAGGAGTTTTGAGAACTAAACCTGCGCAATCAACTCTATTGAGATGAGAGCAGATATTAAAGTAGATAATTGTTATTTCTGCAAAAAAAAAATTATATGAGTGATGGTAGCACTAAAACATATATAATATGTGGAGTATGACTCGAATTCAATTTGGGTTTTTTACTGAATAGAATTCGCGTTTCCAATCCATTGAATTTGAGAATTGAGAGCAGCCAACCTCAGTGGTATTTGTTTCTCGTTTTTATTCAATGATAGGTCTGATAATCTGAGGCGGAATGGTACTAGCCGGAATCTCTTCCGGACACACAGTTTTCATCATAATACTAAATAACAAATGACCTGCCAACAAGGTCGTTGTAGTATAGTGGTGAGTATTCCCGCCTGTCACGCGGGTGACCCGGGTTCGATCCCCGGCAACGGCGGTGCGTTTTTTTGTTCTCCTTTTGAAACTATAACTCGTGTCACTGTACTGTTCTGTTCTGCTGAATTGCGCCCACGGGGAAATGGGCAAGTTTGCTGATGAAAATTAAAATTGATTTGTGTCACGGTCACAAAGCTTGCCGATCAAAGTCGACCGCCAACCCCAACCATTTTTGTCGGCACTGTGGACGAAGAAAACAAGGGCGGGCGAGTTATTTCCACTCCCACTCCCACCTAGCCAAATCCACTCACTGACGGGGATTGACGGTGAAAATCAAACTAGATTACTTGTGTTTGGTTTTCTAACCGTCTTCCCCCGCTTTAACTGTACTCGAGTTGTATTTCAACTTTTAATTTTCAACACATCGTTCGGAAGTACATCACATAAACAAGAGCGTTCTTATACTCCTAGGAAAACAGTGAAACTCGTTAAAAACACAATATTTCTATCAAACAAACGTGTGTCTGTCGGTGCAGGCGCATCTGTTTGAAACAGTCCACACACCCATGAAATCTGAAAAAATAAACCATCTGAGTTCATTACCTGTGTTACAGATAGTCACTTATATTCATACAAAAGATAGCACCATTTCTTTTGATTTTCACAAAATTTGACAATACAGTTGGAAAACCAAATCACAAAGGTTTGTTTGCCACAGATGACGCCAAACAATGTAATGTTCCAACGCAAAAGCCAAAAACCAACGAGCTGTTGCTCCCTTTGTTTCTTGTGGCACCAAAGGGTGCCATATCCGCCACACGAACCAGCGTATCACACCAACTCAAACAGTAATAGAACAAGCCATCACAGACAATCTAAGAGACAATACTTCCAACTAAATAAAAATAGCACTCTATTAAATATGGAAGTAACATTAATGTAGAGAGAAAATTAACAGACCTAGCCGAACAAATTTAAGACTAGCTAACTCAGCATGTAAAAATAATACTAGAAAGCACCGCTCTCTTATTGTCCTCAACTCATAGGTAATGGTAAATGTAAACACACATATCCTCCGGCTGCCAAATAAATCATCCAAGCTTGATGCAACAACAAGCTCGGTTGTGAAAGGGTGACAGTGAACAGTGCCATCTGCCTGTGCCTAGCAGAAGAGATCACTACTGCTTGGTAAGAAATCTACTTAGCAGGACCATTGGATAGTTCACCCGACTTCACTCCGGATGAGTTCAGCTCATCCCAGGCTTCAATCCATGTTACCATAGAATCTGCCAGCTTGTTGAAGTAGTCATCAATTTTGCCAAGTCTAGCCTTCACTTGCTTGGAGAGCTCAAGATAGCACTTCTGCACGCTGGTGCACTCCTTTGGAAGGGCCACAGATTGGAAGAATGGGATCAGCTCTTCCTGCCAGTAAATTCCCTTGTATTCTTTCTTAAGATTCACAAAGGGGTTGCTGGCTTTGCTGTGCCAGATGTAGGGCAGGCCTGTCTTCACGCCAAGTCCCAAGTGATCACAAATTACCTGCATTGAGATGGTTCATATATTAGGAACAATGGATCAGCACCCAGAGGTCTACAAAATCCATAATGGATTAATAAGCAATTCAGATTAGGGAAAGCAGTTAGCAATGCAGTGGCCGTACCTTCATGCACCATCCAGCCCACATGTCATCATAACGTCCAATTGGTTGGCCATCACCCATGAGTCCAAAGTACATTGCAGGGCCAATGAGTTCACGGTTGAATGCTAGATTCATGCCACACATGGGAAACAGAGTTCCCTTGGGCACTGTCATAACAGCATCGACATACCTGATAGCAAGCCGTGAAAATCACTATGAATTCATAATAAGATATATCTGTACAATGCAGACAACAAGAATGGTATAGCACACTAACCTAGTGTTCCTCTCAAGAGGTTTGACAAGCTGAGTAGGAGCATCATAATCGGGGATGTTAAGCCACAGACCATGAGATACAGCTGTGGGAACACCCTCACGAAGGCTAAAGGGGTAGCCACGAACAAAATCAGCACCATCTCTGTATGGATCATAAAGGGTGTTGAAGAAAAATGGTGTTGCGGGAGTAAGGATGTTCCTTATGTGCTGCTCCAATGCATTGATGTCTTTGCCAGTTGGGTCCTTAGCAACCTGCAATCAAATTGGAGCATCCAACTTCAGATGTACTTCTCAGGAAAAAAAGAAAAAAAAAAACACAGATTCAGAACTATCGACTCAATACAAAACTGAAATGATCAAATGCATGTGGATGGTTTAGAGCAAGGCTTCAACTGAACTCCAGCCTGGTTCTGCATGACTTGTTTGACACTTAATCAACTAAGAAACGAAACATCAATGTCGATATGCTCTTCGTTAACTAACAGATCCGACATGAACAGAAAGAAACTTACTGCAAACGTCAATCCTGAAGTATAACTTGGCGTACTTCAAAAACAAAACTAGATTCGAACGGCAACCAGGAAATAAATGGTAGGAGAAAAGGAAATCTTGATCCAAGACAATAACATGATAATGAAGCAGCACCTAATCAGATCCAGCCAAAATCCAACTTTTTTAACAAATAACGAATTTCCGCAGACTATAGCAGAGCCATTTAAGTCTGAAAATACCTCCCAAAAGTCTCACAGCAAGGATCAAAACCAAGATCGAGCTTGAGTCGATCAGAATTTCCAGCAAAGACCAAATCAAATTAAGTTTCAAAACGTAAAAAAACCAGATCTGGCACCGGTACCCAAAAAATCAACACTCGAAATTCGAATCCCCTAAATCCCTAACAAAGCAAAACCCCGGTTGTTAACAAAGAGAGTTTGTGATTAAGGTCGGACTTACAAAGCAATCGTCGTCAATTGTGAAGATGTACTTCTTCTTGGAGACCATGTAGCCGAAGCAGCGGCAAGCAGAGTCCTTGAATGAGATACAGGAAGCCTTGGGGCCCAAAATCCGGTTGATGTCATTACGATTGTAGAGCTCGTAATCAAAGCCGTCTGGGACCCTGATGGTCTTAGAGGGGTCGCCGTCCTGGACAATGATGAGATGGTAGGGCTGGAAGAAGGGGCGCCATTGCTCCAAGAAATCGAGGTTCCGGATGGTGGGGATGACGATGTCGAGCTCGTCCTTGAGCGGGGGAGTCACTCTGGATGGCTCCGCCATTAGAGAAGAGGAAGCGAGAGAGACGAGCGCGACGATGAGAACTATGAAAGCTTAGAGAGAGGGTGGGTTGTATTTGAAGGGGCGGGGGGAAGAGTTTGTATTTGTATATAAGTTGAGAGTGGGTGGGATTTTAGTGGTACAAGAATTCTCCCAGGAACGTGGTGGCACGTGCGAGGGGCTAAAGCGTGAGAAACGACTGACCCGTAACGCTTCCGGTAGTAAAAAGCTCAACGAGAATCACGGTTTCATGCCGTCACGTGTCGTGACAAAGGCTATGACAATACAACCTATGTTCCTCTTTTCCTGTTTTTTTCTTTTCTTTTCCTTTCTAGTATGTAAAACGAGAAATGATTTACATCAACTTCATTTTAATTTAAATTAACTAATTTTAAAATATTTTATTTTTATTTTTATGTCTTTCTTTCCCGCATGGACAAAGCTATTTTTCAGAAGAGATGGGGCGAAGTGTTTGCAATTCTCTAATACCATGAAGAGCAACCTACGGCAGAGGGTTTGACAAAATCTCGCCGGTGGACATGGACTTAATCTCATCCCATGCTTTTGGCCGAAAGGAAAAAGTTCTATTGAATCTCATGATGGTCCCTTCTCAACTACTGAACTAAAACCACTCTAGTATGCCCGCTCGAGCAAACAACCTTGGTAACAAAACATAATGTTTGAACTTCCCAAACTGGCTTCAAAACTTTGCAATCCTTCATAACATGCACCCTTATCTCTTCTTGTTCCTGGGAAGAGTAAATTTCATAAATGGTCCTTAATTTTTAGAAATTATTTTCTTTTAGTCCATAACTTATTAAATATTCTATTTTAGTACTAAACCTATTAAAATGTTTCATTTTAGTCCTAAATTTATTCAAAATGTTTTATTTTAGTCCCAAATTTATGAAATTTGTTAACTCAAGGTATTTGTCTGATAGAAACTTTTTAGATCATAATTTAAATTATCCAATAACTGTTTTATGATAAATTTAATATGTACAATAACTTTTTATAACTAATGAAAAATTCAAATCATTTTTTTTCTATCTGTAAATTAAACTTATTTTATTCAAAAATAAAAATTATTAATTTAAATTATCTATTTATTATAAAAAAATATTAAACTATTTAAATTTACTGGAAGACAGTTACTGAATATTTAAATTAAAATTTTAAAAGCTTCTGTCAGATAATTATTCTGAGTTAATGAACTTCATGTGGTGAGGGACCAAAATAAAACAATTTTAATAGGTTTGGGACTAAAACTATACATTCAATAGGTTATGAATTAAAAGAAAATAATAACTAAAAGTTAGGGATCATTTATGTAATTTACTCTTCCAGCCAAATTAAAGGGGGCAAATCACAGCATGGCTCCTGTCACTTCCACCCTAGCAGTCAAGCAGCTTTTACAGAGTTGCCACATAAAATTATTATCTGCGTCCCACATTCTTTGCACCATTTACTTTTCAACAATTAATCTATATTTCTTTTTTACATTTTAGTATATAAATAAAGAAATTTTATATAAAAATGATAAATCAACACACATAGTTTCGAAATATATTTTTTAAAACTTTTTCTAACAAATACTAATATAAATAAGTTCAAGTCAAATTATATGAAAAAGTCAAATGGTGTAAAGAATATGAGACAGATGTAGTATTTGTCTTGCCGACGACGAGAAACCTACTTATCGTTAATCACATGTGTAGCAACGTGAAATTTTATGGAGTCGCCACCAATCGGTTTACCTAGGTCGATTGGATACCTGTTATAGTCTGCGAGAAATTCTAAGATCGTGAGTCGGTTACACTAAAATTACCTTATTAAAGCGCCCGAAAATTAGTACCACGGGGTTCAGTTTTTATCTTTTCCTGACTATTTCTTGAACTAATCTTTGGTTGAAAATGATTTTATCTAATTTAATTCCAAACCATGAATCTTATCAGCTCAGCCGGATATGGAATTTCAAATCTTGATACTTGATTTTTTTATAATAATTTCATAATAAATTTAATAATTCTGAACCATGGATTCTATCGAATCACTTGGATATGAAATTTAATGAAATTGATTTTTTTTATTTATTATTAAATGTCCATATCATCAATTCTGCCGAATTATCCGAATATGGATTTTTAATGAACTTAATTATTATTCCCTTTCTTATTTTAAATTTGATATTTTCCAAAACTATAGATCCTATCGAATCACTTAGATATGGAATTTAATGAAAAATTAATTTTAATTTATTATTAACTATTTTAATTAATTATTAATCCATATCATAAATTCTATCGAATTATTTGAATATGAAATTTTTTTTAAGTCTTGGTACTCGATTATTTATTCATTTTTATTAAAAAATCTGATATTTTCCAAACCATGAATCCTATTGGATCACGAGGACATGGAATTTAATGAAAATTTTTTTTAATTTATTATTAAATGTTTTAATTAATCCATATCATCAATTCTGCCGAATTATCGAATATGGATTTTTTTTAATTTTGGTACTTGATTATTATATTCATTTTTATTATAACTTTTTTTTAAAAAAAAATTATTAATATTTTTTAAATTTTTTTTTTATTGGATTTTCTTTTAAAATAATTATCTAATCCATAGATTTTTAACCGAAAACTTATATACTTATTTAACAAAAATTGATTTTTTTTAAATTGTGCACTATTTAAAATTTATTTTTTTATTTTTTTAAAAAAAAAAAAAAAGATTTAACAAAAATTTTTTGTTAAATTTCTAACTATGATTTTTTTTATTTTTTTAAAAAAGAATAAAAAGATTAACTTTTTGTTCTTTAAATGAAATTAAAAAAAAAGTCTTAATACTCCAATTAATGATTAAAATGATGAAAAAAATAAGAGATGGGGGGCTTTTATTGTAATAGGAATGATAAAAAAAATAATAAAATAAAGAAGTAAGACAGGCTTTTGGCCAAACATAAAAAAAAGATAAATAAAATAAGGTTAGTCATCCACATAAAAGAAAAAATAAATTGCAGAAATTCAATAAAAAAGATAAATAAATGACGTGGGGTGTTTAACCATCCACGTAAAGATAAAGTGCAGAAAAATAAATAAGTAAAGAAGTAAATAAAGTGCAGAAAATTAAATAAACAAAGAAGTAAATAAAGTGCAGAAATTAAATAATCAAAGAAATAAATAAAGTGTAGAAAAATAAATAAATAAATAAATATGGGGCGTTTAGCCGTCCACAAAAAAAAATAGGAGGTATAACATTCCATAAAAAAAGTGCATAAAGTAAATAATTGCATAAAAGTAAATAAATAAAGAAAAGTGGGGCGTTTAGCTATCCACTTAAAAAAATAAAAATGCATAAAGTAAATAAATACTGAAAAAGTAAATAAATAAAGGAAGTTGGGTGTTTAGCCATCCACTAAAAAAAATAAAAGTGTATAAAAATAAATAATGGCAGAAAAGTAAATAAATAAAGGTGCATAAATAAATGCAGAAAAAGTAAATAAATAAAGAAAGTGGGGCTTTTAGCCATCCACTTAAAAAAAAAGTAGGAGGTATAACATTCCATGGAAAAATAAATAACAAGAAAAAGAAGAAAACAAAATATAAATATCAAAAGTTAGCTGTTAATGGCCTATCTGTAAAAATAATAAAAGTTAATGACTTGTATGAAAGAACATGAAAAGATCAAGGGTTAAGGACGAATTTTACCCAGAGGAGAAAAAAATCAGATTCCGGCGGGTCGGTTGGCTTTTTTTTCGGACGATTTTCATAAAAAAAGTGCATAAAGTAAATAATTGTATAAAAGTAAATAAATAAAGAAAAGTTGGCATTTAGCCATCCACGTAAAAAAAATAAAAATGTATAAAGTAAATAAATACGGAAAAAGTAAATAAATAAAGGAAGTTGGCCGTTTAGCCATCCACTAAAAAAAATAAAAGTGCATAAAAATAAATAATGGCAGAAAAGTAAATAAATAAATGTGCATAAATAAATGCTGAAAAATTAAATAAATAAATAAAGTGGGGCTTTTAGCCATCCACTTAAAAAAAAAAAGTAGGAGGTATAACCTTCAATGGAAAAATAAATAACAAGAAAAAGAAGAAAACAAAAGATAAACATCAAAAGTTAGCTGTTAATGGCCTATCTGCAAAAATAATAAAAGTTAGTGACTTGTATGAAAGAACATCAAACGATCAAGGGTTAAGGACGAATTTTACCCAGAGGAGAAAAAAATAAGATTCCGGCGGGTCGGGTAGCGTTTTTTTTCGGACGGTTTCTGCCTCAATTTTTCAGTTCCGGCGGCGATGGGAGTCTAAACGAGTGGTGACGGTGACGGCAGAGGGGCGACGGGACGGGAGGACGGCGAGGAGGGAGGCGTCTGGCTGGCGGTGACGACGCGCGAAACAGGGGGATGAGGCGGCGTTGGAACGGCGGCGGCGGCGGATTGTGAGGCAAGGGGGCGTGACGGAGCAGGGAATAGGGGACACGACGGAGGTTGACAGGCGGCGACGGGGGGGAAGTGAGGTTGAACGGCGATGGAGAGAGAGAGAAGAGGAGAACGACGGTGAGAGACAGAGAGTTTTCGAAGAAAAAAAGTTTAGGATTTTTCTTGGGAGAAGGGAGGAAAACCAGTGACTGTTGCTACAGTTTTCCCTTTTTTTTTTGGAGTTCTAATCTGGCCTTTTTTTTTTTTTTTTCAGGTTTGGACCTCTATTTATAGAGGGGGAGGGGCATTGGATACCCTTGATTTAAAAAAAATTAGAAATTTAATTAGAAACAGACTTATATCTCATAATTTGGGAAAAATTATGATTTTAGTCCTTCATCTTTTGTTGACTACTGATCTGGTCCGATATTTTTTACGAAATTACGGATTGGCCCAAATTTGTCTGTTTTGTCAATTTGGCCCAAAACCATGCCAAAAATCACCAGATTTCCCTGGAACTTCCAGATTTAGTCAAATTTTTCCCAAACTTCTCAATTTTGTCATTTTTACCCCAAACTTCTTATTTTTGTCAATTTTTTTTATATTTTATACACACCTATATATATATATATATATATATATATATATTCATTTTTAACTAAACCCTATAAAACAAAATGCCCCCATAAACTGTCTAATTTAATTTTTGTTAATTAATTAATAATAATTTTTTTTTTTGAATGGTCGGACGAAATTGAGTGTCAACAACATGAATTTACCAAATGAGCTAACTTTTTCATTTTTTGTAGTTACGGAGCAAATGATACCTACTCTTCACCAAATAATCCCCATAGAGTTCATCCCATATTGCTTGTACAATAATAGGAGTAGCAGTAATACGAGAAACATATGCATATTCTTTAATTTTTTTCTAAATGTGGTTTTATTTATTTAAGTAATTTATTTCTAGGCGGGTAAAAAATAAAAGGAGAATTCCATTTTTTTCATAATTAATTACTCAAAGTATTTATTTTGTAATATTGTCAAGGCTGAAATAATGCTCTTACAGCCAGTTCAGCCAAGATTAATTGGTTTGAGTTTCATGTTATTGCTGACGGGGTATTTGATTAGGAGGTGGGTCCATCTGTTTAATTCCTAAATTGCCCCTGAATATGGATAAAATTATGCACGTGCCTTAGACATTAACTTTCTTATTCGTTTCCACTGTTGTCAGAGTTGCCATTACCGTCAGTAATATACTAAGTCAACCGAGCATTATTGTTAGTAAATGATTTTGTTAGCATTTTAATGGTCATCGATCTTATGATTAGATCAATTTGTTGGAGATTCAAAGTCTATTGTCGTGCTGTTTGCAGTGGTGGTGATGCATGCCCTTGTGGTGGCCATCATGATTGCTGCAGGTCATATTTTCGTTGGTCATCCAAACCCTGCCATCACAATTGGCTCACTCGCCGGCGGTCACATCACCGTCGTTCGATCTATTCTCTCTTGGATCAATTAGTTGATCACTTCCCTCCACCGCTTGTCTCTTTCTCAAGTTTCTCACCAGCGGATTGGTGAGCATTCAAGTGGCCAGCCGCTCCGATTTACCATCTGACATGAGCATAAAGGGACAACTCAATGCTCTAATCGACAAGTCAATTCACACAAATACTGATGCTACTAGCCAATCGATGCCCCAATCTACTAGAGTTGAATAAAGGGAACCACCAAAGAAGCAACCATCAATGAAAAGGGCGCCTGATTTGGCAAGGATGCAACGGGGGAGGCGGGAGCAGGAGGTAGCAAAGCAGATAAGGCAATTGATCTGAGAAAGGTCAATGTCACACTGAGCAAAGGCGTAGATGGAGGAGAGGTTGGGGCAGAACTGTTAGGTGGTGAATCAGTGGCCGTTGACCAACTGGGACTTGGGAGAGGCTCTGCATTTTGCTAGTGAACCAGCCACCTGGTTTTCATTGTAAGATTGTCTATCTTCGGTGACATTTAGCTTAAGGAAACATTTGATAGAAATGGAACACAAATAATAACATATTAAGCAAAATGTATTAAATCCAAATGATCTGGCCCTTAGCATCTAGCACGTTCTTCCCACCTCTATTAATGACAAATTCGAAAAGCAATTCATAGAACATGCATTTTGTGAACCACAATGCAATTTTCAAATAATACTAAAAAATATTCAATAGAAAATCTGTTACTTAACTGTATCAAACAGTTATATATACTTTTTTCATGATGAGATTTTTTGATTAGTTGTAAAGTTCGGAAACGGACACATCTGTCAAAAATCTTTGGTATTAAAACAAATTAAACGTTACAATCAAATACGTACCATCGCTTTACTCCGCGCGAAGCGGAGGATTAGGAGAAGGATAGGGTTTGTCTTCTCCTTCTGTAGGCCAACTTTTCCTTCTTATTTAATGAAAAAACCAAAAACGTTTGGGATCAAAAGAGTATATGTCTTTTCCATCATTAAATTCTAACACAAAGTATGTCTTTCCCATCATTAAATTCTCAATTACTTTTGGATGCACATATTTTTAGCAAAGTTGCAATCACAAATTCGGAATAGTTTCATCCCAGGGAGCTGAAACGAGAAAATTATGTAGGAAACCAAAAAAATTTAAAAAAAAAATTGCAGGACTCCGTATCTAAAAAGAGTCGTCCGACACCCAAAATGCAGAGATCTTGGCAGCATAAAAAGCGTGAGTAGAAGATCGACTCCGTTTCCAGTAGGAGTCAAGAGAAAAGAGTCCTTGCTTTTCAAAGCAGTAACATTGTTTTCATCCGCAACGCAGTTAATTACTACAAAGTAGCTAAGCTTAGCTAGGGATAGGATTAGCTCAAATCCGGGGGTCGACGAGTCCTTTTAGACAACGTTCTCAATTGGTGACGGAAACAACAACATTTCCCCCAAGCATTCATATATATTTACGTATTATTTATAAAATGATTTATCAAATTAATAATTAAACTCGATGATTTTAGAAAATGAGGGAGAAGGTTATAAGATGAAGATAATATATATAAGAGATTGCTTCTTCACCAATTATTAAATAATTAGACGATTAACTAAAAAAAATAATTAGGAAAAATTCCAATCGGTTGCAACAGTACGCATTAATTAGAAATTTTGCTAGGTTATACTATAGTACGGGCAGGGACAGAGCCATAATTTCAAGTTGAGGGAGAGCAATTAAGGAATTTTTAATATATATATGTGTGTGTGTGTGTAATTTCACTTACTTACTAATTTCAATTTCCATAATCATGTAGTGATTTTAGTATGAAATTCACTAAAATTAATAATAAAAAATAAAAAGATAAAGGAATACAAAAATTGAAAAGTAAGTCACATAAATTGGGCGATAGACGGCATGTTGAATGAGGAAATTATGATCACAAGTTTCAACATACAAAAAATATTGTAGCAACAGTCGCACTCTTTTTAATCGAACATAGTAGCAGGGATTATATACTGCTTAGACGAACAAAAAAATTATGGCCAAACCCACTAGACAAAAACCGGTAACATACAAGTAAAAAAATAAAAATAAAATTGCTATATGATATTTCATGGCCCTCTATTGTTGCAAACTATTTTTTTGCTCACTGTTTTGTTAGATCTCTCTATCTCGATTTCATAACAAAAAAATAAACTATGTGGCTTTTATATGTGAGACAATATGATGTTTGTGAAAGTTTCAAAAACATATGAATATGGCAATTCATATAGATATATGATGCATTAGGAAAAATTAAGGACATACCTTAATTTCTGAACAAATAATGAAGAGACAAAAAATTGATCTTCTTGTGACCTTGATGTAAACCGATGCTAGATAGGAGTGAACAACCCCTATATTATTCACACTTGAATACACAATCTTTACTTCTTTTTCTTTGTGATGACGAGAATAAAGGAGAATCAAAGTATTCTAAAAAAAAAGAGAGCGTCACGCAAAAAAAAAAAAGAGTAGTTATATATATATACCATTTTTAACTGAATAATCACCTCTTTTCATCTTTTATTGCCAAAACAACATGTCTCTTTCTAGAGACATCTTACTTTTCCAAATTATCCTCTGTTGTAAGGTCCTTGTGCTCCTTTGCCACATAACACACATTCATTGGTCAATAGCACAAATTACATATATTAATGCATATCTAAGTGGGTTTTAAAGAATGTATGTAGCCACTCAAGCTGAATAATTCCAACAAGCTTTCACTCGCACTGATATACTTAATATTTACTTTAAAACATATTACTTTAATTCTATCATCAACAAATGTAGCATTAGTGTGTCAAGCGTGTGACCCTTGACATGCTACCAAAAGCTTCTCACATTATGGTTGTTAAGACTCACAATGGAGAACTATATAATTTTCTCTTCTTGAAGTACTCAAGTCATGCCTTATAAAACCCCAAGATAAAATGATACACTTGTTTAGCAACATTCAGTCTCTTTTATGAGTTTCATACATTAGAAACTCTTGAATTATGTTAAACCTGAAGTGCACTTGTTAATATTTGAATATCATTATCATTACTCAAATAATTTTCTATGGGCCCATAATTGAGCAATTTTATATGTATCTCTTATGTAACATGCAACTTATGAAATTACTTACATAGGGTACAACTCATGCAACTACATCTTTATCTTTCCTTTAGCCCAATATATTAAGTTTCTAAAAACCACATGGTCACTAAAAAAAAAAAAGACACGTTAGGCTTGTTCAACTCAAGGCCTAGGTGACTAATCAAAGTAACCATAATGACCCAAAGCCCTTAATATTTGACTATAGTCACTAAAGGTTTTAATTGAAGAATCTCACACATGAGTAAGACAATAAACAACTTTTTTATATTATTCTTTGGTTAAACTTTATGGTAAGACAATCATAACGTATTATATATTACCTTCCAAGTTACACATCTCTAAATGTTTTACAACACCACTTTGTGGGAGGTGTGTCACTTCTCCCTCTTAAAGCAGATAGATGTGTTTATCTCACTATTCTATATGATAGGGAGCACATGTCAAAAATTAAATCAGGAAGTATCATACTTTCTTACATATAAAAAAGCAATTCTCAATCATAGAATAGGATGCATGAGTGGACATACAAACTTGATGAGCAATATCATCTTACCTTGAATATTTAGGTAAATCAAGATGATCATTACGCTAAAGTTGTCATATGTTGGTGAATATGGCTCCCACTTAAATGTATAATCCTGATATAGCACATATCTTTACATTTTAAAGATAACATACATTTAAGAC
This sequence comes from Aquilaria sinensis, assembly GCA_005392925.1. Taxonomy (NCBI): domain Eukaryota; kingdom Viridiplantae; phylum Streptophyta; class Magnoliopsida; order Malvales; family Thymelaeaceae; genus Aquilaria; species Aquilaria sinensis. Next base: position 474,523 of record SMDT01003301.1, read on the forward strand.
TGCAACAATTTCATCTTTGCTTTTACATAAAGGTGCAAGGGTGGATGACCCGTGTGAGAATATCAACCTTAGCATATGATTTGACATGTCTTTTATGAATTTATTTTCATTGTGGTATATGGATGAAGTGTACTTGACTTAGAACAATCATATGTTTATTTTACTAATAAATAAATATTATACAATCTAAGTCCATAGTTATTATATACAAGAAGGAGAACAATCACACCAACATCTATCACAATCTATAAAGTCTCATTGCCTTGACATGTTTAGCAAAATAAATTTGTTGTAAAGGCTTTGCGAGAGGATTAGCCACCATCAAATTCATAGATAGAAATTTTATTTTGACTTCTCTCTCTTTTATGGCATCTCTATCAAAGTTATACTTCATACTTATATATTTAGTCTTTCCATGATACTTAGGGTCTTTAGTATAAGCCAAAACAACCATACTATCACAATATATGATGAGTGGCTTCTGAATAAAGATTATTAACCCTAAATGTTGCAGGAAAAAACCCATCCATAGAGCTTCTTGCACAACAGCTGCACTAGCAACAAACTTAGCCTCCATTGTTAACAATGTTGTGCAACTTTGTTTCTTACTACTCCATAAAATGGCTTCATTTCCAAGCATAAAGACATAACCTGAAGTAGACTTGTTACTATCTCTGTCTCCACCCCAATCGGCATTAAAGTATCCATGTAGGCTAAGTTCTCTTCCTTGGTAATATAGCCAATAATCCTTTGTACCCTTAATGTATTCAAGGATTCTTTTGGCACACTTCTAATGCCCAGGGCCAAGGTTTGAAGAACATTTTATCATTAGACCCACTACTTGACATATGTCAACCCTTGTACAAAGCATGACATACATTAGGCTACTTATAACACTAAAGTATGGAATCTTCTTCATTTCCCCTTTCTCTTAAAGAGTAATTGGGCATATAACCTCACTGACCTTATAACCTGGAACCAAAGGGGAGTTCATGGGCTTTGAGTTTATTATGTTAAAGCATACAATGATTTTATCAATGTAAGGCTCTTATGACAACACAAGTAACTTAGCCCTTCTATCTTTTAGGATCTTAACTCCAAGGATATAAGCAGTTTCTCCCATGTCTTTCATATCAAACATAAAAGATAATCATTCCTTAATGGTCTTTAACAAACTTGAGTCACTACTAGCTATCAAGATGTCATCAACATATAACATCAATATTGCAAATTCAGACCTTTTATTGAACACAGAAACACAATGGTCTTTATGTAGCATCACAAAATCGAAGTCTATGATGGCATGTTGGAACTTTAAGTACCATTGTCTTGAAGCTTGCTTAAGATAATAAATAGACTTCTTTAATCTATAAACTTTATGCTTTTGACTCTTTACAATGAACCCTTATGGTTGTTTCATATAAATCTCCTCTCCTAACTCTCCATTGAGAAATGTGGTCTTTACATCCATTTGATGTAACTCTAAACCCAAATGTGCAATAATAACTAATAACAATCTTATTGAATTGAATTTCACAATAGGAGAGAAAATGTCTTTATAATCAACACATTCTTTCTATATGAACCTTTGGCCACCAAACGGGCCTTGTACCTCTTAATTGAACCATTAGAATTGGTCTTAATTTTAAGAACTCACTTGTTCCCAATTGCCTGACGACTAGGAGGAAGGTCAATCAAGTCCCAAACCTTATTTTTATGCATAGAATCCATCTCCTCTTGCATTACAGCCATCAACTTATCCTTATCTATACCCTCAAGAGCTTCTTGCACATTACTTAGTTCATCTATTATAGATGAAACCAAGTTAGCCTTACTCTTATCTAGAATCCACCATTGATCCCAACGTCTAGGTGGTCTAAATTGCCTACTTGAACGTCTCAAGTTAGGCTGAACATGAGGCACAATATCATAATGCACCCTCATTTCATCTTGTGGCGTATTATTATGTGGCGCTTGTGGAGCCTCGTTTTGTGGCTCAGGGTGGGGTACCTCTTGTTCTATTTCTTTATTTTGATGTTGATCTTCTCCATGATCAACATATGCTTGATCTTCATGGTGATCTAACACATGAGATGGAGGTAATGGAATTGCCATGGGAGGAATACTACCTCTAGGATATGTGGTATTTAGTGTTCCTAGGGCACTAGATTGGCCTATCTCATAGGCTTTTCCCAAAAAGTTTATATTATTACCTTTATCAACTTTTGGAAACTCATCTTCCACAAAGTTGGCATCTCTTGACTTAAAGACATCCTCATCTTTATGAGTTATATATAAAAATATATAACCCTTCAAATGTTCAAAGTAGCTAAGGAAAACACATTTCTTTCCTCTAGGTCATAATTTTTCCAATGGATGATTTGCAATGTAAACATATGAAGCACATCCCCAGGAGCGTAAATAACTTAGATTAGGTAATCTTTTGGTCCATAACTCATAAGATATTATGCCAACAAACTTGGAAGGCATTCTATTAAGGATATATGTTGCACAAAGCAAGGCATCACCCCAAAAGTAATGTCCATATTGGCCTTAGCCATCATGGAACGTCCTATATCCATAAGAGTCCTATTTCTCCTTTCAGCCACTTTATTTTGTTGGGGTGTCCTTGGAAGGATAAGTTCTCTTGTAATGCTTTTTTATCACAGAAGGCCTTGAATTCATTTGACAAGTACCCACTTCCATGATCAGTTCTCAAAGACTTAATCATTTTACCCAATTGATTCTTCACTAAGTTCACATAAGTTTCAAAACACCTAAGTGTTTCATGCTTATACATTAGTAAGAATGCATGGGCATAACGAGTACAATTATCAATGAAGATAATAAAATATCTAAACTCAAGTCAACATAAGACCCTCATTGGGCCACAAAGGTCAAAGTGAATCAATTGTAAAGGACCATTACACCTAGATGCCTTACTAAAAAGCTTTGTTGCAGTCTTTCCGATAAAGGCATGATTGTCAATTTGGTAAGGAAACATTGGACAAAGACTCAATTAAACCACTCGTGGCTAACTTATTTATTCTTTCTTGTCCAATGTGTCCTAACCTATCATGCCAAGTCATTGGACTTATGACATTAACAATGTAGCAACTATCATTGGAAACATGCATATTTAACTGAAAAAAGCCATTATGGACTGAACAAGAACAAATCTTACTACTATCATAAATAATATTTACAATTCCATTTGAGAAGTTTATAGAATATCCATAATTCAAAATGGAACTAATAGAAATCAAGTTTATAGCCATGCAGGGTACATATAATACATCAATAAGTATTAAATCTTGTGTTTCCAATGAGACCTTACAAGTGTCAATCCCCTCCACAACCAAACTTGCATTGTTACCTACAGAAATAATCATTGCCCCTCTAGGCAACTTCCTATAGGCAACATACCATATCCTTTCCTTGGCTATGTGGTCCGTCACTCATGAATCATAATCCACGAAGAATTAGATTCAATAAGGTTAGCACATGACGCAACATGTACTAAAAAGGGAATCTCATTAGAAACATGTACTTTAGGCAGGTCCTTGCACTTGTTCCCACAATTAAAGGGAATCTCTTTAGCAAAGTGCCCATTGTTCCCACAATTAAAGCACTTGAGCTTACTCTTGTGCCTCTTCTTAAACTTCTTCTTGTTAGGTTCATTCTCTTTGCCTTCTTTCTCTTTCTTCCCCTTACCCTCCTTCTTCTTCTTCCCCTTGAACCTTTTCTTGTTCTTTTGGGAAAAATAAATCTCAACAACATATGCCCTGTAGTGGTCTTTTATTGCTGTGGCTTCCGCCTCCAAAAGTATATGTATAGCAATATCATCAAAATTCTTAATTTTACTATTGTGGCACAAGTTGACATTCATCAACTGCCATTACTTATTAGGTGAGGAACGGATTATGGTCGTACTTGTTGCTTAACTGTAAGAACATGACCTGCCCCCTTAAGTTAAGAGATCATGCGTGACATCTCACGTAAATGAGTGGTCATTGTATGGTCCAGCCTCTTCATATAATTCTCAAACCTAAGAATGATGAACCTTTGTTTCTCTAAGGAAACATCCCCAAACTAGGCCTTGGTAATATCCCAAATTTCTTTGACTGACTCAAGCATTGAGAAGTCCACCGTGAGCTCATCTACCATCGTACTCAATAATGTGATACGAGCCATGGTATTCTTCTTTTTCTTATATGCCTCACAGCTACTGAGATCTTATCCATTGGCTGGTGGTTCTTCTACCTTTGTGAGCACATTAATTACATCTTACTCAATTAAAATGTATTTGGACCTTTTATTGCCAAATGATGTAGTTATCTCTATTAAGCTTAAGGTCCTTATTCAACTTGGCATTGATATTCTTGCAAGCCATCTATGCATTATACAATATGTAAGTACACTTCAACCACAACAAAACTAATTCAAGCACCAAGCAAACATGAATCTACAAATTCATGCTATAACATAACAAAAGCATGCATTCTGACACACAATTAGATATGTCATAACATGTTTCATTAATTCACATAAGCATGGTCTTAATTCAATCACAAATCCAAGTATGTACAAATGGACAGACTTGAACATTCATTAACATCTAAGGCATTTCCCCATTAAATTTGACTCTAATTAGTGTCAAATTTAATATTTAGTTCTTAGACACTTTTATGAATATTGTGATATTTTTCTTATGTTTTTTAATTGCCTTAGAACCCAAGAATATTAAGTATGTTCTTAATTGTCCATTTTTCGATTAAACTGTCTTCTCTGTAAATAAATCATTAAATTACAATGATACAGTGTTTAAATAACATGAAATTTTCCAGAAACATACATAACATGTGTAGAAAAGCACATATTAAAAATTCATTAATTTTTGACATCGTTTGCTATTTTATCCAACACAACCTTTCAGAGTTAACAAAACTGCCTCTCTTTGACAGTTACCATACTGATTCGAACACAAAATGCCTAAACTCGAAAAAAATTAATTAAAAAAAAATATGAAACTATACATATTACTTCCTTAAAAGTTTAGGAAGTTTTTGTTAAAATTTCATGATTTTTAGAAAATATTTACTATGTTAAAACAATTTTAACATTTAATAATTGTAACTATCAGCGTGCCAGAATTTTTTGTCTATCCAAAAAATATTAATATTAAATCTTAATCAAATAAACTCTAAAAATAATAAAAATTTTCATATGAACTTATGACATCCCAAGGATCATCACATTAAATTTCACAATTTTTAGAGATTATTTACTACGTTTTTTTTTTATTTTGTTTTGTAGAAAAACGTTTACCATAACCTTGGCTCTGATACCATTTGAAAGTTTCCAAAACATATGAATATGGCCATTCATATACATATATGATGCATTAGGAAAAATTAAAGACATACCTTAACTTCTGAACAAGTAATGAAGAGATAAAAAGTTGATCTTCTTATAACCTTGATACAAACAGATGCCAAATAAGAGTAAAGAGCCCATATATTGTTCACACTTGAACATAAAATCCTTATTTTTTTTCCTTTGTGATGATGAGAATAAAGGAGAATCAAAGTATTGGAAAATAGAGAGAGTTACACAGAAAAAATGGAGTAGTTATATATATATATCTCATTTTTAACTCAATAACCACTTCTTCTCATTTCTTAATGCTGAAACAATACGTCTTTTCCAAGAGACATCTCACTTCTCCAAATTATCCTCTATGATAATATCTTTGTGCTCCTTTGCCACATGACATACATCCATTGGTCAATAACACAAATTACATATATTGATATATATCTAAGTGCATTTTAAAGAATATGTTTAGCTACTCAAGCTAAATAATTTTAATAGTTTGTCTTTTCCTCACATTCTAAGCTAATTCCAATTTAGCTTTAACAATCCATTTGATTGATGTGGCAATAAGGACATCAAAACTTAATTCAACTGTAGGTAAAAAACTTATGCTAATATATTAATATTGGATATAAATTTTGCATAAAAAGTTAAAAATTAGTATTTTTTTTACTTTCTTTACTATTTGTGTTGTTATTTATATATTTAATATTTAATTTTCTAAAATAATTCATACAATACACATCATATATATAATTATTCAAAAATATTAGGGGTTAGTGCTGTACTGGGTATAGATTAGAAAAGACGAATAGCAAGCAAACAATTAATTTGTAGTAACAGGTTAATGTTTTTTTTAATACTCAGAAATAAAATTCAAGTAAACTAATAAATGAGAGAAATGGCTAGATCATGCACACAGGAGAAACACTTTGTTGTGGAACAATCACCAATGAACAATAATCTTACTTCCCCCTTTCAGCAACAATCCACTCAAATAGACTTACCAATGTCGTTACTGGAATAGTAGCCTTACGTAAAACATGAAGAGCTTGAGTGCAGTTAAAAAATGGTTGTAATATCTAAGAGCTTACAATTATTAGCCAGTAGCAGCAGACTAGCAGTTCCGCTAAGATTTAAATTTCCAATATTCTGGGGCATCGAAGTAATAGGCTAATTAAGAAAATTAGATGACTTGCTTTTCTTAGTCAAGAGTCTACGCACTTTTACTATGCATGGGCATGGTCACATATACTAAAGAGAATGCATGATTATTTGATTTCGAAAATCAACAATTAATAAAAAGCTTACATTATGATGTTACCCAGTGTTTGGAAATCCAAGAATTCATTTTAGAATATATTTTTTCAAATATTGGTGTAAAAGAATGCAAAGACTTTTTTTTAAAAAAAATATATAATTTAGAATTTTATATGTAAAAGATACATAATCTTATTTTAATATAAAAAATATAATCACAGGACATATAGAGTAAATTAATTATGTTCCAATTTCATCTCGAGTGAAATAGAGAGCTACTAGAACAATAAAACGAAAATTCTGCTCAGAAGAAAAGTTGGCGGGGTTGGCATGAACGGGGCCCCGCTCCGGAGGGAATCTGCCCGAGACTTGAAGTTTTCGCGTCGCATTGGCGAGAAGTTCAACCCTATTCCATTATCGGGAGCAAAATTGCGTAAATATTTTTGTTTTCTTTTAGTCCTACCCTATTGAATATTTTATTTTAATTTTAAATTTATTAGAATTATTTTATTTTAGTCCCTCATTAGATAAAATTTATTAATATAGAATAATTTTCAGACCTAAACTTTTAAAATTCTAATTCAAATATTTGGTAATTATTTTTCAGTAAATTTAAATAGATTAATATTTTTTAATAGTAAATAGACAATTTAAATTACTAATTTTTCCTTCCTGAATAAAATAAGTTCAATTTAAAATAATAAAAAAGATGATTTGAATTTTTAATTAACTATAAAAAATTATTATATAGATTAAATTTATTATAAGATAGTTACCAGATAGTTTAAATTATGATCTAAAATTTTTTTATCAAACGAATATTTTAAGTTAACATATTTCATTCAATGGGGATCAAAATGAAATATTTTTAATAGATTTATGACCAAAATGAAACTTTTTAATATGTTTAGGACCAAAATAGAACATTCAATATGTTAGAGACTAAAATGAAACAATAGTTAAAGGTTATGGATCATTTATGTAATTTACTCTCATTCTCAGCCTCCATCCATCTATATATCTATCCCAAGTTCTTTGTAACATATATTATTTATAGTAATTAATTTATGATTTTTTATTTTTAATATTTTAGTATATAAATAAAAACATCTTTATATATAAATGATATATAAAGGTCTATAGTTTCTACATATATTTTCTAATTTTTTTTTAACAAATAATAATATAAATAAATTGAAATCAAACTTAAGTAAAAAAAGTGAAATGTTTCAAACAATATGAGAAGAAGGTAGTAACATTTTAAAAAAAGCCTCAAATTTGCTACTAATGTTTAGATCTGGGTTATAGATCCCTTACACATCACTAATAACTCAAATGTTTTGCCATCACACAATTACAATATATAAAAATTATAAAAGGCTCATCGACCTAATTTTTTTCAACCTTTGAATCTCTCATCTCTTCTGAAACCTTCACATCATTTTGCCCTTTCACTATATTAACTTTTTACTCAAAACTTTAATACAACAAACCTTTTTTATAGGCCATATACAAACGAAAACCACAGCAAAATAAAAAACCTAAATATTAAACAAATAAGAAAACTAATACCAAATCATAAACAAACTAAAATTTTTAAATTTTTTAGATTTGAGGCACCAAACCCAACAGGAAGGTCAAGTGGTCAACTCGATTTTAAATTTCAGTCTCCCCTCCATTCAAAAGTACTGCAAGATTATTATATTATAATTCTCCTGCTCAGAATGTATTAGTATCATTTGTTACTCCTATACGATATAACTAAACAAGCACCTAATATTAGTATTTAATTACGGCTCATCAATTATACCTTATAATCAACTTCAACAACGAGGTGCAGCAATACTGTGCTGTGAAAATAAATTTGCGCCACCAAAGGTTATTCAATTACCAATTACATGTAGCATGCATGTGCCACTTTATTTAATAGAGTACTTATATAGATTATTTTTGTAAAAAAATCAATTTAAAAATTGTGCATTGTCTAATAAATATTTCATCTTCTCGTAAATAATGAATAATTTTTATGTGCATAAAAATTAGATTATATGTAATTCATATTGGTCTTTTCATATTTCTCATAAAATTAAAATTAAAAAATTTTTTTTTAATAAAATTCTAAATAAAAATTAAATTTTTTTAAGTTTTATATAATAAAAATTTAAATGAAAATAATTAGGTAAGCTATGCAGACTTTTTTGGGACAGTCAATAAAATATAATTGTAGTGAGCGATTACAAAGTGTGACAATTAAGTACCACAAAACGTTGGTTCTTCGCTTTCTCTTGGCAGTAATTAATTAATATCAGTTGGGATCGGAGCTTGGAGGCACATTATTAGAGGAAGAAGTGGCAGCAGGAGAGCACAGGAACATAATGTCAGTACACGTTGATATCAACTGACAACTCACCATAGTGAAGTAAATAGAGTAAATTAATCTTTAATTACTATTTTATTTTTTTATTAATCTATTGATTAATTTCACGTGAAATTCCATTTTTAATAATCTTTATTTTTTCTTTTTAAATGAAACATGTTCAATTTATAGAGAGAAAAAAAATGATTTGGACTTATAGATTAAATTTATTATTAGATAGCTACCAAATAATTTAAATTATAATCTAAAAATTTATTATTTGACAAATGCTTTGACTTGAAACATTTTATTCAACAGGGAAAAAAACGTTTTTATATATTTAAAACTAAAATGAAATGATTTTAATAGGTTTAGAATCAAATCAGAACTTTAAATATGATAAGGAGTAAAATGAAACAATAATTAAATATTAGGGACCATTCAAATAATTTATAAGTTCAGGCACTACTGACGCAATTTGTAGGTTCAATATAATCAGAATGATACATTACAAATTAAATATCAATATAAGCAGAAAACAGTACCATACACTTCGGAGCACAAAAAATTTAAAAAGGAAGATATATTTGGAAACGGGAAAGTTACAAAAAACGCCCCTAATGTTTGGCCTAACCTACACTTGCTCCCTCTATTTTAGAAAACCTACACTTTACCCCCTAGAATAGTCACATCATTCAAATTCACTACTATGCAAGTGGGCTAAATGCCATGATTGCCCAATAAGATTTGCAAATTATGCAAATCAACCACAATATTCATTTCACACCACCTCCAATTCATTTTCTCTAAAAGTATAATATATTTCTAATAAATTTTATATTTTTGAATAATTTCTAAATTTTTATGTTTACTAATAATTTCTAGATCTATAATATATTTTCCATATTTATAATCCAATAGTTAATGATTGTGATTAATATTAATATTTACTTGTTTAACATTTTATTTATTTTTTAATTAGTTTAAATAGAGAAGTATCATTTTTTTTATAAATATATTTTAGCTAATCTCATTGTATTTTGAAAACTAATTTTCACCATATGAAAGAAATCTACATATTCTACAATTTTTTATCACTGCAAAATGTAAATAATATATTAATTAAGCACATTATTAATTATGTGTCATTATATCATTAATTAAGTACATTTTTTAGCCAAATGATAATTAATGTTTTGTAACTTTCTAGCCTATCCAATGAAAAAATTAATAAGTTATACTTATTTTCTTTAAAAAAATTTAAAATTTAAAAAATTCTTAAAATATAATACTTTAATAAATGTGAAATTTAATTGTGCATTCAATAAATGTATTACACATTTATTTTTTTTAGTTACCATTTAGTTGTGTATTCAATAAGTTCAAGACTTTTGTTCCCTGTGGAAGACCTCAAGTTGATTTTCAGTTCAAGCCATAAATTGGATCATCAGGGAAGCCATCATGAGCCTTCTAAGCATAGAATTGGAATATTGGGTGGAAATTCATGGTGTATATTTATTTTTTCTTTTTTCCCTTTTCTTGAAAATTTTTCTTAGTTTTTTTTCTTGAAAATGTGTCAATTTTGGTTTTAGCTCCCTTTTCCCCTTTGCTCCACCAATTGTATCCTATAAATATTGGTAATCTTGGCTTCGCCTCTCTTTTCCGCCTTGCTCCACCAATTGTATCCACCATGAATTTCCACCAAACATTCTAATCTTATACCCAGAAGGCTGATGATGACTTCTTGATAATCCACTTTATGGCTTGAACTAGGGACCTACTTAAGGTCTTCTATAGGGAAACAAAAGCCTCAAACTTATTGAATACACAACTAAATGGTAATTAAAAAATAGTAAATGCATAATACATTTATTGAATGCACAACTAAACTTCACATTTGTTGAATTAATATATTTTATGAATTTTTTACTTTTATTTTTTTTTTTTGTAAAAAATAAGTATAACTTATAATTTTTTTCATTGGGTAGGGTAAAAAGTTACAAAACATTAATTACCATTTGATAAAAAATGTACTTAATAAATGATATAATGTTACACAATTAATAATGTGCTTAAATTAATATATTATTTATATTATGTGTTGCTAAAAAATTGTAGAATGTGTATATTTCTTTCATGTGGTGAAAATTAGTTTTCAAAATAAAATGAGATTAGATAAAATATACTTGTCCTAAAAGATGATACTTCTCTATTTGAACTAATTGAAAAATGAATAAAATGTTAAACAAGTAAATATTAATATTAATCACAAGCATAAACTATTAGTTTATAAATATGGAAATATATTATAAATCTAGAAATTATTAGTAAATTTATAAAGATAGAAATTATTCAAGAATATATAATTTAGTAGAAATATATTATATATTTAGAGAAAATTGATTTAGGTAGCATGAAATGAATATTGTGTTTGATTTGTATAATTTGCAAATCTTATTGGACAATCATGGCATTTGGCCCACTTGTATAGCAGCAAATTTGACTTATTTGATTATTTCAGGGGTAAAGTGTAGGTTTTTTAAAATAGTGGGGATTAGTGTAGGTTAATTCAAATTTCAGGGGGGTCTTTGTAACTTTTCCATTAGGAAACATAGAGAATATTATGATCCTGAGTTTTCCATTGTCTCCAGATGTCTTAATTTGTACCTTTTATCTAATTCTTTTTCCTGGTCAAATAATTGCTCCAGTTTTATTCCCACACATATTCTTTTCCATTTTCACGAATATCAACGTAGCAATTTTTTTTCTTTTCATTTTTGTTTTTTGGCTTGAGAGCCTATTTTTAACTTTTAAGTAACCAGATGCCGTTATGGGCTAACTTATAAATTACTAGAACTTGGATCAAAATTTTGAAAATGAGGAAAATAAAAGAAAACTCATTTCCACAGACACACTAAGGTCTCTTAGTGTTAAAGTTTTGAAAAAAAAAACTATCTAAAAACAGTTTTTAATTTTTAGCTTTAATTATTTAATTTTTATTATTAATAAATTATCTAAAATTCTGACGATAATTATAAAAATTGTTCCAAAATGAGACATATCCTAATTTTCTGAGAATTCTTAAGTTTGTGCGGGCATCTCATATTCCTAAAAAATATAAATCATTTCTATGGAAATACTTGTCGCTCTGGTGGATCCTTTATTGGCCCGGATGTTATTCTTTCTCGGAGGCAATGCTCTATATGTTCTGAGAATGCCCAGTATCTCAGGATATCTGAGATAATTTCTGTTCATACCCTAAGCCATATGCTTCTTTTCCTTTTAAGGCATGACTTGCTTCTCTCTTTAGTCAACTGAAGCATCATCCTCCAAATTGGCATCGTTTCCTTGTTTGCACCTTTTGGACTATCTGGATTGGCCATAATGAGTGCATTTTGCTCCATCTCTAATCATTAGATGAGAAGAACTTTTGCTTTAGTTTCTTTAGCAAGGGATTTTCAATAGAAGTTTGCCTCTTTTCCATCTAATCCACCTCCTCTGCTATGTGGAACTTCAGGTAATGGTAGGGACCACCAGCCCTCATTGAAGCTAGAAAATTTTTATCATGGATGAGGCATGGCGAAGCTCGAATGGCCTTGGTATAGTCGCATGGGTTTGGCTATGCATCAATGGCTTTCCAAATAGTCAAAAAGGTTTTCCTATTTCCCATTGCAAATCAGCCATGGGCAAAACTTTTGGCAATTCATGAAGCTGTACTTTTTGCTTTCACCCACAGCCTCCCTTTAAAAACAATTCTGATAGAATATTCGTAGACCCTTTAGGTGCTCATTGGCGCTCTATCTATAAGCCACTTTCTCACTACTTTCATCCACTAAATCGTGTAACTCTTGAATTCTTTTTGACATTGCTTTGTTATCATGGTTCTAAGGCAGAAAGTTACCTCTGCTCATCAACTTACTACTTTTATGCTCTTTTAATTCTCATATGTACTTTATTGATTATGATTACAAAAAAAAAAAAGAAGAAAAAAACATTAATTTTATATGTACTTGACACGTCTTGCATCCCTACGGATATGCAAAGCTGTAAATCCCGCAAAGGGATCCAAGGGTTTCCCCATTTGCAAATTAAGTTGTAAGCTTTTATCACCTAATTTAGTTATGGATTCCTCATTTTTCATTTTTGCGTTACACCCTTTTCGTATGGTAATTTTTTAGCATTTTTGGTTAAAAGTAAAAATAATAAAAAATAAAGCTTATATAAACTGATCATAAAAAGAAAAAAAGAGTACAGATATATGGAGACATGTCCGAGAAGGTGAAATTTGCAAGGTAGAGACATCAAAGCTAGCTGCTCTATCACATGGAATAGTCGAAGTCACCGACACCGACACCGACACCGACACCATGGTGCAACCACTTATTCCCTGAATATATATAACTAACCTCTTTCGCTGTCTCTCTCTTGCCATTGTATTTGCATTGGTGAAACCTGTGTCAGACCGCGCTCTACGGTACCGGTATATAATATTTCTGCCCTCTTTAAAACGTACTAATGCTTGGGATGTCCCTGTCATCAATCAATCTCACGCGCGCGATTTGCTTGATGCTCGCTGTTGTGGGCTTCGGCAAGCGCCTCCCCGGACTTCAATAAATATAGCAGAAGCACATGTCAGTCCTCAACAAGATCTCCAGCGGCATTGCTTCCCGATGACGAAGAAAATCTCAGGTGAGATGGCATCTCGGAAGGGATCTCTGACTTAATCACTTCGTGGTCTGTGATGATATCTCCAGTCTCTGCAAAGATCTCCGGCGATGATAAACAAGTCTTTTGGGGACTAGATCGTTCATTCAATCAAATTCATCAAAGTTTCGTTGTTGATCTCTTTCTCTTTCTTCCCTCGTCACTCAGTAACTCTTGTCATTACTTCACCCTACGTTATTTTGTCATCGCGTGTCCCACTACTCCGCTGCTGCATCTGTCGCTCCCCTTCTCGTATCTCTTTCCTGCAAAGCCTCACCCCACCATTTTTGTTGTGCTAAAGAGTTACAAATGACGAAGGTTTGGGAGCATAAGGCTATCCATGACAAGATTTCTAGTATCGGCGATGATGGTAGCTTGTGAGGGTTACTGGTGGTGAGATTTCATAGGAATTCAGGAAACCCAAACACCAACCCAAACTAATGGTTTTGTTCGGTTCGGGCTTCAAGAGCAAGTCAAGACAAGTTCAAGAACAGGGGCGAGTACTATTTGGATAAAACCAAAAAGACCAATTTTATTCAAATAAAAAGATTTTGTTTCTTTTCTAGTTTAGTCGATTCAGATCAAAATCAAATTTCATATTCGGATTAGTTATTGAATTATATATATAAAATCAAATAAATCGAATAAACTGAATAGTAATAAATATTTTACTATTATCCATAATAACCAAATATATATAAAGTTATTTCCTATAAATTTTTATCATTATCCATATTGATCCAATATATATAAAATTATTATTTTATACTAATTTTGGATAATATGTTGTCCATTTTCTTTAATTTTGGGTATAAGTGGTAAAGATTTTAATATGTATCTTAATTAATTAACTTATTTATTATGTGTCTAGGTCTTAAAAAGAGAACAGAATAAATTGAACCAAATACACCGAAATATAATTTAGATGGTTTGGATCGGTTCTAACATATAATTCGGACAATTTAGATATATTTTGTAAAAATTGAAAATTAATCTGATCATTATGTTCAGATCGGCTCTAAACCGAACCAATCGAATGCTCACCCCTATTTTGGAGAGATAAGTCAGGCTGTTATAGGTCTCTTAAATTTAAGGTAAACCTCAACTTTTTGCTCTAATGGGAAGAAGGAAGGCTTTTAGGTAATTTGACTTGAATTTATTTATATTATTGTTTATTAAAAAAATAAAAAAATATATTTAAAAACTATAAGTTTTGATTTATCATTCATGTATAAAATATTTTTTATTTATATATTAAAATGTTAAAAATAAAAAATATAGATTAGTTATTAAAATATGAATAATGCAAAGAATTTGAGACAAGATGGAGTAATATAAATAAATTTAATTCAAATTATTTGAAAAAGTCAAATATTTCAAAGAATATGAGACGAAATTAGTACTATAATTTCTAAAACCTAATTATTCTTATCTTTTTATCATTATATCACTAATCGTTTATCATAACTCTTACTCGTTCACTCTATAACGCAAAATAGATCAACAGAATAAAAGAAACTCATTCACATATCTTAAAACATAACTTTTCTAAAGTTTTTGTCAACCATTTATTTTATATTGATTTAAGTTAAAATTGGGTCTTATCAGGTTTAGTCATCAGGTCATTTTAAGTTTGGGTCAAGTTGGGTTCAGGTTCCAGTTTTTTCGAGTTTCACTTTAATCGGGTTCAGGTTTAGATTGGGTTGAGTGCAGTTGGATTTAGATCATTAATTTTTCTGATCAAATCAAGTCAGATCGGGTTTGAGTTCGGATGAGTTAAGCAAAGTATTGGGGTTGGGTCAAACTTTGTCATACCTAGGCTAGAAGAGGCTGCAGCTTTGTCTCGGAAGTGGGAGCCACTTCACTGACGCATTCAATGCGTCGCTTGCGGATGTGGATACTCACAAGGAGGCCGCTGGCAATTGTCTTGGAAAAGATGCAAGAAGGGGTAACGAGGTGAGCCTGGGGAAGGATGAAAGAAGAATTGACCAGGTGGACTATGTTTGGGCTTTAAATGGGTCAATTAATTGTCTAATGAGGCCCGAAAATGATAGGCCTATTAATTCTGGTGGACTGGATAAGTGGGTAGAAAATTTTAGTGGGTTGGATTTTTGTACAGGCTCTATTAAAGCTAAAACATCCAACCTAAATGAGTTGTCATTAAACAAATATAAAGAATGAGCATTAAAAATTCTGGAAAATTTTGATAATGTCAAAGATCACAGGGAGTGGAAAATGTTGGTTTTAAGGACAAACGTTTCCACATTAAAAAACGAGCTGAAAAAATTGAAGTGGGGAATTAAATCGCAAAAATAGTACTACGATAAATGGCAAATATTTGTCTTTTCTTTGGCATAAGGTTACTTTCTTTGATTCTGGGCTTTATTTTCAGGTATGTTCTTTTCTGTGTTTGGGTTGGTGAGTGGGTCTTATTTTTTCCATCCCAAATTATTTACATCATTTACTTTTCAACAATTAATTTATGATTTTTTATTTTTAACATTTTACTATATAAATGAAGAACTTTTATATAAGAATAATAAGTCAAGACATACAATTCCTAAATACATATTTTTTAAATTTTTTCTAATAAATACTAATATAAATAAATTCAATTCAAACTACGTAAAAAAAATATGGGATAGAGGTAATATTTCTTTTGTATGTTTTGGTTTTTTGTTTTATAGGTTGCTTGAGCTACAGGGTCTAGGGTCTCTTGTTCTTGGCTCTTTGGATTGTGGGGAGTCCATCTTTTTTTTTTTTTCTTTAAGATGGTGTTTGTATTTTTTTTTCCTTTAGCTTTTCAATAAATTTTTTTATTGTCGAGAAAAAACATATATCAACAACAATTTTATGATCACATTTGTACATGTACCTCATTTTATTTATATATCAATTTCATACATATCTGTTATTTAATTTATATATATATTTAATTTTATTGGGAAGTAGGGACTAAGCCCTGACCTATACACAAACCGGGGTTAGGAAAGCTGGTCTTGGCCATTCCACTTCAAAAGCTAGTTGAGCCGGTTTGGCCGTGCTACAACCTCTAGCTTTAAACACAGTGGCATAGCTACCATATGCTGGGAGGGAGCTGTTGTCCCCCTGGGAATTTTGAAAAAACATAAATATGGGGTAGTAATTTAGTGATTTTGTCAAAAGTTAAGGACTGAGTGTGCATTTTGCTCCCCCAAATATTGTGGAAAAATATAAAGATGAGGGGTAGTAAGGTAGGCGCTGAAGAAAGTAGGGACCCAATGAGTAGTTATTCCCTCAACATAAAGTAGATATTATAACATGGCCTAAATGCACTATTAGTCCTCCAACGTTTCCAAATCGTACAATTTGCTTCTTGATCTTTGAATTAGTGTGAATTAGTCCCAATTTACAGCTTTGCCTAATCATGATGTCGTCTCCCTCCTCCGGGCTCCGTTGCCTCTCCTCTGGGCTCGCTCTCTCGAACCAAAAATCCTAGTTCCACCACTGTTCAAACATAATCGAAAGTCAAAACCTTTAATTTAGTTGAGTAATAGGGTAAGATAACAGTTAATTTAGCTCAATAATTGAATTGCAAAATAACCAGTTGAAGCTCCAAATTCACTTTTATTGCATGGTTAAAGCAATAAATAGTCTCTCTCTTGATGGTTCTTTGCTCTTTGTGCCGTATCTTTATGAGGGGCAAACTGAATTTTCACTCAAATATTAGAGGGTCTTAAAAATTTATCTTTGTAATTAATGTAAATTATAATATTCTATTACTTGATTTGATGAGATTTTCTTGTTGTCAACTTTATTAGGAAGGATATATAAAATATAAAAAGAAAATAGCTAGAATAACAATACTTGAATTTTAAATAGTTCGCGGGGTTCTAATCGTCTATCCTCAAGGTAAATACTACTCAAATTCATTTACTCATAAAGATGTTACAATTTCAGCTAAAAATTTCTAATTGACAACCTTACCATGGTAATAATCAAACTCATGGCAATAAAAATACCTATAAATATAATATCAATATCATTCTATCAGTACCACCGTTAGTCTCAACTGAGGCAATAATACACTCCAATCTTAGAATGTCTTTCCTTCCATTTCTTCTAAAGTTCATGTGTTAGAAAGATAAAAATGTTACAACAAAAACTTGATCATAGTAATATTGGGCTCAAGTCCATTTCATTCCATTGGGTTCCTTAAAGGGATTGTTGATGGGCCTTAAAAAATATGCAAAGATCCAAATTGCTTGTGTGAACTAAGACGTTGGTTGGGCATCAGAGCAACTGGGAAGGGCTATGTAATGTAAGATCATTCGTCTTATTAGTTCTTTTATGAAAGTTTCATGATCGAAACCATAAACCTAACTCAGCTAATCGGGTAACGTCAGTAACAGGCTTTAAGTGGGTGATGAACTCTAGAGGAAATAGGAAACATAATATTTCAGGCAAAAGAAAAAAAAATAAAAATATCAATGTGATGTGATAGTGGTATTGAGGGTTGAGCTGTAGCGTTCAAACCCCACAAAGTTTTGCTTCAAGATGCAGATACGTTGGGAGGGAACAGGCCACGGGATTTAAAATGTTTCGGTTCATGTGGACAAAAATATCAAACAACTACTAGTTGGTAAGCCATTTTCAAGCACTGCGTCTGACATAGCCTTCATCTCCTTTTTTAGCACATTTCTGCTGCAAGGGACTTGCATTGAGCCCTTGAATCTTGATCGACTGAAAACATCCGGCAATGGGGCTCGATCTCGATGTTCTCTCCCTCCTTGCAAGTTGTGGCAACTATCCAAAATGGCAATTCGGTTTTGGACAGAGGTTAATGTCCGCTCTCTGCCTTATGTTTCTTGCCATGCTTCAAAATGCTGGTAAAGTTCTTGCCTTTGCAGATTAAGGAACTACAATATCTATACTTTCACTGATCATCAAGAACTGATTCTTTTTCTTTCGTTCTTTCTTTTTAATGCTTTCCGTGCCCTAGCTGCATATGATCCCCTTGATCCAGCCGGAAACATAACAATCAAATGGGATGTTATGTCTTGGACAGCGGATGGATATGTGGTGAGTGTCCTGCTCAGTTGGCTTGCATTTCCCTCTTTTTTATCTTATTCTACGTATTAGAAGAGTAAATCTGATGTTTCTTTCCATGCCACCAGGCTGCAGTGACAATGAGCAACTTCCAGATGTACCGGCAGATCAACACTCCAGGATGGACTCTCTCCTGGTCATGGGCAAAGAAAGAGGTTATATGGTCGATGGTGGGAGCACAAACCACAGAGCAAGGAGATTGCTCCAAGTTCAAAGGCAACGTACCTCACTGCTGCCAGAAAACTCCCACTGTGGTCGATTTGCTCCCAGGAGTGCCTTACAATCAGCAGTTCTCCAACTGCTGCAAGGGTGGTGTTATGGCAGCTTGGGGGCAAGATCCATCTGCCTCAGTCTCTGCATTCCAGGTCAGTGTTGGAGTTGCCGGGACATCAAACAAGACAGTAAAACTACCAACAAACTTCACTCTGCTTGGTCCGGGTCTTGGTTACACCTGTGGCCCTGCACATATTGTGCCTTCCACAGTTTTCCTCACCCCTGATCACAGAAGAAAAACTCAGGCTCTAAGTAAGATACATCTTTCAGTTTAAGCTCCCGTAACTTCATCGAATAATGTGCTCATATCTTATCATTGCGGTATTTGTGCAGTGACATGGAATGTGACCTGCACTTACTCTCAGTTTCTTGCCTCCAAGAATCCAAGCTGCTGTGTTTCATTCTCTTCCTTCTACAATGATACTATCACTCCTTGCCCAACATGTGCGTGCGGTTGCCAAAACAAAAACAACTGTGTCAGGTAAGCTTCAATATTTCCTTCCCCTTCATCTCCCCCCCTACGTCCATCACATTTCTGTGAGCACAGAAACTCCACTACAATATGTCTATGTTTCGGGAAATGCAGGAGTCATTCAAAGGAAGCGCACAAGAAAGGGATAAACACTCCTAGGAAGGACAATGCCCCACTGCTACAATGCACACATCACATGTGCCCTATAAGAGTTCATTGGCATGTCAAGATCAATTACAAGGACTATTGGCGTGTTAAGCTTGCAGTTACCAATTTCAACTACAGGATGAACTACACACAGTGGACACTTGTTGCTCAGCATCCGAATCTGAACAATGTGACCCAAGTTTTCAGTTTTGATTACAAGCCTCTTGTGCCCTACCAATCCATCAGTGAGTATGCATGAACACTTTTTACCAGTTGGAACTCAAAAGAGATCAAGCATAGGACAGAATGAGGATCTAATTGCTGGCAAATTTGTTGTTCTCTGCAGATGATACAGGCATGTTCTCCGGCATGAAATACTACAATGATTTACTGATGGAAGCAGGACCCCAAGGAAATGTCCAGTCTGAGGTGCTCCTACGAAAGGACAAGTACACATTTACTCTCAGACATGGATGGGCATTTCCTAGAAAAGTCTACTTCAATGGTGCTGAATGCTTGCTGCCACCACCGGATGCCTATCCATTTCTGCCAAACTCTGCTCATAAGAAACCAATCGCTGTTGTGTCCACCGCAGCTTCAATTTTAGCCATTATTTTGCTTTTCTAGAAGTTCAATGGGGAAAGAAGATTTCCAGGGACTCTTGCATCAGATAAGAGGGAAGTAGGGCTTTGTCAGCACCTCCATGAGTCACATATGCATGATCATTAATCCTTCATTCCAAAACCGGTGGTATACCAGTAGGTGGTCCAGGGGATTTTCGTGTGGGCTTGAGTAAACGTAAAACTACATGTTATAAATCCTGAACCTGTCGTGGTTACACCAATTCTACACCATGTTCAGAGACAGAAGTCTGTGGTGAGCTTGTTTGTCCAGCAAGTCAAAATTTTCAAGCTAATCTCTTTATTTCCATACAGCATAAAGTGACATATTCTATGGGAAAGATACTAAACCATATTATCAAGAACCAGTAACTTACTTTGTTATTCTCAATAAAATTTCAACACCATGCTCAAGATATTCTACAGGGAAACTATGAAGTGTAATAGTGTACATTTTGAACAAAAGTACAACAAATTGGGTAATTAATTTCCCAAATAGAACAAAGAATACCTATAACTTTTGAACCCCAACACATACAAAACGCAGAATTGGCCTTCAGGATAACAGAATAAGCACCTTAACTGACTTCACAGCCTGTGAAAATGCGGGTGACCACCACTCTTTACCAAGTCAGGGTTTATAGCTATAAGCTTCACTGCAATAGCATAACCCGACAAGGTCTGTCCAAAACTACAACCAAGAGCTTTACGAGCTTGCATGAACATACTTCGTCATGCATAAGCCCACAAGAAAACAATTGATCCCAAGATTGTCATGATAGGACTAAGGAGGGAGATAACTTGCCGAGAACCAGCATTTGGCAACCATGGATAGGCATCTGGAGGTGGCATTACACAATTATCACCATTGAAGTACATCCGTCGAGGGAAAGCCCATCCCTTCTCAAATGTAAAAGTTGATGCATCCTTTCGGAATAGTAGTTCTGATTGCACATTCCCCAGAGGACCAGCTTGTGAGAGCAGATCATTGTAGTATTTAACTCCCCATAACATGGCAGTGTCATCTGCAGCAAAACAAGACAAAAATAGATTATTAGGCCACTCCTATCTCTGGCAGAGCGTAGTTAATTGTTGATTAAAGCTCAGCTTACTCAAGCCCACATAAGGAGTCAATGATTTGTAATTAAAGCTGAACAGCTGGGTGAGGTTGTCAAAATTGGGATGCTGCACAACCAGGTTCCACTGTGTGTAGTTCATTCTGTAGTTGAAGTTAGTGATTGTGATCTTCACCCGCCAGTACTCCTTATAATTAAGCTTAACATGCCAATGGACTCGAACTGGACACATGTGACTGGTACACTGGACTAGAGGGCTGTTACTTGATTTGCCTGCATCAACAGCTGACGCCAAATGCGGAGTATTCGGGCTGCCAAAATACAATCAGCAGAGAAATATAAGTATGATTTTTGAGAATGAAAAGAAACAAAATATTTAAGTGTAGTATGATAAAAACTTGATGGGACTTAAACTAACGAAGCAACAGGACTTACTCAATGCAGCTGCCAGTTTGATTAGTTTGACAGCCACAAGCACATGTTGGGCAGCTTACTATAGTGTCATTGTAGAAGGAAGAAAGTGAAACACAACAGGTGGGAGTCTTTTGGGCCAGGAATTGTGAGTAAGTACAAGTAATATTCCATGTCACTGCCAGAAGAACAGAGAAAGATGACATAGAATTAGAGATTTGTTCTGTCATGAACCATAATTTGCATACTTCAGTAGATCATTGAAATTCACTAAGTCTTCCACGTTTATCCCAGTACATTGGTTAATATCTTCAAGTTCTACCATACCCAATGAAGACAAAAGTCTGATACATTTGAATGCTTGTTGCTGTTGTGTTAGTATAATGCTGGGTGTTGTGTGCACAATTATATAGTTGGTGATGATCATGATGACTTAGAAAAGTGTCTAGAAGTGACTTACTCAGAGCTTGAGTGACTCTCCTTTTGTCTGGGGTGACAAATTTTGTAGGCTTCACAATCTTGGCAGGTCCACAAGTATATCCAGGTCCCGGTGCTTTAAGTGTAAAATTTCTAGGCAGTCGCACAGTTTTGTTGGTTGTTCCTGCAGCACCCACACTGACCTGAAATGAACTCGCTGCATTGTCCGGGCCCTGAATCCATGAATTCAGTACTCCTCCCTTGCAACAGTTTGCAATCTGCTGGTTATATGGGGTCCCAGGCAACAAATCCACAACTGTAGGGTCCTTCTTACAACAATGTGGGGTATTTCCCTTGTATTTTGAACAGTCTCCTTGCTCTGTGGTTTGGCCTCCCATCATGCTCCAGATTACTTCTTTCTTAGCCCACGTCCACCCCAATGTCCAACCAGGTGCTTGAATATGGCGATACTGCTGGAAGTTATACATAGTGACCACAGCCTGGCATTTTTTTTTAAAGAGCAGAAATACAGCGTTGTAAGTACTTGGACTTGCAAAGCAAAATCTTTTCACAACCGGAGAGGAAAGTCATATGGAGCTTGAGTCGTATGCCAAGTTCTCCACAACTTCACTTCGAGTAAGAGCTAAAGACTCTTAAATGAGCTTCTTGAACAGACAAAAATATAAAAAACACCATGGTTGACAAACATATTCAATTCAATAATCCCAGTGGGGTTTTCAACTAATTTTAGGAAATCTTGGAACTGTGACAACGGACCTAACAGAAGAAAGTGAATCTTGCACTTAACACTCGTGAAGTAGAATTTCTGACTGTCTCTTATTTTAGTTTTTGGGGCCTGGTATGCCACTAATGTTTAATCAGACGTGAACTTTACTTTGATTCATGAACTCACCACATAGCCATCCGGAGTCCAACTCATTATGTCCCATTTAATGGTGATATTGCCATTTGGATCAAGAGGATCATAAGCTTCTGCAAAACAAATGAAGAACACTTCAATCTTAAACAGGAAAAAGGAACAGATTAATCCTACTACCAATCAATTTGGATCATGCATAGCTTATGGGGAATTTCATAGCCCTACAGATTCAGAAAAAGGCGGAAACGGATACATCTAAGATCTAATCACACAAAAGACAAATATACCTCTGCTATTATTCTGTTATTCTCAATCGAAATCTAAAGGATTCCACTTTCGCATTAATTTGTGAGATCCAGATTCAATTATTATGTCAGAGAAAATTAAAAAATCTAAAGAAACGAGAAATTGATGTGGGAAATCAATTATAACGGTCGCCGTATCAGATCAATCCTATCAAGCAAGCATATAAAGAAGCAGCAAGATCCAATCTTGAAGACAATTTCAGTAACCCAATCGCATTAAACACGAAAGAAAATCCAAAATGTACCAAAATCCTACTTCACCAGCCTCCAGGTCAATCGTTCATGGAACTGAACAATGAAACACAACCCTCCATAAAGCTGATATCAGAGCTGTGCTCTGAAACTACTAAACTACATGAACTTACCAACTTTCATTCTTCACTTACCCGTGGAAGTAAAAGTGGAGCAAGAAAGCAAGAAGAGAAGCAATAGAGAGAAGCAGGTGAGCTTAGTGATGGATCTTGAGATGGAAAACTCCATGTTTTAATTGTTCTTGATGCAGACTTGGAAGCGATTGAAACGGTTTGCTCCCGCAAGATCTGCACAGGAAGGAGAGAGGCTAGAGAGAGAGAGAGAGAGAGAGAGAGAGAGAGAGGAAAGAAGAGCTGCTTCACATGGACAGTGGACAACGGAGATGTTTTCGTGCGAGCTGGAGTGGACTGATAAAAGACAGCCCTCGCTTGGCTGTTGAAGGCTTGAGGATCCAGGATTCTTGTTAGTCGCTGGAGCTGTCGGTCGTTTAAATTCTCTTAAATTACTACCATGCCCTTTGCCTCGCCCACTCCATTTTCCGTCAATTAATAACCCTCGCCGACTCATATTAAAAATAAGGGAAAATTATTAAAAAAATCCCCCCTGAGGTTTAACAAAACCTACGATTGGATCTTCACTGTTTCAAACATCTACACTACCCCTTCAAAATTTAACTCTGTTAATGACCGTCACTATAGAAAAGGAAAAACACCTGACTTAGTCCTTCCAACATTCATCCATAGAAACTTTATCCTCTGACTTCTTGTGCATCTAAAGAAAATAAGAATACAGAGAACAAAATCAAAACAAAAAATGAAAGATTTGAAAAACGAAATCAAAACAAAATAAAACAGCGGATTTCGGTTTCCCAACCAGTCAAGTAACTCTCTTTCAGCCTTCTCTCCGGTGTCCTTTTTTGTGATGAGCGGTGGATTCAAAGTCTCCACTTGAGCGAAATCGATGGAGAAAAGTAACGGGTGATAGAGGAGAGAAATCCACTTAAGCGAGGCGCCAGCGAGAGAAATCGATGGAGAGAAATCCGTTTGCAGGAGACAAAGGAGCGAACCACGTGAGATTGGTGCGACGAGCGGTGGCGGAGACAGGTGCAACGGGCGGAGCGACATAGGTGCAACAGGTGGGCAAAGACAGGTGCGATGGAGAAAGGTGTGACTATTCAATCGGCCCTCAGCAAGCCAATCGGCCACAGGCATTCACGATTTCACGAGGCGATGGGTGAGAGCATAGAGAGAGCGGGGCGACGGCAATGGTTGAGAGAAAGAGAGGGATGGCGATGGCTAAGTGAGAGAGGGGGTGGCTGAGCGCAGAGAGAGAGTGAAGGGCGGCGGCTGAGTTTTTCAGATTGAAGATTTGTTAATTTTCTTTCCAGATTTCTTGGTTTTATTCGAACGGTTTTAGTGTTAGGGGCAAAGTTTTTAAGGAGGAGGGTTAGGAGGTCAAAGTCAGTCATTTTTCCCTTTTTTTTATTAACGGTGAATGACGGAGTTAACTTTCGAGGGATAAGTGTACATTTTTTAAACGGCGATGATACAATTGTAGGTTTCTCCAAACCTCAGGGCCTTTTTTTTTTAATTTTCCCTAAAAATAATTATTGTTAGTTATTTTAGTGTTTTTATGTTAATCCTGTACTATTAAAAATTACAAATTCATTTTCTGAGAAATATTTTTTTAAATAAAATTTTCATGATTTTCAATAGGCACACGCGCATAAGTCAAAATAAAAATTTTTATCACATAAAAATAATGCAGGACGAATATTTCAAATTCACCTTCAGGAAAATTGTGCAATATTTTATAGTTTGAGAACAAATGTGAAAGATACGCTATTGTTTAGGGATGATTGATACCATTTACCCATTTGTTACTTAAATTAACATCAATTAATAACAAATTCTATTTTTGTACATGAGTTAAGAGTCCAAGGGGGGAGTAGATGATTGAACCTCAGACCTCTTAATATCCCCCATCCAATATCTATTGAACTATTTAATTTAATATGAAGATTAAGAAAGTAAAGAAAGTTTATGTGTTGTTTCCACCTTTTTCTTAACTTTTTACACGTAAATAAAAAAATTGAAAAAAAAATGAATATTGAAATTATAATTTAAAGGGTAATATGATAAAGTAATTTACTAGATATAGAAATGTTGAAAAGATTTGAGACTGTCCTAAATTGAATATGTTGCAATAATTTTGGGTCGGAGATAGTAACAATTACCAGAAAGCTTAACCATTAAACAAAATCAAAGATTAAGTATCACCCAAATTATACTTAGTTGTGTAAAACGGTTATTAGAAAATACTAGTCTTAATGCTTAGATCTAGTAGGAAAAGACAAATTAAAATCATAGCAATATATAGGACAATGGGTAGCGTTAAGGCAGCCACATAGCTAGGGTTGAGCATTTGGTTGTTTTGATTTGAAACTGATTAACACAATGATCAGATCGGTTTTGAATTTTTATAGATGTATCCAAATAATTTGAATTATATGTTAAAATATATATGAACTGTCCGAATTATATTTCAATCTATTTGGTTCCCCTTTCTAAGATCTAAATATATTTTAAAAGAAAAATGCAATAAATATTCAAAATTTTACATTTGATATCCAAAATTGAAAAAAATCAACAACATATAGTTCAAAATTAGAAACAAATAGCTTTATATATCTGGGGTCAATATGGAAAGTGGTTAAATATTTTTTACTATTCAAACTACTATTCGGTTTATTCCATTTCAAGTGTAGTAACAAATAACCAATATGGTAACTAAATAAGAAATTTAGTTTTGATCCAAATTAACTGAATTCAAAACTAACCAAACTATTTTATCCAAATACAATTTGTTCTTTTGATCCTTTTTTTTATCCAAATAATACATTAATACTCACCCCTACATATTTATATACATCTATATAAAGGAGAAACTCACACATTTTTCAAGACTAATTCTTTTAGCATTAATTTCAAAATGCATTTGTTGCATTAATTTCAGAATCCATTTGTGCTAATCAATGCTTAGATCATTATATAGCCATCACTCCTAAATTCACTCATTTTCCAACATTGCTTCTTTTACCATTAATTACATAGTATATTTGTATTATTCAATAACTTAGGCATTCATTTAGTCATGACTCCAAATTTTAGATTTTGAGTTATAATTTTTAATGGGCTCTTTGTGTCATAGTAGAAAGCCCTTAAAATTTTATTTTTCATACATTTTAGTAATTGAATTTAAATTTCTATCCTCTTCATAATTAGCTTTTGTTTCCTTTTTAATGGCTCATTAATATTATTGTCCCTTAATCAATTATTTTAAATAGATTCCATCTCTTTGTAGCCATTTAGTAGCTTTAATTTTCATTAGAATGCTTTGATTACAATTTTATTTGATTTCAATGGTATTAATATTGTCCATCTAACTTCCCCAACATTATTTCCTTTAACACTAACTTTATAGTACATTTGTAATAGTAATTTCATAATTCATTTGTAATAATTAATATTTAAAATCTTTATATAGCCCTCACTCCAAAATTTACCTATTCCCCAAGACTACTTCTTTTACCATTAATTAACCAATTATTTTAAATAGACTTCATTTCTTTGTAGTCATTTAGTAGCTTTAATTTCCATTTGAATTCTCTTATTACAATTTGATCTATTTTCAATGGTATTAATATTGTCCATCCAACTTCCTGAAGAATACTTCCTTTAGCATTAACTTTATAGTATATTTGTAGCATTAATTTCATAATTTATTTTTAATAATTAATACTTAAACTCCATATATAGCCTTCACTCATGTATATAGGTTCTCACAGTTGCTTTCAACACACACTTAATGTTATCATTCTTTCCTTCCATTTCTTCCTGTTGTCTCTTGTTACCTTTCTCCATTTCTTCATTAATTTATTTTTTTAGATTTTCACCAATGTCAAAGATGGGGTAGTTATTTAAAAATACCTATAAATTTTCTTAATAATTTTATTTCTTTATCTTTGAATTCCTATAACAGATGAATATGTTCTATTATAAATTTTTTAATTTATGTTTATAGTCTTTCGACGAAACATGTTACATTGAAGGAATTGTCTCATGAGAAAATTGACTGAACTATTCAAGTAAGAGTGTGTCGTTTATACAATGTTTTTAATTTTTGAAAAGGTAACCAATTTATCGGGACCAATTTTATGCATGTAGATGAGAAGATATTTTTCTTTTTCTTTTTCTATTGAATTTTGTAATTTTTTCTTCTCTCCCTATTATAAATATATGTTCATGTTCTCCTATTGGTTACTATATCTTTTGTTTACACATGAAAGGTGTGGTAATTCATGGGTCTATCAAAAATTTATTGGCATACAAATTTAAAAAAAAACTTCATGAAAGAAGTATGTATATCTTCAAGAATTTCATAGTTTTTCAAAGAAGAAAATTTATCATATCATAGATACACACCTATTTATGATCCACCTTATCCATAATACATAAGTCTATGATGTGGACCATGAGTCTTGTGATTTTCCCATACATAAATTTCAGTTTGTTGTTTTTGATTAACTTAGCACACGTATGAACCAAGAAGAATTTCATACATGTTTCTTTAAAAGTTTTCAAAAATGTAATCAGGTGCTGCATTTACTATTTATATATTATAATTATCATTTATTTTTATATGTCAGATGTTGTGAGAGTTGTTGTAAAGGTTCATTCCCTAATACTACTTCTTTTAGCATTAACTTCATTGTATAATTGTAACATTAATTTCAAAATATATTTGCAATAATTAATACTTAGGCCTTTATATAGCCCTCACTCCAAAATTCACTCATTTTACCATTAATTACAAAGTGTGTTTGTATTATTTAATAACTTAGTCACTCATATAGTCATGGGTTTAGGGTTTAAGGATTATTTTTTTAGGCCATCCTCATTTTTTATTTTTTATTTGAAATCTTTCTCCATATTTGTTTTATTGTTCTTTAGTATTGTTTTTGTGATAATGTTTGAGACTGTTTTAAAGGCTATAAAAAATGACAACAACAAGCTTCAAAACATAAATTAACAATATAAGTCAAGCTTATAATTTTTCCAATGGTTAATTTTTCTAATAGTTTTAATTACTTTTTACCCCAATCTTAGGACATATTCTTACCTAGAGTTGTTTTAAATATAAATTTATTAAAAAAGATATATTTTTATAAGTAGAAATATATAAATTACCAAAAAAAACTAGTAGTATTAGTATTACACAAGTAGAAACGCACATAAGTATATCATTTATTATATATCAATGTCATATTTGCCATCCTTTTGTTCAAATATGCTAAGAGTAACTTCATCAGCTTCTTCATAATTTTTCTGCTTCAACTTCAACAATTTCTTTGTTTTGTAGAGTTTTATATTTATTACATAACAATTAAGTATTATGCATTTTAAAAAAATTCAAATTACAATGCAATAAAACAGAGAATATAAATAAACTTTTATTTTCTACTTATATTTCTCTAGTTCTTCACACACACATTAATTTTTAGAGTTTTTACAGATATAGAGAATTGACTATTATCTTTCATCTCATTTCATATTTTAGAGAAAGGGATGAGGAAACTGTTTAAGTAAAGTATATTATTTATTATATATCAATGTCATATGTACCAAATATACGCCAATAGTTTTTCTATAATTTCTACAAAAATAGAGAAGATAAAAACCAAAATTTTCATAATTTTTTTACTCCAACTCCAATAGCTTTTCTATTTTCTAGAATATTGCATTTATTATACAACAAATAAGTATTACGCATTTAAATCAAATTCAAATTACAAGGGAACAAAACAAAGAATACCAGTAAACCTTACATTTTCTACTTATATTTCTCTTATTCTTTACGCACACATTAATTTTTAGAGTTTCTATAAATATAAAAAATTAACTCTTCACTTTCATCTCATTCCTTATTTTAGAAAATGGGATGAGAAAATTGTTTGAGTTAAAAATAATTTAATATTCCCTAAAATGAAGAAAAATCTACAAAATGGAAAATTTATTGAAGATGCTCTAATACTACTACATTGTTTCAGTAGAAAGTGAAAAAAAAAAATTGGTGAAAATTAGTGACAAAGTAAATAATTCCTGTCGAATGTGATATTCTATCATATCATCCATGTAATAATTGTTCAAAATTTCTAGGGTTAACTACAGGTTGCCCTGTAGTTTTAGGTAAAATTACAATTTACACCTATATTCCAGAAATATTCATTTTCACCTCTTTTTTTTTTTATACTATACAACAAAAAATTTTAAAATCCTAATTTAAACTATACAATGGCTCTCTTCCAATAATCTTAATTTATTTAGTCATTTTTATTTTACATTTAATGGATATTTTTAGTTATCAATTATAAATGTAAACCAATTTTTTAAATATCAATTCATTGAAAAAGGTACATACAGGTATAAATTACCAAAAAATACTCATCGAATAATTCGAATTAAGATGTGATAAGTTAATATCAAGTAGTATAAAAAAGCAGGGAACAGAGTTTATATTTATATAATATAAGGGGCAAACAATAATTTCAGTTTAATTTGAGGAAACTGGAATAGCGATAAGTTCTATAGGTAAAGCAGTCGTATTTATAGTGGGGTCTGATGGGGTCACCAACCTAACTTAAAAAATGTCTGGAAGAGAGCGATCTTTGAAGGAGAACAGCAAATAGGGTGCTGTGCTCCGCTCCGAGCCTTTATTCCACAGTTTTGTCGGTGGAGGGAGAATCTGGTAACTTGCTCATAAAGAAAAGAATTGTCTTCGTTATTACGCTGCTTGTCCCATGCAAATCTGCTCTGCTCTGGTTTTAACCACCTTTATTTCATATTAGTATTATATTATCTTCTTCTTTTTTTTCTTGCCATGGATGATTCATTAATTAATTGCCCTTCCACTACCCTGTCATTGTTATTATTATTATTATGATGATGCTTGTCTCTTTTGTTGGTTGGTTTATTTTGTTTTCCTTTTGGTGGAAGTTTCAAACGTTTTTGCGGTTCTTTTTGTGCAATCATAAAAGCAATGACGGAGTTTGAAGGAGCTAAGATTATATAACTCTTTTATTTTTTATTTTTTACTTGTAAAATGTTAACCATGGTAAATAACGTTCTTAGGACATACATATATATATATATATCTCAGAATTATCTATAAGGAGCATTAAGGGTAAAGGCATAGGAAAGGGGAGGGGGCATGTCTCAAACTCTAGCAGTGGAGAAGGCAAGACAGATGCCACTCATGTCGCAGTTCAGACACGTTCTTAGTATTTTTTAAAAACTAATATTTTCCATTCTAGTCTTTTTTTAAAAAAAAATTCATAGTAACGTCATGTATCTAAACTAATTGGAGCAATATGAGAAAAATAACTAGAGTACCGATTATTATGTTACAGCCACAAGACGTTGGATTGCTGAGTCCATATCGTTCCCGAATCCCTACTTATCAAGAAGCTCATCAAGAAACCCACAGGCTAGAAATTGAATTTCTAGATGAAGAAACATGCTTAATTGATCTAAAAGTTGAATAATAGATTCATGGGAAGAGGTCTAAAATTTGCACTATTTAAGAAAGTGAAGGATCAAGTTGATAAACTTTTACCATTTACTACTGTTAAATGGTCCAACGGTGTTAAGACTAAGTATAGCCATCCCAAAAAGTGGGGGACTTAAGTGTAGATTCCAGTAAATATCAGGGTGTCGAGGTAATTTTCCCATAAGACAATGCATACACGCACTAACATCCAGGCGCACGAGTTACAGGTACGAGCTTCAGCCCAAGCATGCTTCAGTCTGAGTTTATCAAATCTAATAGTCCAGTCACAGGCGTGAACTTGATTGCCGCCTCTACTCTACTCGGGAACACAATGTATTACATATCCCAGAAGCATGAAAACAATCTCTCGCAGCAGCTTCTCTCCCTTCTAAATCTGCTTTTATCTTCCTCAACATCAGCTTAATAATTTTACCTTACCTAACCAAGAAAAACATGCAGCCTCCATTCCACGTACATGCTCAGAGAGCTTCCTTCCAGAACCGGACAGACCGGTCGGTACCACACGATACAAAAGCAGCTTCTGTTGGTGAATGCTCGATCCACCGAGGAGCACCAGTATGATTAGATGGCCACTTAGCAACCCTTTCTGCTGTTAAAGCATCCCAAATTATGACCTGTTTCCATCGATACATCAGAGGAGCAAACTCAGAGGTAAACATTTCATTCTAATATATGCAGAAAGATTGAGCAAAACCTCATTGCTTGGTTCATCTATTGATAGTACAAACTCCTCAGTATCATTAAAGACAGCCTGCAAAAAGATTTAAAAAAAAAAAAAAAGACAATGTCAAATTCCAAAACTAGCAATTGGGGAATTTATTTAGCGCTCACGTCCTCAGTTTAGAATAATTGCTCAGGTAACTGAAGCGAAACAACATTGTTAAGTGCCAGACTTAACCAAATAGGCAAAAACAATGCACCTTGTAGTGTGTTTAAGGTTAACTCCGTTATTTAAATGGACCGGACAAATTCTTGCCCAAGCATCAAATATGCAGATATTTTGCTACTACAAGATACATATCAAAATTCCAATGGCATATATATATTGTAAATATGAGTGTCCATGGACTCCCTCCCTTTTTCTAGAAATCTGTTAATTAGAGATACATAATTTAGTAATTGGACCTCTTTATTTTTTTTAGTGGATCCCCATAATTTTCATAATATCTATTAGAACAAAAGAATGTGCTCCTTTTACCTTAATTAAAAAATGGGTTTGTCTCTTCTCTGCACCGATAATTAGAATAGCAGAAGTTCTATACTGACCCTTGACTTTTCATACATTTTTTCATCTAGGATTCAAAATTTTTTTTGTCATTTTCTTTTCTCTTCAAATATTGAGAAAATTAATGAGTTAGTTGTACACAAAATAAAGTCAAGGAGAAAATAAAAGAAATATATAAGTTTACAGGCTAAAATGGAACTTTTGCCTTTTATATTCTATATAACGCAAACATCTCATTTATCTTTTCCATATTTCATTGAAGCATGTCAGTCAAGAGCAGGAAAAATAAACACTAAACCAAAACATTTTCAGATTTTCCTCTAATTTTTTTTTCCAATCATCATGTTATATGCAAATTTATAAGCTTCAATATGCGTGTGTGTGGACCCCATTTTGTCAAAATCTTGGATTCACCACTACAAAATTCTGAAATTTTTGTTCTAGAAAGTTAAAGCCTGCATGCCCAAAAGCTGAAGCATCTGTAGTTTCGATAGCTAATCAACATTTAAATAGCAACTATAGAATGAATAGAGCAACATCTTCGGAATTGGCCTATAGCCAGAATCCTTTGACATAACAAAAAGCTCAAGGAAAAACAAGTAAAATGGAAAAGGACAAACGAGAGGACATACAAACAGATTTTCCTATAAAACAAACTTAATAAAATACCTGACAACGTAATTGCGTATGAGTCGCTCCAAGATACTGCTTTACCAACTTTCCAGTCCCAACGTCCCAAAGCTTTATTGTGGAATCCTTTCCGCAAGAGAGCACATACCTAGAAAATAAAGTATATCTGTTATTCTTGTTAAAACAGACAACCACAAATTCAACCAAATGCAACCCAGGAATAGAAGTAATCAAACTGCCTCTGAGACAGGTATTTGATTTGTGTAAAACAAATATGGCTGATTAAGACAAAAGTCCGTTGCTTCATAAGATTTGTGCCTTTTGTGCATGGTAGAATCATAGAAGTCAGGATAAGGAGAAAAGGAGAAAAGGAAGCCATTTAATCAATTGTAGTGCAAACTGGTTATTTGGTGATAGAAATAGGAAGATATGTTTCTCCACAAATGCCCTCCAGACTTGGTTTTAGGGGGCACGTCAAGATATAACCTAAACTCAAGGCATCCCCCATACTGGCTCCTTATGGTAACAACAATTGCAATTAGCTTTAGTGATTAAAAGAAGTCAATAGCAATAGTGAATCCTCCAACAACTGGTAATATTTTCTCTAGTATTATTTCTGCCGATCATTAGCATGAATGCTGAACGTATTGCCAAAGAAACCAATTATTAATGTTGAGGATGTTTGCCTAGGATAATTTTATTTCAGATAACAAGCCACAAGCACAACTACTTAGATGTCCACCGCACCTTTGGTCCTTTGTAAAACTTGCACTTGTCGCTTCAGCTGTTCCATGGGCATTAACTATTGACCGCACGCATCTCGCACTTATTCCATCCCACAAGCGAACAGCACCCTCTTTAGTTGCTGTGACATACATGCCACCACTAGATGAATACCTTACCTGCACAACAATATACCATATGAGCACTTCAGCTTCTCGAAAAATCAAAAAGAAAAAAAATAAGAATTTGCTGTTGGAATATATATATATATATATATATATATCACACCTGATTTATGGATCCACTGGCACCAATTTCAGGGGGATTTGCAGATAGAAAACATTGGAAGGTATTAACATCATACAAGTGAGGTATTGGATGATCAGTTCCTGTAAGTATTTTGTTATAAACACTGTCAGTGGCCAAATCATTGTTATAGACCAAACCAAGAAGAAGGGAAGTTTCAATGCAATTGTCAAAAAACAATGACAATACGGAAACATATGCAACATCTCTAAATCTGCAATTACCCACGATAGCAGTAGCATCTAAACATTTCAGGAAAACCTAAACATGCTGCATTATGCAAACTTGTAGATGGAAAATTTCAATTATTACCTGCCAGAAGGAATTCCCCAGAAGGGTGGCAAGATACAGAACGAACATTATGGGTGTCCTATCATGCATAAAACTATGTCAACCTAACATATACTGAACTCAAATTCCACCGCCAGACAGAAACCAAAGCTTGAACTCTATTGCAGAGGGAAAAAAAAAAAGAAATTCAGACCTGGATTACTCTGAAGGCCTTCTTTGCAGTGGCTTTTGAAAAATCAAAGAACCTGCACTGAATAATATATCCATCAAAAGGAGGCAGATTAAGACATTCTCGAACAAATCACAGAAACATACCAGAAAATAGAAAAAACAAACTGAATATTTTCTATTGAGTGCAGCAGAAGAACTCATACTTTATTGTGTGATCCTTTGCCCCTGATATAAGTACAGTATTCTGAGGGTGGAAATCCAAATCATTTATAGGCTGCAATTGGATCAAGGGCGGCAATAAAAAGTAAGGGATACTCTTGGATGTTTACCAATCAACTTTCTACAGAAAGTAATGGTTAGAAGTACACTTGAGAATTGGAAATCAGAGAACATCAGTCTATGATACATAATACTATCCCAAAAGAAAATAGCATGAACTCTATTCTGTGGAATCCTTGAAAACAAAGAGATCAACCATGAAACCATGTTTTATTAATTAAAGTACTCCTCTATTCCCAAAAGATTGGCATGTTTTGACTTCTTTTTGGTTAACATAAATATGTAAGTAAATACCTCATAAATACATAAAATCTATAAGAAAACTAGAGATCAAGCCAATTCGTTTTAACTTAAATTAACTGACTTATTTTTACTTTTACATCTTTTTTGGCTGAAACCAATTTCATTTGAAAGTCAATATTATGTAGATGAAATAATTCATTTGAAAGTAAATTTTCATGATGTTGTTAAATTTTTATGAATTTTTCTTTTTTAATGCCTTAAACTAGCAAAATTCATAAAAATTTAGTAAGATTATAAAAATTATATTTTTAATGGATTATTGCGGCTACATAATATTAATTTTTAATTAAAATTAGTTCCAGATAAAAAAGACATTAGAATAAAAATAAGGCATTTTGGAGTCAATTGACTTAAGTTAAAACGAATTAACTCGTGGTCCAATTTATTTTAAACAGAAAATAACAAGAGAAAAATTGAGCCAAACTTATGTTTAAAAGGTCAAAAAGTGCCAATGTTTATGAAGGAGGGGATTAGATTCTGTAAATTCTTTCATCTATAATTAGAACTGTGAAGATACTTAAGACACTAGATCATATTAGCCTATCCAGAACACAGAAGCAGTCCTCCTCAGTAAATATCATAGCGTTTTTTAGCAGCACAATATCAAAGAACACAATAGATTGTTGAGCCATCAATCAATCAACTCAGCCTTAAATTTCAAACAGTTGAGATATGCTAAATGAATCCTGTCACTCCATTTGCTTCATAGGAGGCGAATTCCTCTGTACGCTCTAAAAGGATAAATCTTTTTCACTATTTTAATCCAAGTAAGCTTACGTCTACCCTTCCTATTTTTCCAACTCCTACATCCACTGGTATACCAAGATTAACTTCCCTAATTCTGAGATATGTTGTCAAAAAACTGAAAAAGATCAAAGTGAATTCTATCTCATATACAATTCCAGGAACAATTAGAATTCCTGTAATATGCGGATGACATAGATGGATTTACTTGTATATGGTCATAAAAAGTCCTTATGACAGGTCGAACAGGGCCATCCTTTGTATCCGGCACTGGCAGCATCATTTGCTTAATTTTTGATACCTGAGAGTGCGAAAAAATTCATTTTTAATTTTAAAAAAAAAACCTTTATATACTTATAGATGAAAGACAGAGCCATAATCACCCAAGCCATTACCTCAAGTAGCTTAATTGATGTGTCTGAACTGCCTGTTGCAACAAACCTCCCATCAGGACTAAACCTTGCACACCTAGCAACATTCTAGATATTTGATCCATCAGTCCAATTAAATAGAAAAAAAAAGTTCAGAATACGCTTTTCAAAAAAATATTACAGGTAAGCAGGACATATTACTTGGAATATAAACACACCTTATGCTCAGAAACGGTGCGTGTCTCATGCTTTGAAAAGGTTTTTGACGAACCCTTGGTGTCTGGGCCAGCACTGTTTTCACAACCAATGCACACACA
Source organism: Aquilaria sinensis (assembly GCA_005392925.1). Classification (NCBI taxonomy): domain Eukaryota; kingdom Viridiplantae; phylum Streptophyta; class Magnoliopsida; order Malvales; family Thymelaeaceae; genus Aquilaria; species Aquilaria sinensis. The sequence continues at coordinate 511,149 of SMDT01003301.1, forward strand.
AGTTCTTAATACATAGAGTGTCAAACACATTATGAACCAGAAATATTTTTTAAGCTTTGTTGATATAAGCCTTTTTACTGCTTGCCTCTCAAGCTGTGACAGATCGTATTTGTTAAAATTCTAGTGAAAACGGAGATTTTTTTTTCAAAAGAAAAAAAAAGACCTTTTCTCTCTTTAGGATCTTGGGAACAAGGACGAGTTTTCCAAAACTTCTATCATTGGCAGGAAGAGTTCAAGCACATCAACCATATAGGGAAGACATAGACAGAGGCAAACCAACACTACAAAAGATGTATGCTCGCACCTAGATACAGAAAGCATTTTAATCCAATATTGAAATTGCAACTTCTAACAAAAATACCTGAAATCGATAGGAGGAGCACGGCGGGTCAGGTTAGTGCCATAGGCTAAGGTCCCAGAATCATACAACGGAGAGGACGAAACCCCTCTTTGAATCTCGTCTTTTTCCACTGCAAGACCCTGTTAACATCTTAGAACCAAGCCCCCAATCCTAACAAACAAACACCCTCATAAGCATCAAAGTCTCTTTCTTAATGCTTATCGATAAAATCACCTTTGCAACGAGCTCAAGTAGCCTATTAGAAGGCGCTTCCACGTTTAATGGTGTCATAGTGGCCGCCGCCACCGCCGTTGCAGCCTAGAGAACACAATTCAAATTAAGCAACAAAGAAAGAAATCAATGAAATGCGACGATATCTATATGAGGAAGCTAATAGAGTGGTTTAGTTACCTGGGTGAGATTTTGGTCACGAAGGTGGGCGACAATAAGGGAATATAGCTCTCTATGGAGTCGACCATCTTGCAGCATTTGCTCAAGGTTGCTACTTTCCATTATTTTTCGTTTGCAGCGAAGAAACGACAAAATTGAAATGACAGCCCTCAAGCTCAAACCCCTGTAATTGCTGTTCTGCCCTCGATTGCCGCTGGGGAACTCGACAGCAAGTTCGAACTTCGAACCGCAAAGTTCGAGTAGAACTGCGCAGACTAGTTCGACAAGTAAATAACGTTATTCGTAAATTTCACTTAAAGCCCGTAGGTTTGGATTATTCTTTTTGTCACACCCCACAGCTTTTAAATAGCTCAGTGACCTCTTTCCTTTTAGGGCTAAATCCCCTTTTGAACCTTCAAACTTTGCTAACTCATATATTCTACATCTTAAAATTTAACTCAGTCTGACTCACCTCTCATACTTTGCACCTCAGGATACTTAACCCCTCAACTCATTTAAATAAAGAATGTGTAATGACATGACAAGTTTCCATCATGAAAATAGAGGCTTTAGTTCTTCAATGACTTAAATGAAAAACACAAAGAAGGAAAAACACTTGCTACCAGTTTGTTTCACGTGTGAGGTTGTGTTAACACGTTAAACCTGGGTTGGAGTTGGATGATTCGTGGGTCATTCTAGACCCATAGCTTGCAATTCCCAAATTACCCCTATCATTATTGCCTGTCTTGTCCTCAGTTAAAACCTGCAATGGACTAATGACCTGGCGCTCCATCTCATCGCCCTGCCGTGAAAGAGCACCGCCCATCAAACGAGATCCAGCTCACGGTGAAAGAGCACCGCCCATCATGCATTCGTCCATAGATTCAATTCGGCGGATAATGAGAACATCAAATTCCCTTCCGTGATAAAGTGCCGCCCAACAAACTAGATTCTTTTTTGCAACCGATTCCATGCCTTCATCCGTTCATCCACAATTTAAGTCGCCCAACCAACCATATCTATGTCCGATCAATTCCAAGCCTTCATCCACGATCTGCACAGATGAATAAAAACCATGAGCAGGAAATAGGCGAATCGGCGTAAGGTTGTACCGAGAGGGCCGTCATTAAGGTTTAGGGAAACTTACAAAGCAGTGGCACAAGTTGAGCCACTGAGTGGCTGGCAGACTTGAACAACGGAGTGGCATTAAGCGTAATTTTGAAGCTATTCTTGCTCATTTAGAAATTGGGTAAATGTTGACTTGCCCTTTTGACCGAAGAAAATGTATTTTTAAAACGTGGAAATTTCAAACGAACTAGCCCTCTACGATTTTACTCTACAACAATTGTTTCGCCGGTCCAATGCCGGAGATATTAACAAATCTAGTCAATTCGCCCTCTTCCTCGTTAGGCAATCTTGGCATTTGCGTTGACTATTAGTTTGCTAGCGGCTAGATACTTCATACTTGCGGTGGAAATAGCAATGTGAAATTCTATGTAATCAGTCAAGGAATAGAAAAGCACCTTGCAAAAGCTTAAGAGTCTTTTGACCCTTGGTTCAACATGTTTAGCCTTCGTGCTCACAGCTATGATTTGTCTTACTATTTTGCAAAAATAGAAAGAAAGCACTACAAATCTTTGTTGAACAAGCCCAATCTTTATTGTGATATAAATCATCTATTTGGGAACAATTTTTATAATTAGTGTCAGAATTTTAAATAATTATTAGTAGTTGAATTCAAACTACTGAAATGAAGAGATAAAACATAATTTTAGAAAAAAATTTAAAAACTTAAATGTTCTTCACTCGGCTGGTGTCAAATCAGCCCAAAATGACGGGCGACAGAGAATCTAAATGACTTCTAAGGTGACAAAGCGGTGGAGTTGTTTATATTAGAAAAATGAAGCCTCGATGCTTTTTTGCATGGGAGAGATCCGTCGCCAAGTCTAGATTGGAGTATCTGCTACACGATTGCACTTGGGGTAGTCACCCAGGGATTAGAATATCTCCATCTTCGATTGGAATGAAAGATATACAAAAAAAAAAAGGACCCAGGCAAGCAACCAAAAATGAGATATGCCACTAGGCAGCTGATAAATGTGCAAGCTGCTGAGACAAGCACAGACAGAGTTTGGGAAGATGTCTCTTTGAAGCATCCAATTCGTTGCAGTTTGTGCCACCTCCAGCTACTGAATAACCATTGTAGCCCACCGGTTATTCTTGTTAGCTTGAAATGTGCTCAAACTTCACAAAAGAGTGCCTTATCTTCCTCTGAGACACCCTGTAATTCTAGTTCATTGTCCATTAAGCTTGCCTTCAGCTCTTCAATATCACATTTTGCTTTCACCAGTTTGACCATAAGCTGAGCCTGTCTTTCACTAGCTACGGACTTTATATGCTCAGCCCCGTTCTTGCGCGTTCTTTACTTATGCCGTGTTGTTGGCATGTTCTTCTCGGTGTTTAGCTTCGGCAGTTTCCATAGCAGACCTCAACCTTCCAACCTCAAATTTTTCGGCAACGAAATCTCTTTCTGCAAGCTGCATTTGCTCCCCAGACATTCCATTTTCTCCACTTTCCTGCTTAATACTATCATTGGCAGCATCTCCAAAGGAGCTGCAAGTAGCTTTACTTAGGTTTGCTTCAAGCTTGCTGACAAGTTCTTAAAGTGAGGTGACACGTCCCCTTGACTGTTCTAATTCCGAACCAATGTCATTGTAAGATTCAATTGCTCTCGTGCTTTGGTACCTAAGCGCTTCCACAGTCTGTTTTGCGTTTTCCAACTATTGCAGAGTTTCACAAGCCAAAACTTGAGCCTCAGCTTCAGACTCTTTTGGTTCTTTCAGCTGGTTCTTCATGTCTTCCACAAGAGAGACTTTCAGCCAGGCTTTCACACTCTCGATCACTGCATGCGCAGATTTTTCTATGGTGGAATATGTGCTTTCAGAGTTTGCTTCGGTTTGAAGCTAAATATTAAGTCGCTGAATCTCAGTCACAATAGAATGCTATTTCTGGCCAGTCTGGAGCTCTGGTTGCCATGTTTGATCCTAATCCTGCAAGATCCTTCCTTGCTGAATAGTGTGAGGTTCCTCAGATCCAGCAGTTGCGTCCTCCATGATTTAGATAAATTTATCTCATTTTTGCCTTGTTGAGCTCCTCGAGTGCTTCCATTGCAGATGTTCTGCTTGGCGACTTCCTTGTTATCAGAGAGTGGGCACTAGCATCTGAATCTATTGATAGAGCATTGGAGCAATATTAATACACAACCCATCATCCTAAAAAGGTTGAGAATGTTATATTCCATCAAAGCTTAGAATCTTGTAACGAAAAAGGGAGGGGGTGGATTGGGATCCTCGCCTTTCGTAAAGCATGCAAATAAAATTTGTGTTTGCTAGATTCTGGGGTATTAAGAGACAGGGACCTCTCACCCCTTCCTCTGCTCTAGGTTTAGTACCATCTTGGTACGTAGCAGTGCTTTTCATAAACACCCAAACCATGGAAAGCCTAAAATTACCCACCTAACTTTTGAAAATATGACCTCATAGCGAAGAATGCCACCACATAACTTAATGAATCTTCTCCTTAATCACCATAGAACAAAACCTCATGTTGTTTTATTAGGCCGACGAGTCCATGCACAGAAACAATTCTTGTTTGATGTTTCTCACTTTTTTTTTTTTCTGTGTCAAGGGGAAGGATCATATGTTCTATAGGTGGCATTCTCGAGTCTCTGGAAATGGAATCCGTCTCCTGCAGAAATATCATCTGTCCTTAGACTTCCCGGAAAGAGCTCTGCCATGGGTTGGTATGTTGAATTGTTGATGGCTAGAATTAATTACTGGTCCTCAAATATTATACTGTCCACCCAAGTGGATATATATCAAAATTAACAGATTCAGATGATAGTAAACCAGGACTAGGGCAGTATAATTCTGGGATCTGACAATCATAACCCTGATGGACAAGCAACTCTACATAGAGTCCAATTCGGAAGTACGATCTTAGAATACCATTTTCGGATCCTGGTTATGTTAACTTTGATAAACGTCCACCCAAGTGGACCTAAAAAATTCTCCAAAATTGCTAAATTGTGCAGGTAGAATCAATTAATAAGAACAACTGAAAGATTCATGAATAAGAAGTAAGAACTCCTATCGGCATTTTCAGACGTTTTACCAGTTATCCACAGAATAATGATGGCAATACTGCATCGCCATAACCAAATAAAAGAATGTTTTCAACAACCCTGGCATCCACATAAAGCAGTATAAGGCACAAACTCGATCCCTGTCTTGCTCTAAATTCTAAACCAATGCCCCGGGAGTATAAAACATAGTCCACGAACTCTAAAGTTAACCTCTGTTCAAAATTAAAACATCAAACATGGTCACCTTAAAAATAAAAAAAAAACCATGTTCTAAAGAGAAGCTAAGGTTTGCCACAACACTCGGATCAAGCTCTACCTGCTAGAGGGCAGTAAGATAATGAAGATGGATGATAATGCCAAAACACTCTCAACCTTGCTTGAGGACGAAAATTTTACAATGTGGCTTCGTTAATTTGAGCTTCAATCCCAAGCTACTTGGGATAAGTATTCTTGCTAAACCCTAGAACTTGCGTCTCTTATCACCAATCTGATACTATCTGAGGAAAGCACAGGCTACATCCAATGCAAACAAGATTACAAGAGGAACTATGAGGGTGGGGTGAAAATTATCAAAACTTTGCAACAAAGAATTGTCAATTGGATAATTATAACAATAATCCTTACACTTCGAGCATGTTCTAGAAGTAGCTCACATTGCACGGCGCATCATGTTTTTAGGCTTTTTCACGAAACTTAGTCGAATCTTTCTAAGACGACTCCTCTTCCTAGCCATTTTTTCAGGCAATGTCTCACGTTTCTTCTCCTTCTTCTCCACCACCACTGGTTTCTTCTTGTATCTTGGGTCAACTTCATACATTTTCTGTTCAACTGGCACCCCCTTCTTCACAGCTTCATTGTAAAGCGCATTGGCCCTGTCAAGCCGATTGTGAGCTGACCATTTATGTATTAAGAGTTCATAAGTTTTCACACCCGGCCTGCACCTATCCGCCTTCATCTTCTTGAAAACAGTCATTGCATGCTCAAGCCTCTCGATTCCACACAGAATCTTCAAGAACCCATAATATACCTTGGTATTAAGCCTGTCCCCGAAACCAGAATACTTCATTCTATCAATCATTTCATCTCCTTCTCCCACTCTCGCCGCCTGATACAAACTATTTATCAGTATTAGATAGGTATCTGCATCCGGAAAACACCCCCATTCCCCCATTCTACTGAACAACTTCACTGCATCCTCGGTCATCCTTATCTTGCACAAGTTATTGATCAAGACATTGAATGTCTCCGTGTTCCTAGGAACACCATAAAACTCCATGTCCACCAAAACTTTCTCTGCCTCCGAATGGAGCTGGAAAGGATCCTTCTTCCTACAGAGCTTGCATACACAATCAAGCATTGCATTGTACGCCATTGTCCCTAACTCAAACCCTCCTCTATACATCTCCCCAGCCAACCTCTTTGCTTCATCGAGCTTCCCATCAACACACCAACCTTTGATCAACAGATTACAGATAACCTCATCTGGGAATATCTCGTTGGCCAAGTTATTTACCATTTTCTCTGCATGACTCGCGTGCCCGTTCTCGCACAACTTCTCCACCACCAATCTAAGCGATGCTTTGTCCCGTTTGAATCCGTAATCCCTCTCCATCCTCTCGAAAAAACCGACAACCTGCGTTGGTCGATCTGCCCGGACCAGCCTATCGATCGAAGATTCAAGGGTTTTCGATCCTGCAACGCCATTATTCGCAACAAGCAAATCATGGGTAGCTTTGAAATCCTTCCTCCGACCGAAGTAATCTACGAACAAAGACAGCGTGTCATCAGTGTGAATGAAGTTAGAATTCGACAGAAGCCACTGATTCAGCCCTAAGACCTTCCTCCCAGCTTCGGGGGAGATATTGAGGGCCTGCGAGATCAAAAGAGGGGAGGGCGTGATATGAGAAAACTTGAGCTGAAGCCTCCGCGATATCGACAGGGGATCCGAATCCGGATCCTGGAGCAGCTCTGCGGAGACAGACTGCGCGATCGGATCAATATCCGGGTCGTTCCGGGCCTCAGCATTTTGGGTGGAAAAGAGTCTGGAGGAAGACGCAGACAGAAACTGGAATTTGGGGAAGTTCGTAGGGGCAGAAAGAAAAATGGTTTTCAGAGGGTGGACGCTGTTAGCCGTAGTCACAGCTGGCGGCGGTGGCGAAAAGCAACGGAGGAGCCGCCGGAGTTGCAGAGCGTTTGACGGCGGCATTTTTCCGTAGAGACAGATGAATGAGTTGGGTGCTGGCGAAAAGCCCTGAGGTTTTGGGAGAGGTAGCCTAAACTGCAAATGGATAATTTGGAGAATCGCTTGTTTTGTTTGGGCTTGCTGGAGATGGATGGGGCGATGGTTCGAGTCCAACATAATAGGCTTTTTTGAATTGAGCCCAACATAATAGGCTTTTTCTATTGACGCTTGACGCTTAATATTCCCTAGCGAGTGATGGACTAATTGGGCCAGCATGAAGAAACCATCACAATGGGCCGATAGATAGAGGAATAATACTTCATCTGCTTTCTTGCTTAGTAGCAATAGCAGAGAAAAGTTGTTGAAATGTTGTCGAATTTCTGGTTCGTATATTAGAATTTTATGATTTTGTGATATGAAATAGGTAAACATTTTAATCATATTTTATGATTATAATAATGATTTTGATTAATCCTACGACTGCGATTTACAAAAAACAAAAAATGGTTCATATGAAATCCTGTGGCAATAGTAATAATAATAATAACATATGTGGCAATAGTAATAATAATAATAACATATTCTTCTCATACCGTATTGATCCTAATTCAGGAATACACACTACTTGTCTTGGTTATCTTGCGGTTTCAGTGATACTCCCTAATTATTTGTATGTACATTTTTTTTTTTGGGTTGATAAGCTATTTTGTTGTACATTATACCACTAAAATATTCATGTAGCGACTCACATGTTTCTACTACACTACTTTGATTACCTATTTAATTAGATGCATCCCATATTTTAATCCTTAACTTATTAAACCTTAGCTTCTTGTCAAATAATCATGCTGCTGTTCCTATAGCCCATCATCGTGCTCAAAGTCACAAATCTTCTTTCTTTTTCAATCTATTCTTGTGAAGGAAGAGAACAAAACGTTTTTAGTAGCTTTTTTATTTTATTTTATTTTTAGTTTAAAGGAGCTTTTGTTTTTTAAATGCATCTATCTCCTTCCTCTGGTACACACAGCAGTACTAATTAAACGTTTTTCATTTTAAAGGAGCTTATCTGGAAGAAACTTAGATTGCTGGTCTCCACAACCGCAAACATGCCTTTGGATCTTGAAACAATAATTCTTGTCCTCTCAATCAATTAAAAAGGGCAAAAAATTCTAATGCCCAAACAACGAGCATTTGTTAAGTAAAAAGTTCTACTCATACATGCGAATAATAATGATCAGCAGCGCTTATATAAACGGGTGTGCGTCCATGGGAGCAAATGGATATTGGTTTTCATGTCCTTACCAGACACAGATTAGGTGAAGTGGAACAAGAAATCAAGTAGTTTACGTACGCCCTCTTCATTTTTTTTTCTCTTCATGTGTGTTGGTAATTAGCAAGAATGTTTCTCTTTAGGAATCCACTTTAGATGAAGGGTTTCTTATTCCCAGCAAGATTGGCAGCTCATAAACAATTTTCTCTGTGCCCCATTTTGATGATACTAATTACAAACATTCTACTTCTCCGCTCCAATTTTTATTTTATAGAAACTAATGATAATGTGCCACTTAATCAAATTATATATGTAAGTTTGTAACAACACAAACTCATGATAGTAACCAGCTTCCTGATCTGGAATTTGCATTATATATATGTTTAATTACAGTGGCAACATCTTATCTTTGCAAATTAATGTAATGCACGCTGATCTTTACAGTGACCATCATTATCTTCAGATTTTGCAGAAAAAAAAATAATAGTAAAGATGATGAAGAGGACACATAATTAGGTTTGCTCTGAGTCATGTGGAACCTATTTAACTTTGCAATAGCATTAACAAAAGCCTATTTGGCACCCACCACACAAAGACCAGCTCCAAAGAAAAAATAAAAATTGAGTACCAAAATATATATACTATAAATTAATTTTTGTTATATAGTCTGTCAATTGAAGAGCAAGTCAATCCCATATTGGAATAAATCTGTACATATAACTAAGTGGTCCTACTGAAACCAAACTCGATTTATGGGCTTGCACAAGCGCAGGGCTATTGGACTTTATAAAACACTATTTAAACTTTAAAGTCTTGATAGTGCACTTAGCTCTTACAAAGTTCAATTTTGTATTAAAATTTAAATATATTTTAATTTGCCTTAGAGAAAGTGATTTGTTCATCACTTAGGCCAATTCTATGGCATACTCCTTCCATTTTATAATGTTAATTTTTTTTCTTACTTTTCTTTTTTGAAATTGAGTATGATTTTATTTTCTTATATTAATTATCTTTTCATTTGAGAAATGATATTAAAAACTAATTACAATATTTTATCTAATATTTAAAAAAATTAATTTACATCCCAGCTTTAAAAAATTTTAAAGTGATAAATATATGTTATCGAACATCATTCTAATCAAGGTTATTAAAATCACAATCCTGATCATAAGATCGTACCCTGATCGTAGGATCATACGATCCTACGATCTAACATAGAAAACATTGTCAAAATGTTATAGGATCAAAAGTATGGTAGGATAGTGGTAGGATCGTATTAAGATCACGACTAAAATCGTAGGATCGTAGAATTGAAAGATGCTACCGATCTTACCCAGTCATTGATTTTTGTTGGGGGTAAATTGCATAGATGATCTCTAACATTTAATTTTCAATCCATTTTCATCTCTAGTCTATTAAATGTTCTGTTTAGATCCTAAATTTATTAAAAACATCCTATTTTGATTCTAAATCCTTAAAAACATTTCATTTTAGTCCTCAATTGGACGAAATTTGTTAACTCAAGGTAACTGTTTAATAACAACTTTTTAAAACATAATTTAAATTATTTGGTAACTGTCTTACTGTAAATTTAATATATATAATAATATTTTTACAGTTAATGGATATTTAAATTATCAGTTTTTTTTCTCTGTAAGTTGAACTTATTTCATTTAGAAAGAAAAAACTACTAATTTTAAATTATTTACTTACTGTAAAAAAACATTATACATTTTAAATTTATTGAAAGTTAATTACTGAATATTTAAATTATGGACATTGTACTCTTTTTTAATTTTTCAATAATGTTTTTGTTCATGAATTTCTTTCAAACTTGTGTTGATTATTTTATTGATTATGTAGACTCTATTAAAGTTTGAATTTTACTTGTATTGTATCAATAATTATATTGTATCATTGCTATGACACTTAAATTTTATTTGAGTTTCTAATATAATTGAATTTTTACATAAATTATATTATTTAGACAATAAATTTTAAGCTTTTGGTAGGATTTTACAATCTACGATCCAATTTTACGATCTACGATCCAATCTTACGATCCAAATCTTGTATGACAAAAAATAATCTTAGGTAAGATCTCAATCTTAACAACCTTGATTCTAACTAAACCCGCTATTTAGTGGTCAAGAAATATCTTACATATGTTAAGATAACTAATAGACCGATCCACAGTACCAACATTTTTTTATTTATCCATTAAGCTAATTAAGTATACATGGTTTTTTTAATCAACTATAAAGGTGTATCAACCCAATGAGTCAAACTAATATTTAATTATTACTCCATCTGTTCCACAATGTTTGCAGCATTTTTGTTTGGCATGCATATTAAGACAAACTACTATTTGCTTTTTTTTTCCGTCTTTACCCTTTCTCTTTTCCTTTGTCCACTTTCAATTCCCCATTCTCCTCTGTCCACCTTTGATTCCTCATTCTCCTTTGTCCACTTCCAATTTCTCCATTGCTGTCGTTCTCCTCTATCCATCTCTGATTCCCTTTGCTCTGTCTCCGTGTATTGCCTTTGTCGATCGATCACAATCTTGCTAGCTGGAAGGATCCGACGCCAGAGAGGAGCAAAACGGTCACGTTGATCGGAGATCCTTCCTCTAATTCACCTTGATCAAAGATGCTTCCTTCGATTTGCCTTGATCTGTTGTTGCCTCCGTTCATCCATCATTAGTTGCCTCTCCTCCATCGTCTTTATAACTCACAGCCTCTCAAATTCTCGCCCCAATCTCGCCGCCAAGCCGTTCCTTAACCCACGGCCTCCTTATTGCCTTGCAGATCCTCACCTCGTTCTAGGCTGGAATCGCAGCTAGATGAAAGGAAGAGTAAGAGGAGAGATTAAATGGAGAGAGAGAGAGAGAGAAGAGAGAGAGAGAGAGAGAGAGAGAGAGAGAGAGAGATGTTGGGAAGGGGAGAAAAAGGGTTAAAATGATGGTATAATGGTAAATAGGATGAGAAAAATTACTAAAAAAGGAAATATTGTAAAGAATTTTTGACGGTTTAAAAAGGAAAATGTTACAAAAAATATAGAGCGAAGGGAGTACAATTTAAAATAGCCACTTGTTTTGGTGTACTTTTGCACAAACAAGTCCAAATGAGACTTTGAATCCTCCCCCTAGCACGTCTTAACTTTCCGTTGATTGAAATAATCTTCCAAGTTAATGTTCAATGGTCCGGGTTTCAGCTCAATTGCAGTGAGGTCAAGATCTAATGAAAGCTAGTGAAAACCGCTTAGAACTGTGGACCTAAAACCACTAAGGGCCGGAGGATAGAAAAATAATTCCATTTTCCTCTTCTATTTCTATTGCAATATCTATCCAAAGTTTAAACACCATAAGGAAAGTAACAAGTAACTAAATAAACAATAAAAATGTTAAAAAAAAAAAAGAAAACAAAGAAACAACATGGAGGTAAAGAAATTTTTTTGAAAGATTTTAAATAATAATCCAAAAATAAGAAATAATATAAGGGATCTTCTACAACATTTTTAAAAAAGAAAGATATGAAAATGAAAGATTAAAGTTAAATAAAAAAAAAAGAAAAAAAATAAAGATGTTGGTTTTGCATCCTAGTTGCTGTCTTGTGACTGCTAGAGATGGAAACAAGGTTTGTGGCTCCTTTCACATATGCTGTTTAGGCCTTCTGGAAATTTATTTATTATAGAATATGGTTAAATACATACTTAGTCCTTATGTTATGTGTGCATGTTTGTTTTGGTCCTAATCTTTTCATGTTCAAAATATAGGGTCCCTCAGTACTCATGGGCAAAAAGAAACGTGCAATGAGCAGAAAATTTTACCAATTGGACACGTTGAATCGTGACAAGAAGAACCTAACAGTTTGAAGTACGATTCAATTTTAAAAATACCAATGTTAACCTAATGGGTTCTATTAATGTTCATTTATGAATTGAAATTACGCTGGTATGGGAATAGTTTTCTATATGGGCATATTATACCTATATTCTAAAAGGCGTGGGTTTTGCAATGTTCATGAATGGTGCAAAATAGTACCACTTTTTTATCTTTTTGTTTTTTTGGATGCGATCGATTCTTTTTGAATTTTCATCTCTTTTTGAATTCTTTTTGAATTCTTCCTATTGCATTTTTCATTGCGGTCAACACACATTTTAAGTCCCTGAATTTCTACTCTTTTCCATTTTAGCCACTAATTTTGACCCATGTTACATTTTAGTCCTTAAACTTAATATACTCAACTGGATTCTTTCTATTTACTCTTTTAGTCCCAAACTTTTTTTTTTTGTCTTTTTATGAACTATCTTCTAAAGTAAAAACACTAGTCAGCATCAATTGTTAAACTTTTAATGTCTAAAGCTTTTCCATTTGCTCTAGGTCCCTAAACTTTTTGTTCAATTTTTTTCTTTTCTTTTTCTTTTAATCTTTATTAAGCTAATGGTTATAACACTAATTGATTAAAATAAATTAAACATAATTTTTGTGTTTTGGTCATATCTTTCCATTATTGATAATTGAGTTTTATAGCATGAGTTATTTAATTCAAAAGCTTTATCGTTTAATAAAGCAATTTGGCCCATAATTACTAAAATTGAAAGTGAATTTTGCTAAATAAATTTATCATTTGTATTAAAAATCAAAATTTGAGTTTATAAGATATAAAATTTTTAGTGAATTATTCTTTAATGACAAAAATTCATACATCATTTGAAAGTAAGAACAATATTATGTTTTACAGTATTAGGTTTCGATCGTAACTAATTATTATGATAATAATAAAATTTTAATTAATTAACATAAATTTGTGAACTTTTTAATTATTTATTATTAATATTTATTTTAATGGTAAATTTATCAAAAAAATTACCCATTGCGGGTCAATTTTAAGCCGCCACAAAAGAATCAAGTAATGTTGCGCCCTCAAACACGGGTTGCCTTTGCTTGGTCCGTCAACATCATCTTTAATTTGTGTGCATGATTAGGCTTCAAGCACTATCATATAAGTACTCCATTAGGTTGGGACCATGGCTTAAATTACGACCCCAAATTCAGCCATTACCCTTCCCTTTTCTCTCCCTTCTTCCTTTTTCCTCAGATAATAAGCTTATTATAAACTCATGTTGGAGTTGGAGAAGCATCAAACAATCGAATATTATGATGGTCATACACGCATGACTAATACTAATTTCCCCCACCATCAATTTTTAATTCCTTTCTTGAGACCAATCCAATACATTAATCAATTAGGGCTTTCGGTTCATAATCTAATTGCGTAGGAGACTAGATTTTAACAGATGACAATTGAGACAGTGCTCATAAATTCCATAGTCATAACTTGCGATTCTTAATTCTATTAAATTTTCATGTACCTATATAATCGATGTTGAAACTAATAATTGGGTTCGCAATCCGTCTTTGCCAACAGCTCATGATTGAGGGAATTAGTATACAAAAGGCAGTTTTATTGGGAATCGAATTTGAATAAGAACAATCCGAAACTTACGTTACTTTGTTCAAAAAATATTAAAATAAAAACTATACTTAAATAAATGTATTAAGATAATTAATTAGTTTATGACCGAAATATAATTATTTGTAAAAATAGTTTAAATCTAATCAATCCAATAATAACTATTTTAAATTATCTATACACGCTTGGTTCTAAGTATGTTCTCCCACATTACGGATCAATTAAATAACTGTAGCTTGGAAGCAGTCCCTAAAACATGATTCAGGTATGAAAGATCACATAATTGTCTCTTTAAGTACATGTTATTCTTTCTTTCTTTCTTTCTCCCTGCCTCTAATTTTTTTTTTTCTGTTCGAGTGCGTCACGGTCACACTCAGCTTTTAGGAATTGAAATAAGAAAAGGAATATGTTGGTTTATGATCATGTTTGGCCCAGATGCTCGTTCTCTTGGTACGATTTCCCTTGGTTTATACTTGCATCCCGAATTATGGATCTTGCTCTGCAAAGCAGGGGCTTCAGGGGTCAGACCTGGCGGGCTGCACCTTCATATCCTAATCCTGCCGACTTGATAATTAATTGATCACCAAAAGGTAATTAGCAGTTAATTTCTCGCAATATCATGTAGCACCTATTTATTGTTCATTATCTTGGTGCACATATGCTGGAATATAGATTATTAAACCGATATATTAAAGTGAGAGATAAAGAGTCTCACATTCCCAACTCAACTGCCAATATAATGGGACATCTCAGTAGAAGACATGAGTTCATGTGTTGTCGCACTTTAAAATATCAAATATCTAGAAGTGGTCAAATGTTGAAGTTCTCCAATGTTTCATAAGAAAGGTACTTTATCCCTTAACTTTTTTATAGTAACTTATAATCTTTATACTTGTGATGATTCTGAATATGTTTGTATGTGTATATATATACAGTGAGAGAGAGGGAGAGAGAGAGAAAGGAAGGCATCGAAAAGCTAGATAGGCATAGCAAGCCTAGCTAGTACAAGCAAAGGTTTTTTTTTTCTTTAAATACTCAGAATCATTACAAGTTGTTTAAAATCTATAGAACTTCAAACCATAAATTACAATGTTGATGTACAATGTACCATTGGTGGATTCAAACCAAGTTAGTGACCCGAGACACCCTAGTGCTTTGTCACTTTACCAGCTGCTACAAACAGCACCAATAAATTAGTTGATTTGCTGCTAATTTAATTTAAATTAGATAAAAAAATTTATACTCATTAAAATAAGGAAAGAAAAAAGCTATGGCATATTCAAAAGAATACTCTTTCACACGAGCAACCAGCTAATATTGTGCTTTAAAAGAAAAAAATAAAGAATACTCTTTTACACCCGCAACCAACAAATATTTTGCTTTAAAAGAAAAAACAAAGAAGAGAGGTAATTGGTTCCGGCAGATGCATCCATGCACAAACAGGTAACCTGCAGCTAGCACTTGGATCTTAGGTAGCTTGGATACTATCTTGGACTAATATGAGTCCTATAATGAATGAAATATTTTTATAGATACGAAGATTCCTATAATGAATAAAATATTTTTATAGATACGAAGATTTAGTTATATATAATTTTTGTATTTTTTTTTCCATTTTTATCCCTAAAATTAAAATTAAATTTTTTAGATATACGGAGAGTTTAAATAAGAGTTATAAGTTAAATTATATGTTAATATTTATAAAAAGGGAAACGGTTTAATTTTTTCAGGATGACAAAACAAATATAGTTCGTCCCTTCTAGAAGGGAGAAAGTATCTAAACTGTGTCATTTTTCTTTCCTTTTTGGTCGGGTTTTCCTAAGGCTTCAATACCTCATGCTCCATGAACTATTAGTCTTCAAACAGATGAACCTCAAACTATGACTTTTTATAACTCAGTTCCTTAACTATTAAAGATCGAACAGATGACCTCTTAACGTGGTCATGCGATATCATATGGATCACCCAATCATCCATCATAATGGTAGCTTAAGTCTCTATCACCTAGTAGTTAGATGTAAATGCCGCCTGCTCCTGTGAACTATAATCACTCTAACTGATAACACTTTCATCAACCATGTATAAAAAATATATTTATATATTCTATTATAGTATTGGATTTCAACATCTTCTAGAAATGAACTTTACATAAAATCATAAATTTAATTTTTAATTAATTCATAATATTATTTTTACTAAATATATAAATATTGAGTTATACTAATATTTACATACATTTTTTAGTTATTAATTATTTCTTACTGATTTTATCTTAATTAATTATTTCTCGCACACACCATAAGCACCACTATGACTTTGTGATAACTTAAAACGAGAAAACTTTATAACACTACAAAACTAAAGCAAAAATGCGACTAAGCTTTCAGTTGCATATTAGTTTCAGTAGTAGGCCACTAAAATCTCAGTCCCTATCTTAGTGGCACAAATATTAGTCATTACATGGTCACGACTGAAGGGTGACTAAAAAACTCAATCACTCAAATGGAGTGTGACCCTAAGCTCGGAGCAACTGAATGCTTGGGTGCTCACCTTAGCCACTGCCAGTTTAGTTGCTCACAACCATTTTGTTTTTTATTTATTTTAATTGTGATTATTAGAATTAAAATAATTACATGCAGTTTAATTATTTTAAATAAATTGGTGATGAAATTAAAAAATTAAATGAAATAATTAATTAATTTTTTTTCACTTTTAAGTTAATCATGACAAGGCCATGGTGGCGTTTATGGTATGTGCAAGAAATAATTAATTAAGATAAAATCAATAAGAAATAATACTATAAATTAATTAAAAATTTTAATTTATTATTTTATGTAAATTTCATTGTTAAGAGATATTGAAATTAAATATAATAAAATAAATAAATATGGTTCTATACATAGTTAAGGGGGTCATTTATCCAAGTGGTGATATATAATTCATAGTAGTGGGAGGTATTTAAGCCATAATAAAATAAATAAATATATTTTTGTACATAGTTGAGTGGTTCATCTATTCGAGTGATTATGATTCAGGGAAGTGAGAGGTATTTACTGTTAATGACGGGTGATAGATACTTGAGCTGCCATTATAACTGACGACTAGGTGACCCATATAACATCATATGACTATGTCAGGGGTTTATCTATTCAATCTTTAATAGATGGGGGGCTTTGTCATAATGAGTCATAGTTGAAGGATTTATTTATTCAAGTGGTAGTAGTTCAAGATAGTAAGAGATATTTAAGCCTTTTTTTTTCTAATTGCCATTGTTTAGTAATATATATACTTCATTTGTCCCATATCTATTGAATCATTTGGTTTTCCATAACAATTAAGAAAGTGAAGAAAATTTATGTGTTGTTTTCACTTTTACCCTTAACTTTTTTATACATATAAAAAAAATTTTGAAAAAAATTATTATTGAAATAATAGTTTGAAGGAGAGTGTGGTAACATAACTTACTAAATATTGCAAAGATTTTAGAGTCTTTGACTACCCAAATAGAATATGTTGAAATAGTTTTAAGACAAATGGAGTATTATACTTCATTCATCCTGAAAAAAGAACATTCATCTTAAAAAAGGAGTATTATTTTGGGTAGTCCCAATATCTTTGCAACATTTATATGTTTGTTTAACTTTTTATAGTCAATTTTCCATATTTCAACTCTCCCTTTAAAATTATAATTAAAGTTTTTTTAAAAAGTACAATTGATCTCCCTTTAAATTTTTTTTTTTTGCAATATCTATAGCAATGTTTTAATGTTTGAGGGATATATAGAAGGAGTTGTATGTGGTTGAAGAGCTATATATTGTGATGGTAGTGTAAATTAAAATGGCATGTGCGTGTTAGAGTTTTTGAGCTCATTACTTGGGAGGAGCGAGGAATCGAATCAGCCTCTGAAGGACCTTAAAAAGCTGCCTTATAGCCAAAGTATTCGATTAGTTGGCTATAGCTGTCGTAACCAAGCATATATATTTTGTACTAGTATCTAGTGGAAATGCCAATTCTGGAAATACATATATTGATCTATTCCTTACCCTGATAGGCATCCGAGTGCGACCAATTCCAAATATACATGTCCATATAAAACTTTTCTAATAAGATGAGAATAAGTTTCACTTGTGCAAGCGGTACAGTTACATATGATGAATATGTCACAGCTATTAAAATCAAGTTCTATCACTGTTGTTTTATGCTGTAAGCATTGTTCCCTACATATCAATTGTTATTCTAAAATAATTTACAAATAATTGTTGTTCCTCTCACAATAATTGTTGTTTTATGTAATATTGTTTCTTTCGGTAAATAATTCTTCTTCTGTCATGCTTTAATTGAAACGTTTTCCTGTGCTCATTTTTTAGGCATCAACATTTGTTTTTTTTTTCCATTTTTTCCCTGTTTTACCTTTTTCTTCCTTATCTTCCCCAAAGCTCTTGTCTGCCGTTGCCCAAAAGCTTCGTTCTCTTTCATGCCCCCTGAGACGCCATCATCCAGATTGTCGCAGGAGAAGATTCGGCCTTCCATCCAACCTTTCACCTGTGATGGGGACACTCGGCTATTTGCTCCCTGCTTTCTCAGGCTGCCACTCTCTCCTATCCAGCCGCTCATCAATGCTGATTTCATTAGTTTGGCCCGATTTGGGCTTTTTCTCCCTAAATCACCACCTAATAGAATCAAGGAAGTGGAGCTAAGTGACAATGATGTGGGTGATATCGTTGGTGGTGGAGGTGATTGTGGCGGCCTTAGCGGCAAAGGTGGAGGTGGTTCTAGCTACAAAGGTGGCACTGATTCTAGTTGAAAGATTCGTCGATTCACTGATTACTTCTCTAGCAATGGTGGTTGTTATTGTATAAGGGAGGGTGTGAGAGATGAGGAAGAGCAGAAAGATTACATGAACCTATTTGTCAATAGAAGAAATTAAATGATTAATCAAAACTATAGAATTGTCGATAACTAGAACTGCGGAGGCTTCTGGGATTAGAAAGGAAGAGATTGCATGAGAGATGAGAGGTGCATGTGAAAGATGATGAGAGAGGTGACCAGAGCAGTTGAGGGAGTGGAGAGATGCTGTGTGTGAGAGAAAATAGGGGTAAAATAGGAAATTGAGCATACAGGAGTTATGAAAAGGGGAAATGTTTCATTCTTTTTTTGATAGCTTAAAAAGAAAAATGTTGCATTCTGTTTTAGATGGATGAAGTATTATTCAATTAATATGGATTTATTATTCCATAAAATACTATTCATTCAGTAAGAAAATGTTCTTGAGGCAGTGAAAGTCTTGTATTTAGTAAGTTACTAATGGAATGCACACAAACATACACATAGCAAACAATAGGTTCTGTCATTGATATGCCCCACATTCAAATTGATGTTCACTTCAACCTTAAATGTTATTCTATTCATAAGAATTTATTGGTCCATAAATGATGTTCATTTTATAAGAAATGTTATTTCAAACATGGCGGCGGACTTGTAAATAAGGTGACTTTTAGCATGGTAACATTTTTATAAGTAAGACAATAGTGTAAGTGTATAGGAGTGTACTTCGTGCACCATCATTATCAATAACACATATATAAAATTGAGCATCATTTGTCATAAATTTGGAATAAATTCATTCTTTAAATTTATTAAGTTGATTATTTAACAATAAAGTCTACTTTTATTTTTATCTTCTTACATTATGAACTATTTTTTGATCTAGAATTGGCTTTTGCGATTCCCTAAAAGATCTATATTTATCTTTTTATAAGTGATAAAAATGTTTTTCCTTTCATATTCTCAATCTATTTATGTAGTACTGCTCTTCATTTAGATTAAATTTGAAATTGGGATAAATTTGGTTTTTTAAAAATAATTTTTAATTAAAAAACTAAGATATAATTGACTTTTCATAATAAATTTGGCATTCAAATTTTCTAAACTTAATTTATTTTAATTAAAAAGTCTTTTCATAAGTACATGCATGCATTATCAAGACACCAGTTCCTTTGTTCTCATAATTATGTATAATTAATTGAATATATTTTGGAAAGTATCTCTTTATATCTTGGCCACTCCATTGTCTCCTTTCCAAACATATATTGAAAACATTTTATTTCATGATAATGATTTTTCCCATTTACCACATATACCCATTTTTTTTATATGATCGCTGTTCCAAAAACTTATAAAAAATCCTTCAAACTTGTACAATTTTGTGTTTCCTCATACATATCTCCCTCATGTGAATATATCTTTTGCTCTTCCCAGAATCTCTATCATAATAATTATATATTGAGTTTATTTTTATATATCTAATTGTCTCTTTAGATATCTTACTACCACACAATTGAAGTAAAATCTAATTCAATCTTACTTTATCTTTTCTTATATGTACATCCTTTGTCTTCTACTACCATGTTTTCAATGTGTTAAGGTTTTTCTTTTTTATGATCAACATTTGTTATATATATATATAAGTATAAATAATTCAAGTGTGGAACAAGGATCCATTGTAAAATTTCAATTCAAGCTTAAAATTTTGGTAACAACAAGTGAGTTGCTTAGCTAGATAGTAAAGACTTTTGTTACAGCTTACAAATTTAAAATGTTTAGAGATATATTGTAATATCGACTCAAACCCTAATACTCAACTTTTCTCTTCGTTCTCTTAAAAAAATCCCTCTAACCTAGGATTAAGTGGCCAAATCTAGTTGATTTTCTAGCTGAATTTGGCCATGCCTCTTTAATTTCTATGCTATTTATTCAAACATTTGACTTTGTTAGTAAAATTTTTTCTTTTCTTTTACTAGATCCAATTTTTCTTCTCGTTATCAAATGAGGTGAAGGAGTTGCAGATTTAAGAGGTCACAATAGTGAGTTAGTGTTTGTTTGTTTGTTTATTAGTCTAATCATTATGTTAGGTTTGTATCCATCATTTTTTGGGTTTGCTTCTATCAGTCTGCAAGTTTGAATACCGAGTATATTCATGTATGTGTAATACAATATCACAAAGATACTATAAGTAACATGAGTTGAGCCTATTATTTTTGTGGAGTTCAATGTTCTATCTTATTGGTAAATGCCGTATGATATACAGTTAATGTAAAAGAATTTTCATTAAAAAAAGATATATTGGATGTTGGGATTTTTATTTATTTTTTGTTAAGTCATTGTGCATATATAGTATATTCTAGAGAACTTAATATTTGGATAAGTTTTATTTATATTTTCTCATAAAATATGTTTCAGTAAAATGGTCAATTATATAGCATTAGATTTGGGCTTATAATTTATTTTGATTCATATTTTAGATAATGAATTTGGATCATTTTTCCAATTATCAATCTTTGAAAGAGAGATTGGTACAATCATACAAATATTCATTAGATGATGTCATTTGTTCTAAGTAATTGAAAACAAGACACATTTTTTTTTCATAATTAGAAACCAAATAAAAAGCTAAAGAAAAAAAAATGCTGCCAGCTAATGAACAACTACTATTTTATACCAGGGAACTATAACCACATAACATTGAGGACTTGCTTCAAAGTTTGCGATGATTTGCTGGATTATGAGTGATAAGCATGGAATAGTTAAGATTGTTCTTCGCAGTGCTTGTAAAACCTAACAAGATACTTTTGATAATACTACATAGTTTGAATACAATGCAAAGCATGACTCCAAACCTTAAGTAATACATATAAAATTAATTATTAGAGAGATCCAAGTCATATTCATGTGGAGTAGTAAATTTATCCTGATTTTTTTATGTACTGTAAAAAAATTAAAAGTTCATATATAACATTGTAAAAAGAGTACCTATATGGTACACTTGTTGTAACTCACTACTCCATCACTTTCGCATTATTTACAGAAATACCACCGCATTTTGAACAATATATTTGTTTGAATGGAACATTATTATATAAAATAATACGTTTGTTTGAGAAGAACATCATATTTGTCTAAAGAGAACTAAACTTTACAGAACAATACATTTGTCTGAAGATAACAATATTTATTATTGAACCAAACACTATTATTTATAAACAATATTTCTTCCAAAATTAACAATTTTTTATAGAATACCATATTTGTAAAAATTGAATAGCACTTTTTACTGAATAGAATAACATAATTTACAAAGAGTACATCTCACAAAAATGAACAATATATTATAGAACAACATATTTATCTGAATGGAATAATATTTCTTATTGAATTGAATAACATTATTTATAAACAGTATTTTTTCTAAAATTAACAATATTTTACAGAACATCATATTTGTAAGAATGAAATAATATTTTTTACTGAAAAGATCAACACTTATGACTTAAAGGAACAATACTTATTATTGAATAGAATCGCACTTACCACGAACAAAATATCTTACAATATGAATAATATATTACAGAACAATACATTTGTATAAATGAAACAACATTTATTACTGAACGAAACAACATTTATTACGAATAACACATCTCACAATATGATCAGTATATTACAAAACAATACATTTGTATGATTGAAACAACATTTATTACTAAACAGAATAGTAATTATTACTAAATGAAACAGTATTTATTACGAATAACACATCTTACAAAATGAACAATATATTTAATTGAATGAAACAACATTTATTATTGAACAGAATAACACTTATTACGAGCAACATATCTTACAAAATGAACAGCATATTATAAAACAACACATTTGTATGAATGAAATATCACTTATTATTGATTGGAACAATAATACGAAATAAAACTATATTTGGCTCTAAATAAAAATTGAGTCTTTTAGCACTATTATCAACGTACTTCTTTGGACAACTTTTACAGATGGCAACCTCCACCGTTAGGGTTGCCTCCATTATGGCATCCTTACCTTCAATCTTCTCTTCATTGGACATATTCCTATGATGAGTTCAATTCACACTTACTTGGACTCATCATCGGCCATGTAATTGAAAGAGCCGATACATTATGACATCCACTGTTGTTCAATTCTTATAAATTTGATGTTCTGTAAAATAGTATTAATTCGGGAAGTAATATTGTCTGTAAATAATATTCTTTGAATAAACATAAGAAATGTTGTTCATTTCAAACAAGTGTGTTATTCTATAAAATGCTGTTCTCTTTAGACAAAAATGTTGTTCAAGGTGTGGTGGTAATTTTGTAAATATCACAAAAATATGGGTGCAACACTCAAATCGAAATTATTTTATCCTCAACATTGTAAAAAATACTACCTCTATTTCAAATTGTTTACACCAAATTTAAATTAAATTTAAGTTAAAAAACTGAAATGAAGCAAAAAAACCTGGGACAAAAGAAGTAAGGGAAAGTTACAATTACCTCATGAGGTTTACCCTAACCTACAATTTGCACCTTTTATTTTTGAAAACTTATACTTTGCCCTATGATTCTTTTATACTATCCGATAACAACTTCTGAAACTATAATTTAAACTCTACCACAGTCATCTTCAAGTAATGTCAGTCTTTTCAATATTTTTTTTATAGTTAATAGACATTTTAAATTATTGGTTTTTCCTTTCTATAAATATAATTTTCTTCTTATAAATGCATAGGAGTATTTTTTAAAGGTTAGTTAGTTATGAAAAAAATATCAAAAATCTTGAAATTACTGGAACATGATTATCAAACAGTCTAATTTAGGATTTTAAAAGTTGTTGTTGGATACTATAAAAGAAGTATAGAGTAAATTGTAGGTTTTTTAAAATAGAAGGGGATAAAATGTAGATTAGATCAAACCACATGAGGGTTTTTGTAATTTAGCCGATGAGTAATTATAAAAAGGACAAAGAGCTAGCTACAACTCCTGAATTTTAGTGGCAGAGCCAGGATTTTTTATTCAGGGGAGCGAGTCTGGAGGAGAGTGATGGCGTCACGGTGAGGTAAAATTGGAGATTGAGACTAAGTCATACTAATTCAAAGATAAGAGAACAACTCGTACGAGTTAAAAAAGTTAAAGAACTAATAGTGTATTTAAGCCAGGTTAGAATATTTGTTTAAGGCTAGAGAGAATAATTACTCATTCGATCCCTACTTTTTTTAGAGTTTACCTCATTGCCCGTTCATTTTTATATTCTTCCATCATTTTGGAGGGGCAATAATGTATATTTAACCCCTAATTTTTTTTTTGAATTGACCAATTAAGAACCTATTATCTAAACCTTTCTAAAATTTTTGGGGGGCAACACCACCCTCTGCCCCAATGGTGGTCCGCCACTGCGAATTTGTATACCATCAAACTGAAGACGTGCATGGGATGCGAACCTATTCTGTTCCGGGCCATGGTCCATCCGCAAAGGGAAGTACCAAATTGTAATAATTAAAGTAGAGGAACCAAATCGACAAAATGGCCACCATTTAGCCTGTGGCTATCTGTCGACAATAGGCACCAAACGTGCGATTGGGCAGCTGGACGGGGTGCCGATAAAGCAAAAATATTTGTCTAGCTAGCTTCTGAAATCGATGGCCAAGAATCAGCTCTGTTTTTTATCTTTCGTGATGAGGAGGTAGAGGCAGCATATTATCATAGTTAAAAGCAGAAGAACCAAACCGACAAATCAGTACCATAAAAACGACCTTCCTGATAATGATATATACCCCATACGATACATTCATCTTTTACCAATTATATATATATAATAAATGCCAAAGGGTTTTTCACTATTCATTAAATAGTCAATGAAATGATATTGTTTTAATTTTTTACTTTTTTCCCATCACTTTACTACATACGATGTCATTTTGGGTATGATGTTGGCTATTAAAAAATTTTACTTCAATTTTTCAGTCATTTTTTTATCTCTAAGATTATGGAATTTTTTTTTCCTACTTTAACGTAGGGGTTCAAAAATCTAATTTATACCATTCTCATAAGAACGTCGGATCGATCATCGTACTTTTCCGATTCCCAATTTGCTCACTATTCCCATGTCCATTTTTATTCGCATGCGTGTGTACTAATTGATAATGAAATTTTAGAGACAGATAAATCACTCCGCGCAAATTTATATACTCATATAGCATGTCTAGTTCGCATGCATCTGTGTTTGTATATCGGTTAAGTTAATTTTCTGAAATTCTACACAAAATAAATATTCCACAAATTTGGATAACTGTGAACGTATTGGATAATTCATCTTGTTTAATTCCAAATCTAATCAATAGCGTTTAGGATCCCACTCTATATCTTAGATAGTAGAATCACATTTTTCAACCACAACATAAATAAATTAGGGTCTTCTGTTTGAGCTTCAAACCTGTTACCATTTAGGCCCAATTATGAGGTAGAGTGTTTCATAAAGAGAATAAAACTTTTATTTTTATTCGTTTTAGACCTTTTTCGAGTGTGACAAAGTAAGCTAAGTGTGTATATATAATAGAGGTGGCAGAGGTAGGAACAGGATAGAGAATGGATCAGGCAAAGAAAAAAAAACAAGGAGGAAACCGCGCGTAAATCAAAATTGAAATGCCAATGGACGAAAATGGACAAGAGTGTAGAATGTTAAATTTGGATATTCTAGTCTTTTCCTTTTGATGAACGAATAAATTAAAAAGGAACAAAGCTTTTCACAGGCACGTTTGAGGAATAATATCTGAGGTTTAGATCCTCGAAGAGGTGACCAATTTCATTTTCGGCCTCAGGTTCTTATTCCTAATCATTTAAAGCGCTTCTTGTACATTCTTGTGCTAGAATCAAAGAATATAAGCCAGAAAAGGCTAAGTCTAATGTAAACCATATCTCTTATTTTTATATATATTTACATTCCAATAATATTTTTATAGTATAAAATAGATGTGAATCGTGAAACATCATATCTCAATTTTCATAAAAATTAGTGAAACATCATATCTCAATTTTCATAAAAATTAGATATATGTATAAGTCAAATGATAGATATAAATGAAATTAGTGTACAAAGAAAGTGAAGTATATGTATAAGGAATATGAGACATGTGTATAGATAAGAACATTTTTTTTTAATTTTTTTTAATTTTTGGTACAAAGACGAATAAAAGAAGAAAAGTAGAAGAAGGAACAAGAAAAAACTAATGGTGCACAAAAGCCACCTAAAAATACCAATCATCAAGTGCAGTCCAACTCCAAGGGGAGGATTCTAGATAGGGATGATAAGTGGGTGAGTGAAATCTGTGATCCACGGATATCCACACACGACGTGCAAATAAACAGGTAAAAATACCTGCGATAAGGTGGACATGGGTAGCAAATTATACCCGTTTAGTGGGTACAATCGGGTGGTAGGTAGAGGGTATCCATCCCAGGTAAATTTGCCCTGCCCACCTGTGAAATCTGCAAGCATAAATTTCCTACTTATTAATTGTAATGGGATGCAATACCTACATTTAACTAATATTTGATACTAATTCACATTTTTTTGAATGTATGTTATGATTTTGTATATTTTATGATTTTGTCGTATTATATGTAGCGAATGACTTTGTATGTATTTTTTATATTTTATTTTTATGAAATTTTAAAAAAAAACACAATTTAAACCATGGGTTACATACGGATATGGATTACCCGCAACTTGTGGGCACGGGTGAGATGTTTCGCCCACAAATACCTGTGAAGTCGTGAGGACTAAAAAAACTGTGGGCACAGATGACGGGTTAAGGGTATCCATATTCGATCCGCACAGTTGTCATCCATAATTTTGGAGAACTCTAACTCCAACTTCCATCGCAAGCCCCAAAGAATCCAACAAATCCACACAATGGTTCCCTTGTCAGATTACATGATCAATATGATCTACCTATAACTCAAGCATCAAGATGCAGCATTCTTACACAATAGCCCCAAGTGGTTGGGATGAAAAATCAATGCTCAGCAAAACCACTAAAAAAGATTGCTAGTTTTAACCAAGCAAGTCTGAACTTCTAAATGACAAGCCAGGAGGAGACCCTTTCTAAGCCCTATTAATTCTACCTGTAAAACACAACAACAACCAAGATGGGCTACAAAATTGGCACACCAATTACCACTATTATCATGAAATAAGCCGCCAACAACTGCAACACCACATCGAGAGACCACTCCATCCATATTGAGCTTTAGATACCCCAATGGGGGAGGGAACCATCTTAATAGATGGTTTGGCTTAAGCACCAATGAAGTCAGAGATTTGAAAGTATCAGTCACCTCTTTTACTTCACAAGTGGCCATCTTTAAAATGATTGAAGACCAAAGTAAGAAATGTTCAAATCTTGCTTTGCTATGCATTTTCCAAATGTGCTACAAGGCTAAAGCAAAGAAAGAAGGCGAAAGGATCTGGTGAAGGCCAGGTTGGTTAAAAATGCAATTATCAACCACTTAATCCTTCCATGGTTACAGAAGAAAGGAGGATAAATTATCCTTTAGAATAATCAATGCCCAAAAATCCACTGCCAATTGACATCGACAAAAGATATGATTTATATCCTTCTTTCCAAACAAACAAAATGCATATTTGGAAGTGACTTGAATCCCTTTCCTCTGAAGCTGAGCTGATGTCAAGATACCACATCAAATAACAAGCCAAAGAAAGCATTTGATTTTTTTTGAAAGAACAGAGCTGCCAAATCCAACTAAGATCCTTACTTCTACATATGTCATCTAACTCAAGGGCATGCAAGTAGATTAACCTTACCAAAAATGTACCATTCGATTTGCCTTTCCAGAACAAACTAACCTAAACCTTGTGCGTATGAGGAATGGAGATATTTTTTATCCATTCGTAAATGTCATTAAACCAGAACTTATGAATTCATGAAAGGTCTAACATCCATTATTAGAAATGACATCACTGACTCTCAGCTTTTAAAGATCTCAATTAATTGGATTTGGGGCTGACAAAGATAAAGGTAGCATACCACCCTAACTATCCTCTTAAAGATGAATTTGAGAACCATCACCAACTTGTTATAAAAAGCTCTACTTAAGAACATCTCAACAATTCAATAAACTCCTCCAAGTATAAAATCCACCACCATGCTTTTAATACTCCAAGTAAGAACCACCTTTTAAATATTTTGATTTAAAAATTTGGCACCAAAAATGGTTTGTATCCACTGTTAGTTTCCAACCTACACTAGCCAGGAGAGATTAATTCATCAGGGAAGCTCGTCTTATCACAAGGCCACCAAAATACTTAGGGGTACAAGCTTTCTGCCACTAATCAATGCAATCTTTCTCTTCTCATCCGTGCCTCCCCATAAAAAATCATGACACTTTCTATCAATCTCATTGCAAATGCCAATGGGAAGCAAAGTGGTATGTATGGCATAAATTGAAACTGCCTAAAGAACAAAGTGAATAAGAGTTCTTCTTCCAATGAGTGAAAAAAGCTTATTTTTCCAACCTGTAAATTTACTACACAACCTTTCAATGATAAATTGATATTGAGCAACCGTTACATGCCCATGAAAAATTGGAACACCTAAGTATTGGCCCAGGTCTTTGGTGAGAAAATTTCCTCAACCCGCAGTCCAAGAGTTGGTGACAGAAGCAGAGATGCTAGGTGAAAAGAAAAGTCGAGACTTCACATTATTAACCACCAACCTTGATTCTTCTGCAAAATGGGAAATATAACTTACCATCTCTAGATGTTGTCATTCTAACATTTCAATAAACAACAACAAGTCATCAACGAAGAACAAATAGGACACTTCCGGCCCATTCTTAACGAAACTGAAAGGCTTCCAACCAACCACACTAACATAATACTGAATACGCAAGGACAACCTTTCCATACGTAAAATAAAAAGGTAAATGGAAAGAGGATCCCTTTGGCGTAAGCTCATGCCTAGTTTGAAAAATTCTTATGTCTCCCCATTCCATATAATTACAAGCTTCACCAAGGTGACATAAAACATAATAAGATCCACAAGTTTTGGCGAAAAGTGAAACTTCAATAAAACTTGTTCTAAAAAATCCTAGCTTATACAATCATAGGCCTTATGAAGGTCTATTTTTACTACTACTGGCCCTTACTTACCAAAACACTTTTTTTATGATGAACAATTTCTTGTGTAACAAGAATATTATCATGTGTGTGCTTTGTCCTAAGATAAAACTAATCTGAAGAGGGCCAATAAGACGTTTCATCAAGGGACAGATTCTATTAACAATAACCTTGATAAAGAGTTTATAGCTTGTATTGAGAAGAGTAATAAGTCGGAAGTTAAACACCTTATTTGTGGGCAAACATTTAGGAATAAAAGTGGCCAATCCTTTTTGCATTTCCTTGTCAAAGGATCTTAATGCAAAGGCTTGAGAGACAAAACACATTAGATAATCTTTTAGGTGATCCAATAACTTATGGGGGAAAAAAAGGCTGAATTCCATTTGGCCTTACTGCTTTAAAACCCTTCATACTAAAAAAAGCCTTTTAACCTCCTTCAAGGTAATTGGTAATGATAAAGACTCAACTATATGCAGCTTTACTATTGGGTGAATGATTTCTCCACTATGAATTCCCTGTAAAACCTCTCTTTAAGCAAAAAGATTAACGAAGAGTTTATGCACATGAGATTACAAAATAGCTTGATCCATCACCCAAACACTATTGATTTGTAAGGCTGTTGCCTAATTTGCACATCTTCATTTAAGTGTGGTCACATAAAAAAATTGTGTATTTCTATCACCCTGTTGGATCCAATCAAGTCTTAATTTTTTATGCCACAAAAGATCTTCCTGGGAAATGACCCTATTACAGTCTGCTAACAAATTAAATTCAAGCTCTTGCAAAAAGTCTAAATGCCCATAAATGATGGATTTTTTTATCCTTGCCAACCTTGCCAGAATGCCTTTCTTTTATTTAAAAATATTACTAAAGGCATCCATATTCCAAATCCTGACTTGTTGGTTAAACTCAGATAGATTGACACTTAAATCTACTGACTTATTAGCCCAAAAGCTCTTCAAAAAACTTAGGAATTCCTTGTAAGAAAGCCAAGCAAACTCTCATCGAAAGGGATGACATTCGCGAGCTAGGGTAGGTAACCCGAATAATTTCAAAATAATTGGAGGATGGTATGAATGCCAACATGGAAGGTTTAAAAGTTGAGTTGAAGGAAAAAAAAAAACCTGGTTGTGTCATTGATAAGGACCCTATTCAAACAGTCCTAGTCGATAACTCACTTATCCACCTTATGAACCCATGTAAAGGTAGGCCCCGAAACAACCATGTCAAACAAGGAGCACCCATCAAGCAATTGTTGAACCCTATTAAGATGAGGTAAATGGTCTTTAACAGGACCCTAATAGTCTTCCGACTGCCAGAAATCATTAAAATCCCTCTTAACAAACCACAAGCAGGTCATTTCAGGGGAGAAATCTTTTAACCACTGCCAAAAGAAAGATTTAAAATTGAGACTAGGCTGAACATACACAAAGGAGAAAAAACTTTCTTAATTTTGGACTACATAGGAAACAGTGATGCACTGATCATCACTATGTAAAACCTGAAAATTTAAAATATTTCATTTCTAAACAGCCAAAAACTACCAGTAAAACCCCGAGTAGGAACCACATACTCTTCATGAAAGCCTAAGAAAGATTTGAAATCAAAGATGGTAGGAGCTGCTACTTTAGTTTCTAACAAACATAACAAATTAGGGGAGAACTAGTAGTTAATCTTCCTACAAATATGACGAAAATGGTTATTCTTAACATCTTGACAGTTTCAAGTAATGCACTTTATTGGAAAAAAATAATAAAGGAAATAGCCATCAATGGCCAGCTACCAATGGCCAATCTTTATTATACACTTGCCCACTTGGAGCATCGACCATAGGAGTAAAAAATTCTCCAACACCAAGGGTGCAAGCATCACGGAATAGCGGGTAAGCATTGCGCTTTTGAACTACTTTTTCCTAGGTCCCTCTATCTTTCGCAAATTCACAATCACTTAAAGAATAGAGATTCAAAAAAACAATTGAGCTCTAACCTAGGACCCCAGAGTTATTGGTCAAGAGGTCTAGCAAAGAATCACGAGACATCTCCATCCTACCAACCCCTTTCTTCCTAGTTTTTTTAAACTATGGAGTCTTACCCAAAGAGATAGTTGACGAGCCCACATGAACCTATAATTCCTTCCCCCTACTAAACCTTGGAAAAGTCCTACCTACGACTACCTCAGGTCTCTTATTTTCCTTATCAAAAGCTTCTAGATTCATAATGTTGTGGTCCTCACAGTTCATGGAGTCCTATTGTTGGAGAATATCAAAATGATTTCCGTTAAAAATCAAGGATAAACTAGTACCTACCTTATATTGCACCCTATTATGTCATGATAGATGAGTTACCAACATAAAGGGGCCATATGAGCTTTCCTTTATTGTTCCCTAATTGTTAAAGTTAGCTTTATTCACTACTACCCCTTTACCTATAGCATGTGAGTATGATCCCACATCAGCCTCTTTCTGTTGACCAATGCAACCCGAAGTTGAATGCACTTCACCTTGAGCTACATTATTTTACTGGCCTGACACAAAGCAACGAGATGGGCAAACATCAACCTTGTGGCTAAAGGCTCCAATATTAAAAAAAATTGTATATAACCATTCATATACCACCAATTGATGTTGCCCATTAACAATTATTTGGGACTTCAAAGGTTTACTTAAGTCTAGTTCTATACATGCCCAAGCAAAATTTCCTCTAAATTGTAAGGAAGAAACTTGATCTACTTTAATTGGAGTCCTAAGAAGACTTGTAATTTTTTGGAGAACTTTTTCTTTAAAATAATCTAAGGGTAAATTAGGCAACCTTACCCATGTGATCACATTAGTCACCTTTGTTTTGGATGCCCAAAATTCTGGTTTCCATTTTTGCACAGCCAAACAATGGCCCATGATCATCTAAGGACCACTAGTAAGAACATGAAGGTAATCTTCCTAACATCAAAACTTAAAAAACAAAGAAGTCGTGTCCAATGTCCACGACATCAAAATCCATTGCCAAATGCTTGAGGGAGCTAACTTGAGCACATAGCATGTTATAATGGACAACCTTTCCAATCAATTTACCAATAACTGCAAACTCCCAACCCTTCTTCAGATATTTGTTAGTTTTCTTAAATAAGTAAATCTCTAGAACCACTCCCCACTCCCTCAATAATCTTGCATTCACCCTCCGTCATCCATATTCTACATTGCTAAGTCTACTAGAATAGAACTCATCTCATTTTGTCCGCACTTATAGCATATCCAAATATGACAATCCACCTTCTACCCAACTGGCCTTTGCTTTTTTAGAATTGTGTTCCAAGTGATCCGATTCATCATCCGATCGTGGCTATGATAACTCATCCATACAAAAATCAAGTACTCAAGCTAACCAATAATGTAAAAGTTTTCAAATCATCGAACAACCAAGAACTATGAATGCAAGTGAAATAGATCAAAAGTTGACAAGGTAATGAACAAACACATTGTATGAGCAAAAGCACCCCAATGAGAAGATGTACCTTGAGCCAAGGGAAGCATGGGGTTCCTAAACTGCAAAAGTGAGAACCCAAAATAGAATGCTGACCGTAGGAGACATTTTTATTAAGAAGCACAAAGCCTCTAATCACCAGGTATTTCTTTTCCCACTGTAATAGTTGATAAGTCCCGAGTGGATGATTGGAGAAGACTAAGTGGGCCTTATACAAGGTCTCTAATGTCTGTCATAGACCCCAAAAAACCTTGCCCGTCACCAGAAATGTAACGATCACTCTAAGCACCAAGTCGTACTCTTCCTATTGTAACCACTGGGAATTAACAGGAGGAATCCTTATTTGCCTAAAAGAAACCACAAATGGACGTAAAAAGCACTAAACCATAACTTTTAAGATAGCCGAACATGATCAGTACCAAACCCCACCACCGACTAGGGATTTAGGTTTTCAGATTTGGGCGCGCGTAAGTTACACACGGAATCACTTCAAGACAAAGGTCACACACTTCTTCATAGTATCTGATGACAAGAGTCGCTAGAGTTACCTTAGATGAGGACATAGAACTATTACTAATCTATTTAATTATATATACTAGTTCAACCATTAATCCTAAAACATAGGTGTAAATGAGTAAAAATATGTTTCTTGCTAAAATAAGAGATATGTACAATTAGAATGACAAATATGCATGAAGCTAGTATATAAAGAAAATGAGATATATTATTAAAAAAAATACTTTGAGCGATACATATAAATTTTGAGAGCCACAGTAAGAGAAATAAAGCAATTGCCATGGTTAAAAGTGTCGCAAAATTGTCAGAAAAGCCTAAACTGTAACATTAAATACAGTCGTATAAAAACATTGGGAAAACTACTATTACAATTTGCAAATAAACAAATATCATAAAATTGTCAAAAAATTGTGACGTTTTTGTGATGTCACTTGTGCGATAACTCTAATCATCTTAGTTCTATGATGATTCTTAACTATGGTACACATACGATGCAATTTTGACGGTAGTGTGAATCGAATATTTTTTAAAAATTACATACATACATACATACATACATACATGTGTGTGTGTGTGTGTGTGTTGTGTGTGTGTGTGTGTGTGTATAAATGTTTAAAAATATTTTAATATAAATAGAAATTAATTAAAACTATAATTATATATAAGAAATATGTTAAAAATTTTGACAATTTACTTACAAATAAAAATGTCCAAAAATAACTTAAAAAACCCTAATATAGTGACTAAGTTTATGGACATGGTTGATCGTCCAAGGTTTTATCTAGATCTACTGAATGAGAGATCCAGTTCGTAAACCATTTAGAATACCCCTAGTTAGTAGCGTTCTACTCACTATTAACTGATTGAGGGCACATTCAATGCAACATTAGCTTCGCCCTGGAACTAAACTTGAATCTAAACTGAAAGCCTATTCTCTAAGAGTGAGACCTAGGAGCACAATTGACCACTTTTGGCATATAATTGTTTTTGGCTTTATCACAAATCATCAATTTTAGTTGATTGACCAGTGTGTGGCACCTAAACAAGTATGTAAGGAAAGAAAGTGTTAGCAAATTTTTAATTGAAAGTTACTTAATTGAAAATAAAAAATGGTGCAACAATTCAAATCAAAATCAACCTAGTCACCTTAAAAGTTGCAGGATTGGCAAGGTGATGTGGAAGGCCTTTTAGGCAACCTTTCTTCAGCGAGCCAACTTTCTGATGCTAAGTGTCTGCATCAAATCATGGATGAGAGTCTAGAATAAAGTACTGCTATGAAATCCATTACACGTATCTATCCTGTAGTGAAATATAAGGACAAATTTGTTGAAAATGTTATATAAGACATTAAACAAAAGGTAAGTAAAAAATTAGAGAACAATAAATGTTTGTGCAATCACCCTGAGCTATAGAAAAATTGGGCTGATGATCGACTGGCCGGTCTTCTTTCTTGTATGTGTTTTAGTCTAGCACTCTTTGAGGTACAGCTGATGCTCATTCATTTGTTAGGGCTACAATATTTTATCACAAGTTAACATTTAAATTTTTTTGTATAATTGGTTATAAAATAAAATTATATGTAATTAAAAACTTTTTATATAATATTGTACTAGTGCATCTCACTAAAAATAGAGCCCATGGCATGCTTTGGCATGGTTCCTGAGGAGTCAGTTGCATGCTTCATAGATACACTAACCACCAATCTTGCATTTAACTTTTCAGCTTTCTTGTGGTCACACATTTTGTGCCACACAAGTGCATCACAGCTGCCCAGGATATGCGGCCACACCAAATCATAGTTAGTGCCATTGAGAATAAAATGTTTGAGACTTTGGCTACCGTTTCCCACCTCCAATGGTACACTTGGTTTTGTAAGGAACTCCTACATATCTTGAAGATAAAAAAGTTATGGCAGAAACGTCCTATGACACCCATTGGTAGTACTTTTGAAATAAATTTGCTATTAGGCCTTTAAAGTTTTTAAAATGAAAATTAAAGCATTTAAAGTTTATATGTTTAACAAAATGAACTAATTCATAAATAAATTAAATAAAAATTTAAGATCTAACCTCCAATTATGTCACATGCTTCTCTTATCGGGCCTAGGCATCTACTGTCGTGATAGTCATGCCTAGTCCCACAGTTTTCACTAGATCAAATTGTGTGTATCTTGGACTTCACTATCCATATAAAGGCTGCAATAGTTGAAAATTGATGAATTAGTAGACAAGAATGAAATCAAGAAATTAATTCATGTAATAAGATGCACAAAAGATTATTCTAAATACTTATTCTCGTGTGACAATCGCCTAACATTGATCTGGAACTATTGGTGGCTATTGAGCAACCATTCTTAGTCCATGTTATGGATGAAGTTTTTTTTAGGATAGAAAACCCTTCTCATTGTGCTTGTTATCTGAGGAAGGGCCAGCTAGGTTAGTGGTTTGCTGATCCTGCTGCTCATCCAAAAAATCCTAAAAAATGTTATATGGATCAACTTAATACATGGGTGTGCTAGGATGCTCTTCATACTCTGCTACATGATGGCCCACATATCTATAATCTATGTTTAAAACCTCCAAATAAGAAAGAAGTGTCCAAAATATAGGGCTTTTAGCCGTCAGCAAACAAGTGTGCTGGTGATGTGCTAGCAATTTAGGACAGAGGGACTTAGGTTGATGGCACCTAGGTGACAGCCTAAAGTTAGTGTCAAGCGTGAAATAGAAGCTATCAAGATGGTTGGCACAGAGGGTCGGCTTGAGACATGTGATGGCTGAGGAGCAGTTGCACTACGTCTTAGATTCAGAGGAGGGTCAAATGTGCCTTAACCCGATGATAGCTACCTAAATACATGTCGTCTTATCCTAAAGATTGAAAACATATGGTTTAGTCACTATAAAAATTACAAGTTTCAAAATTTTCATTTTAGGCACTGATTTAAAATTACGTGTGTAGCCCTACACTTATAAAATTTACAATGTAAATACCTTTATTTTTGAAAATTTTCCAATCAAGTCGATAAAGCCTAAAAAGTGATAATTTAGGGGTTGATATAAAATTACAATTTTAATCCCTATGCTTTTAAAAGTTTCCCATAAAGTCCCTAAACTAGCAAAAAAATTTGAATTTTGTCCCTAAACTATTTCAAATTTACTACAAAACTCTTAAACAAAAATAACACATAATGTACATAGAAAAAACCTAAAATACTAAAATACTTGAACTAGCAGTAATGATGATTTGGTGATAGTGGTGAGACTAACGGTATAGTGGGACACTGGAGATGAACAACAGTGTGGAATAAGGGGAATATGAGATCTAAAGGAGGGGCCAAAAGGTTTGTGTCGTGGGAAAGAGAGAAATGAGGGAGAAGAACTCAGTTGTGGTGATGTAATCATCATAGATGTTTGCCATATAAATGACACATTTTTATCATAAATTCACAAAATGTCACAATGATGATGTCACCATTTGCTATGAAACTTGTTCATCTCAACTTTTAGTCACTACTAATCGATGCAATTCTTAAAGCCTAATTTTTGTGGTGATTCTATGTTGAA
The DNA here is from genome assembly GCA_005392925.1 of Aquilaria sinensis. Classification (NCBI taxonomy): domain Eukaryota; kingdom Viridiplantae; phylum Streptophyta; class Magnoliopsida; order Malvales; family Thymelaeaceae; genus Aquilaria; species Aquilaria sinensis. The sequence continues at coordinate 547,501 of SMDT01003301.1, forward strand.
CTCCATAATCACCAGAGACATATCATAAGTTAAAATTTTCGGCTCATTATGTCACTTTTGTCTATGACAAAATATTTCATCACAATAATTATTGTAGCAAAATCATCACAGTCTTATGTAGTTGGCTAGTCAATGTCATAGCTTGCTATGATTTTACGATGGTTGCTTGTTGGTATGAATTATTCATCACAGATGTGTATAACAAATGTCTTTTTTTATTGTACTGTATATATGCAAAAATGAAATCCTTAAGCTATTGTTAATATATTCAACTATATGCATAACTTTAATTATTTGAATATTTTTCATACATATTATTTCACAACTTATACATATAAATTACTATATATGTACATTTATATTTATTTAATTAGATTTTCTAGAAAATAAAAGAAAAAATTGATTAACAGTAAAATAATAATGATGTGTACAAACGACATAACATATATGTATGAACTTGATGTGTAGATAAGGTTAGAGAGATATATCAATTATGTAAGACATATGACCAAATCATGTGAGACTTGTGTATATTGTAAAATACCATTCATCTTAAAAATAATTGTGAACGTGTCAAAATATGTTTCCTGTATAAATTTGAGATATTTACTAATCGGATGACAAATTTGCATGAACTAACTTCTAAAAAAAATAAAACATTTCTACAAGTCATGTGAGACTTGTATACAAATATGGGTGGCTACATATACAAATCATAGAAGAAAAATGTATAGATTAGACCACAAATTGTTATTGCTATAGATACTATGGCAATGTGTCAAATGAACAAGAATCAGCCGTTTAATAGTTGCAGCCAAATTAATCAACTTTAGAGTGGTAGGTGACGAATGACAATGAAGGTATATTAGACAAATGACAATGATGGAACACAGGGAATGAATAACTATGATGGAGCGAAAGGCGGTTAATGATGATGATGGAGCAAAATACAGTCACTATATGAGAAATGCAAAATTTTAACTAAAAGTTCTGGCCAAATTTCAATCACCAAACTTTTGGTCATCAACGGTCATTAATCAATCACCAGGAAGTCTTCAGAGGCCAATTGTTGATCTTTGTTTAATCATTAATCTGATCACCTGGATGTTGGCAATCGATAGTTTGATCATAAGTCAACTGCCAAAAAATTAAATATCGTTTGACTAGCGACTGATTTGCCAGTCAATTTTTTGCATCCATCTTATGGTGGGTGAATGTGATGTGGAGGAAATGATGCTGATGTAGTGGAAAGTAGAGTGGAAATTGCCGTTGTAGGTTTAAACACAATGTTAGGGATACGCACACTACTAAAATTTCATTTATTTTCCAACGGTCTATTTACCAATAGTAAGACCGTTGGTAAAAAATTCTAAAATTTACCAATGGTTAAATGTGTTGGTAATTTTCCAACAGTTCAATATATTAATAATTTACCTATTTTTCAATGGGCAAATTATCAATGGCTAGACTGCTGGCAATTACCAACGCGTTAGACTGTTGATGACAATTACCAATGGTCAAGCTGTTGGTAACTTTTTAATGGTTTAAACCATTGGTAATTATCAACGCGAATAACCATTAGTAAGACTTAGCCATTAGCAAGTGACAAGAAGGAACAATTTTAAAACAATCATGAAAAATTTAGGACAAAAGTGAAGTTTTTCCTCTATTTCAATTACAAAATCACGTATATCATATTATCATAATATATATATATATATAGACATGCTATAATAATATATATATTATATAATAATTATCATATATTATAATAATTATTATTATTATTATTATTATATAAATATTTTTATATATCCCTAATACATTAAAAATTATGGTTTTAATATATATAGTGAGATTGAATCTCACTAATATTCTCCCTGATATAATTATTATTATAATTATAAATATAACATTTATTATTATTATTATTATTATTATTAAAAATATAATAATATATATATTTAAGAACTATCATATATATTATAATGTATAATAATAATAATCATATATAAAATTATATATTTTAGAAAGTAAAGTAATATTTTTTTAAAACATTTTTTTTAATAATAATAATAATAATAATAATAATAATAATAATATAATGGATCATGTATAAGAATATATACTTAAAATATATCATATATATTTATTGGCCCAAACCTAACCTAACCTATATATATTTATTCATTGGGCCAAAACCCAGCTCAGCCTAACCCTAGTTATAAATACCCAGCCCTAATCCTAGTTATAAATACCCAGCCCTAATCCTCTCCCCCTCAACCTCCTTCATCTGCCTCTCTCTCGTCCTTTCACTTGCTCTCTCTTGCCCTCTCATTTTTTCTCTTTCATCTGCGCCTCGCCTCGCCTCACCATTTCTTCGCTGTCCCTCGTCCTTTCTCCGTCACTTCACCATTGGTCGTTTGCCTTTTTGCCTCCATGCTGAAACTCTTCTTTGTCTTGGTTGCTCTACTCATCGTCGTCCATCGTCGTCCTTTCTCCATCACTTTGCCGTCCTCTGGCTGTTATTGCTTGTCACCGTTCACTGCTCTTCCTTGGCTTATCAATGTCATCTCTTTGTCGCCTTATTGTCATCCTCTCTTCATCACCTTGGCTTCTTCGTTCGCCATTTATCAACGTCCGCCTTTGCTCCTCGCTTCCCGTCCTGCCGTATTCGCAGATCTGCTTTTTGAATTTTTGCAATTTATGTTTTTTATTTTTGCAGATCTAGTATTAAATTGTGGTTTTATTGTATCATTTCCATTTTATGTGATTTTTTTGCATATCTATTTTGAGTTGTAATTTTTGTGATTTTTCTACTACCTCCATCCCAAAAAGAATGAAACGTATTTCTTTTTTGGATATCCAAAAAAGAATGAAACGTTTCCAATTTTAGAAAGTTTTTAACTTTAAATTTACCTTACTACCCTCATTTAAACTCCCACTACACAAAACCCAGTAAATAATTTTTTTAATCTTCATTGAAACTCTCACTGCATAAAACCCAAAAAAGAATCTTTTCTTTTTTATTCATTATTTAAACTTTTACTACATAAATACATTAATCTCTATACCCAGAGAAACGTTTCATCTATTATAGGATGATGGGAGTAATTTTTTTGTGATTTGTTTTTAGTTTAAGTGATTTTGTGATTTTTTTATTTCTGTGATTTTTAATTTTGTGATTTCTTTGGTTCTTATGATTTTGAATTTTGTAAACATAAAATATAATTTTTGTAAATATATTTTTTAATATTATAAAATATAATATTTTTAATATAAAATGCATTTTCTATAAATATAAAATATAATTTAGTAATATATAAAACATATTATCAATATATATTTTTATTTTTTTATAAAGAGTTTCCAATGGCTTTACGTTGGAAATTGTTATAATTATTTTCAAACATTTACAATTTTACCAATGGTCTAACCCATTGATAAATACCAATAGGCTGAACCGTTGGTATTTTACCAATGATCTAAACCATTGGCATTTACCAACGATTTTGCGTTAGAGAAAACTTCGGCCATTGGAAAATAGGTCTACTCTGTGATCATTGGTAATTACCAACGATCAAAATTTTAATGTGTTCGTGTAGGAAATAACCAATGGTTTAAATTTTGACCATTGATAATATGGTTTCCAACGATTGATTTATCAATTAGTTACTTCCAATGGCTACGCATTGGTAATTTTGAATTTTGGAATGCGTATACATTGGAAACGACCGTTGAAAAATGCATATTTTTTAGTAATGACAAAGCGTTAAAATCAATACAAAAGGTAAAAATGATTTTTCCTAGGTAGGGTGCACAAGAAGTCGAGTGTATATCAAACTAACACCAAAGGATGAGTCTAATATGCACCATACCTTTTTTGTCATTATATATTTATATTTCAACATTATTATTCATAATATAAAACATGCGTGAATAGGCTAAATCTCATTTTTTGTCAAAATTAGAGATATGTACAAATCAGATAACAATATATATGAATTCAATGTATAAAGAAAATGAGGGATATGTAAAATATGAAACATATTTACAAATGAGATCATGGAAATATTACTCATATATTTAATGTATATACGTGTTCAACCATTTCATCATAAAAATATATGTGAAACCGTCAAAATGCACTTTTCACAAAAATAGAGATATGTATAAATAAGATGACTGCTATGCTTGAATTCAATATATTAAGAAAGTGAAAGATACCATGACAACCAATGAGAGATGTGTACAAATCTTATTAGATCTATGCACAAATGAAATACTAAAAATGATTAGTGATATATTTAATTGCATCTATGACTTCAATCACTTAAATATTTCATACCCAGTATTTTAAAACTTATGCATATAATTTTACCTTATGTGTACATAAATTTATATTTTTATAAAATATATGCGTTAGAGTTATATTTTCATAAATAAAATAAAAATTATGTTAAAAAATTCAATTTTTTAGTTTTACCCTTCATCCTAAAAACATCTATGAACAACGGCTCAACATTGTTTTGCTAAAATCATGGATTTATAGAAGTCAAATAACTGATATGTATGTTTAGTATAAAACAAATCTATATTGATTTTCTTTTATTTCCTCTCAATTTATTCAAATTTCTATATATTTCTTACTTATTCATAATTATTGCATTTTTCCCCTTTTAAATTTTTTTTCTCTTTCTTTTATACTCTTGTGCCCAACCTGACTCGTTCTCTCATCCCTAGATATATATAAATTGGATAAGAAATATCTACGAACTCAGTAAATAAAGAATGAGGAAGAATGAGGATGTTGAAGCCTCTCCATCGTCAACAATAAAGCAAAAATCAACTTCGCCTTCTCTAACCGGCCAATTCCAAGGCTTCCATGACGGTGTCTAGGGGTGGCTCTGAACCATTCTTAGTTGACGATGAGTAGAGAACCGAGAGATCAAGAGACGATGAGAGAGAAACAGTAATTAGATCTAGCGGAAGAAGGAAAGGAAATGCTGGAGATCAGTAAATTTTATTAAGGGCATAATGATAATTATAGACGTATAGCGCACATGTAGTAAGAAGCGCATTAGACACACACAACCAATTGGAAAATTAATAAAGGGGTATGATTAATAAGTAAATGTGGTTCTGGCCGATAGATTATACTGTTTGTCCAGGAATCAGAAACTTTAATGCTTTTCTGAAAGAATTTCCACATCTTTGTCTAGGATACCCATTATCTATCGACCGTACGATATATTTTGATTCTCGAGAGCAAAAGCCTTGCCTTGGGCCACCATGCATGCAAAATCAATTTCTCTCCCCCTTTTATATATTTTCTTCATATAATTGATCCCATTTCACTTAATTAATATATGAATTAGTTAAGTATTTTCTTGGTTTATATATGTATATTGCAATAAACTAATTGAATTCTATAGATGACCAACCAAAATGTTTGTAATGTTACTTACGCGCTCAGACATAGTTAAACGTGTTCTTTCCATGATCATTATTTAGAGATAGGAATTATTGGAAGATGATGAACCATTTCTTTCCACACTAAAATTAAGATGCGTATAATTATGCTGTTGTTTTTTATTTATGCCTCGAAACTAAAATTAAGAAAGTTTTTTTGTTTTTAGTTTTGTGTACAATAAGAGTCCAAATTAATAAGAGTAGTATAATAAATTAGATATTAAACATTTTTAAAATAAAAACTGTTGAACTTTTTTGGTATATTCTAAAAAGGAATATGATTCATTTTTCTAGAGAGAGAGAGAGAAGATTTAATTGATTTGAAATATTCAATTGTTAACCACGCAATATATATGGTTTCAGGAACATATAAACTAACTCCTGTATCTACTATGTGAGAGAATAAGAATAATGATCATGTGAACACTGAAAAATATGAAAAAATAAAAAAGAAGTATTTACTATATATTAGTATGATTAATTACGACCAGATTATGGTGCATGCGTTTTAATGTTGGTACGATGATATATATAAGCGAGAACATGATTTACTTGGCTTCGAGAACAAGGTAAATATATGTCACTTTGTAGTTTTAGTCTATGATTGATATGATGATAAATCATAAAAGATTTGGAGTAACTCTTCTTTTCTCCCTAATCATTAAAGTTGCTACAGCAGGAATATACATGACACTGAAGCAGAGGTTAATTAATATTATTTTGCCGAGAAATTAATTGTCATTCAAAATTATGAGAATATTCCGAGCTTCGTCCCCCCACAAATAATGGAAAATTAAAAAAAAAAAAAAAAGAAAAGAGAATATACAGAGGCAAGATATTTGATCACATTAATTTAGCATTCAATGAAAGCCTGAATATATAACATGTTTATTATACAGATCACTGCAGTGCATGAAGCAATAGTATCATCACAAACCTTAATTTATACAAAAGCTTAGAAATTAAGGAGGCCTGGACAATATTTCAACCTTCATCAATACCCATACAAGAAACAAACAACCCTAGAACTGCTAATTAACTTACCCTAATAGGAAACCCTAATTTTGGAAATCTATTAATTAAAGCGGCTTCAAAATTCTTGGAATCACAAACACTATCCAGTACCAATCAAAACTCAAACCCTAGCCACAGCTTTGCAGGTCAAACACTTATTCATTTCCAAGGAAAGTTTTAACTCCTCTGTCAGGTCAACCCCAGAATCAGCAGCCACCCACTGGAAGCTCTGAAGTAACTGAGCCAGCCAGAGCTCCACCGTTGCCAACCCCATGGCTTTCCCTGGGCAAACCCTCCTGCCCGACCCGAAGGGAGCCAGCCTCAGATCCGAACCCATGATGCCCACATCATCACCTCCCATGAACCGCTCTGGATCGAACTTTCCCGGCTCCGGCCAGACCTCCAGGTCGTGTGTGATGGCCCACATGTTGACCATGGCGGTCGTGCCTGCCGGGATGAAGCGGTCCCCGATATGGGTGTCGTGGATGGAGAGCCTCGCCCATGAGAGGAGAGGACCTGGTGGGTGCACTCGTAACGTTTCTTTCACCACGGCTCGCAGGTACGGGAGCTTGGGGAGGTCAGAATCAGAAACCGGTCGATTCTTTCCAACCAAAGTGTCGATTTCGGATTGAGCTTTGTGTTGTACATCTGGATGAAGGACCATCCTTGCAAGAATCCACTCCAGGAGAATCGCTACCGTATCCGTACCCCGAAATATCATTTCCTGTGTTGATTAAGGAAAGAAATTAAAAATCGACATGACAGCAACAAGACAAGAGAAACAGAATCACAGATATCATATATATGTAGAGTCGGCGCTAGCTATTCAGTATCCAAACAAGATAAAATTATTCTTAAAGCATCTAATTATCATAACATAGCGTTTGATATGAAAGCAAGATACGAAAGGGCAAGGGAATCCATATATGTGTACTTCATACATGCATATATATGATCTTCATCGTGATATTGAATCTAATAATTAATCACTAATAAAGTTTGTTCCATGAAAACAAAGTGCAACATATATACTTAGCCATACCAGTGATTAATGTGATTTGATTCTATTGTCTCATGAAAGCATCAAGTTCTTGCTATATATATTTTCATACAATTTAAAGTAAAATAAAGATATTTAGAATTACCCATAGGAGAGCAATCATGTCAGAGTCACTGAGCCTTTTCTCCTTCTCCAGATTAAGCAGGACATCAACAAAGTCACCCTCACTAAAGATGTCATGCTCACCAAGCAAATCTTGGTGATTACTGGTCCGATCATCACTAACCCTTTTGGCCCTGTGATCTTCTATGATCTTACCTACAAAAACCCTAACCTTGCCCACTAATCTTCTGCACCTCTTCCTCACTCCTTGCAAGTCCAGCCAACCAATCACAGGGAAATGGTCACTCCAGTTGAAGATCCCCAACAACTCATAACCCTCCCTCACCAGCTCCTCCAGCTCACAAGCTTCATGACCAGCAGATGATGACCCATCAACATCCCCAAAATCATAACTTTTCCCAAAAACACCCCTCATCACATTATTCAGTGAGCCAAAATGTAAAACCTTCTTCACTTTCACCTCTCCATCTTTTTCCATTATCCCCTTTATTTCTTCCACCATTTTGTTGCCGATCATGCATCGAAAATCACCAAGAGCAGCGATTCTCTTAGGGCTAAACAAATGGGTAGACGAAATCCTCCTCAGGTTCCTCCAGTACTCGCCGTAAGGGGCGAAACCCATCGCTCTGTGAAAGAGCAGTTCGTAGGCGGACTCTTTGATCGGCCGGTCGGCGAAGGCGGAGCTGTTCAAGATCTCCCTGGCGGACTCGGGTTCGCTCGAGATCACGAAGCGAGTGAAACCTAGGGAGAAAGCCATCAGAGGCTTGGCTCTGAAGGAGTGAGCCAACTCAGCAAGGATTCTGTGGGGGCAAGGGGCGGTGAAGGTGGTGAGGAGGCCGAGAATGGGGAGGCCGGTGGGTCCGGAGATGGCGAGTCGGGTTGGGACAGCTGAGCGGGTCTTGTAGAGAGCCCAGGCGAGGCCACCGGGGTAGAGCCAGAAGGAGAAGACAGCGAGGAAAAGGCAGAGGAGGAGATCAAGAGGGAAAGAAGAGAAGGAAGGGGTCAGATGAAGGGAAGAGAGAAAGGATTCCGACGACATTTCCGGTGGATTTCAAGTGGTTGGAACGCTTGGGTTTGTGTTGCAGGTGAGATTTAGAGAAGAGTAGGTTTCAAATTAAGAAGGGGAGTCACACCAAGAGAGGGAGAAAGAGGAAGAGAGCTAGCGAGGGTTGTCGGCAAGGAATGTGTCGAGTGTCGATCAGATTATATAGAAGAGGAATACCCACCTCTCCCGTCACAACAGCGGCAGCATTACACACTAGTTAATTAGTATAAGAAAGCTTTCTTTCATTTTCTCTTCTTTTTTTTTTTTTTTAAGAAAAAAAACTAATATAGCTGATCAAAAAATAGGTGTCAATAATTTATACTCCTATTTTGATTTTTTTTTCTTTTTACACATATATATGAGGGGACCAAGGACAAATATATAAATTTCGAATATCCCATGCATGAACAATTAAAAGACTTAACTGTTGCGTTATAAACTTTGGTTGTTACAGCTTTTAATTGCATAGACATACATACATTTAATTGAACACGATAAAAGAATTTATTTATAGGAAGAATTCCTGTATATCAGCAAAACAGGAAAAATGCCATCAACTTATTGGGACACTTATTTTCGTATGTTTCTCAATATTTGATTAAACAAATTATTAGATATATATATATAGGTATTAATTAATTAATTTTATTAATTTCCATGTGCAGGTACCTTTTATAAAGGGGAACTCGATCATTTTAGCTTATTAGTTTTCTCTTCTTTTTTTTGTTTCTTTTTCGTAATTTCGATATATATATATGTTTTTCAATCGAGAGCAGGAAAAGAGGAGAAGAAAAACAAGAAGAAGATAATGAGGGAGTGACCAAATCATGATTGCTCCTGTACATAAAGGACGGTTGGAGACTGATGCATATATTTTCTCAGTCACTATATATTCGACGTGCAAACCTTTTCTCCCTTGATCGATCCTAAAACACGTAATAATAACAATCAACCGTGCCCTGACCTAATTGAGGACTTCATTCAATTCCTCTTACATGAATTTCATTTCTCTTTTCTAAGAGTCATGGTATATATATGGTAGCTATATCCGACTCCATCTACTCCAAGTCGAGTTAGGTTAGATTGTAGCAAATAATAAGGGTAAATTTTTCCTAAGAAAATTACGTAGAACCTTCACAGCCTTTTAATTTATCAGGAATCGTCTAATCAGAACCAAAATGAATAACGTGGGAAATCACTACTTTTTCTAACCAAAATTATGAATCCGATTAATGGAACAACAAATTATTATCGAACGTTTTGATTGCCCTATATATATATATATGGGTGATATTTTTTTTTTCGGACCATTTCATTTCTCGATTTATGCATGTATATATGGGTGATATACATGTAAAGAATATGCATAGAAATTGTGTCCAGAGCCATGAGAAAGGTTGGACACAAAATCCGGATGGTTTGACTTGACTACATTACACACTTCCATCGGACCAAGAAAAATATTATGCGGAAAATCATGACCAACTTACCAGTAGACTTGTTCGCTTTAATTTCTTGGACAAACTGCAAAAGTAAAACTGTCCCTGTAGCCAACAAGTTAGTGACAGTATCTGTGGATTTTGACAGCGCGGTCGGCAGATTAATAAACTTAACTACTCCATAGTAATTAGCAAGTAATAATTAATTGATAGTAGATGGCTAGAAACGTGGATTAGAAGCCAGTTCCAGACCAAACCCGATTCAGGCCTGTGAGATATATATAATAGTAGCAGTACTATGACCGTAGTCTAATTAATTAAGGTGGATTTGAAGCCAATAGTTACAGCCACCAACGTAATTTAATTAACCTAACAAGCTATATACTCCATTCATTTGATAAAAACTGACCATTTCATCATTTATAGAAATTAATTTTTATTTTTATTTTTTTAAAATTTATTATAAAAATATAAATATTTTATATGAAAATAAAATTTTAAATATTATAATAAAAGACATGCACAACGAACTCCTGCCAATTAATTCATCCAAAGTAAGATGGTCAAAGTCGGCAGCTAGCTAGCTAGCATTGTTTGTGTTTGATGTTTTGGCCGTCTAAAACAATCTTATTAATTTGTTGGAGAAATCTCTCTGTTATCTGGAATGGACATATAAATATTCATCTTTGAATGGTTCCCTCCGGACAAAGCATTCGATAAACTTCAGTAGTATGAAATATGTTAGTTTTGACCATGGCAGCTACGTTTTAATAAGATGTCGTCGTCATATAATTGTACGCCGACGAATCCTTGATTATTAATCTAGTAATTTTCTTAGGGAACGACTTTGATTTATTTGCTAATTAAGCGTACCTAATTTACCTTACCACACAAATTTATTTGCTAGCTATAGCCACGGTCAGCGACAGGGATAATGTATAGTATTAATTAGAATCAGTCACAGCCTCTCAGTCCAATGTCTGAAATCAGAAGATCAAAGTTTGTTGGTACTAGGAACTTCGTGGATCTTAAGAATCGCCAATACCAAAAACCAATGGCCTTTGAAAGCTAAACGTGAAAGATAGTATTTCTTATATAGGTTGAACCTTTTTTTTATTCTTTTATACTAAGAATATAATTGCAACTACTTCAAAAAAATTTGGAATAAAATTACAACCAATAATAATGAATGTAATTAAGGTCAGCAGGTCATCCGTGGAAAGAGCCGGTCAAATCTTACTAGTGGCATCAAATTGGAAGAGATTGTTGTTTGAATATTACTTTTCATGTGGGAGAGCCTCATATATAGCTTGCAAATTAAGTCATAAATTTAAAAATAAATTATAAATTTTTAGGAGAACTTGTCACTACTAAAAAGTAGCCAATTTCCAATGGTCTTGAAATTGACATGTTGGAAAATCACACATTGGAAAAAAAAAAATTTCCATCGGCTGTTATCAACGGCTAGCTGTTAGAATTTAAGCAGTTGAAAATTTTCATCGGTCAAACCCCAAGGAATTATTTCTAATGGTTCAATGGTTTTTTAATGGCTAAGCCACTAGAAATATATTAACAGTTGAAATGGATGAAAATTTCCAACGGCCCGGCTGTTGGAAAATTATTTAAAAAAATAAAAAATAAATATATAACTAATGATAATATATTTTGCACTCTAAATTTATATTATATATTTACTAAATATATTTTATATTTTATTAAAAAATTGAAATTACAAAAGTCAAAACCACAAAAATTGTAAATCAATCCAAAATCACAAAAATTCAAAATCAATCCAAAATTCATAATCACAAAAATTACAATGAAACGGCGAACAAATTCAAAAAAACAAATTGAAATTCATCCAAAATCAAAACCACAAAAAACGGTGGATGAATTCAAAAAACAAAAATCACATATGCCCATCAAATGAACAATTCAGGGAAAGCCATGAGAGAGCGAGAGCGGGCGAGACAGAGAAAGCGAGAGTGAGCGAGACAGAGAGAAAGTTTCAGGGGTCATGATCTGGAGAAGGATTATAGGGCAGGCAATTCCGTCCGAGATTTGGATCGTACCATGGACAAGCTCACGATGACATTCTTCTTCACCAATTTTCCAGAAGATTGGGACTCCAAACACCTATGGCCAATCTTTCAATGGTATGGAATCACCCTAGACGTCTACCTCACAAGGAAGAGATTTAAGAGAGGAAAAAAATTTGGGTTTGTGAGATTCAAGAAGGTGGAGGCAGTGGCGGAGCTGGAGAAAAAGTTAAATGAAATTTGGATAGGAAGTTACAAGCTAAGGGTGAATATATCAAGATTCCAGAGAAGAACAGGTGAAAGTCGAGATACTGGCCAAAATAAGGGACTTCAGACCTCAGAGAAGCAGGGATCAATACGGGGTGAAAACAGAAGCTATGCGAAGGTAGTAGCAGGAACGAGCAGCGAAAAGCAGAAGTTGAAAGTACAAACGGTAGCTAAGGATAGCATCCCAGGAATTGAGGTGCAAGTTAGGAGGGAGGAGCTAGAGTGGCTACAAAGATGCGCAGTTGGGGAGGTAAAAAATTTCCAGACAATCAAAGGTCTTCAAAATCTCTGCGACGAAGAGGGAATCGGTCCGTACGTGATCAAATATGTAGGCGGACTGCAAGTCCTGCTGGAGTGCGGTTCGGAGAAGGAAAGAAACATAATGTTAAGGGAGGGAGGGGGTGGTTCTGGCAATGGTTTGAGTGGATAGCACCGTGGTCGACGGAGGTGAATAATCCCGGCAGAGTCGTGTGGCTGAACATAGAAGGACTACCGTTGCACGCGTGGTGTGCAGACACTTTGGCCACCATTGCTAGTAGGTGGGGGAAAATTATAGTAGTAGAGGAATTCACTCGGGAAAAAGTCCAAATTCACGTTGGAAAAGTCTGTGTCTTAACTCAATGTTTAGAGCAGATTGTTACAGTGATAAAAGTAAAAGCAAATAATACATGTTATGATGTGAAAATTTCAGAAGATCCACTACTTAAAGTAGATTTCGGCCCCAGATACCGGTCCGAAGAATCAGAGTTCTCAGCTAATGAGGCAGCAAGGTGGGAGGAAGAAAGCGTAGAGGAGGAAGATGACTCATTGGAAGCAGACATAGAGGACAGTAGAGTAGGTGGTGAAGAAGATGCATGGGGATACGGGAAGGCTGAAGCGGCAGCAGATTTGCGGGAAGGTCAACGCACGCCATCACGTGCTCTGCTAAACACCCTAAAGCAAGACCAGCTGGCAAGTGGAAAAAAGGATCCTGAAGACACAATAGTAGACAATTCAGCGGCTGCAACGGCTGGTGACAGAATGGCAGAAAACATACAGAAAAAAGACCGACGCCTGGAGGAATCAAAGATAAATAAACATTTGAAATTGGACCGAATAGAGGATGGGCTTCTAATGGGCTATGACGGAGACCAAGAAGAAGTGGATTTAGGGGAACACAATGCATTGCGGACTGAGCACAAAAAGCAGTGTGTAAAGGCCCAGCCTAGAAAAACGATGAAGAAACGACAGAAACAGAGCAAATCAAAGCATTTATACGAAGTCATGCAACAAACAGGGGGCTGGGCAGGAAAATGGAGCCTTCGCTCCATGAAAAAAGTTGCGAGACAGAGACAGACGGTGGAGACGAAGAACACCAGCGAAGAGAAGACGGAGGCTAAAGATTGGGACCAAAGGGATCGGCTGATGGAATCAAGGGACATAGCGGGACAATCATTGTCAGATTCAAACCTGCAGAACATGGCGAGGCTAGCTGGGAAGACACAAATTGAAGATCATTTAGGCGTTGAAGATAGCATCTCATTGGAGGCAGAGTCGATCTGTCAAATCGGGAGCGTGGTGGGTTTTCACATAGAGGCAGCAAAAGAGCAAATTGTGGAGCAATTGAAATGCACACGGACAGGTAAAGGGACTAAGCTTAACTTATGAGAATCTTTTCTTTAAATATTCGAGGGATGGGGAAATCTTGGAAGAGAAGGGTCGTCCGGGAGCTATGTCGAGCTGAAAAAGTGGAATTTCTGGGCCTATAAGAAACAATCTCTGCTGGGGATATTAGTCAGAGGGTGAAATCGATATGGGGAACAGATGATTTTGGGTTTGTGCATCAAGAGGCCATGGGTTTGTCAGGGGGTTAATTAATATATGGAATACTGATTGCTTTCAGTACTTGGATCAGTTCACTGGCTACGGGTATTTAGGAGTGTTTGGATTATGGAATGGTTGTTCTGAGCAAATGAATGTAGTGAACATCTATGCCCCTCAACAGGCTGATCAGAAAAAAGCTTTGTGGGATGCTTTGAAGAATGAGATGAAATAGCGGTATGGAATTTGGCTTCTGCTAGGAGATTTTAATGCCGTGAGAACGCCCGATGAGCGAAGAGGCAGTAGTTTTGATGAGAAGGTGGCGCTAGCTTTCAACGATTTTATTAAGCAAGCTGAGTTGGTTGAATTGCAATTAGGTGGCAGGAAGTACACATGGTTCAACAAAGAGGGTTCAAAAATGAGCAGGCTTGACAGATTTCTAGTAACAAGCTCTTTCATCGAGCAATGGCCTACTGCTAGGACGGTTGCTTTAAGGAGATGTGTGTCTGATCACTGCCCCATCAGTTTGAAGGTGGATGAACGTGATTTCGGCCCAACCCCGTTCAGATTGTTTGACACCTGGATGGAACACCCCGAGTTTCCTGAGTTAGTGAAGTCTGTTTGGAACGATAATTCAATTCAAGAGCGGCCGGGACTGGTGATCAAAGCTAAATTAAAAAATCTCAAAGAGGAAATAAAGAGGTGGAAGGCAGTCGTGTTGGATAGTGAAATCAACAAATTAGAAGCAATGAAGTCTCAGCTGGAAGATTGGGATCGAGTAGCTGAACAAAGGGATCTTACTGAGGAGGAGGTGAAAGTGAGGGGGGAGCTTATGTACAGCATTTTGAAACTAGAAAAATCAAAAGATTTTTCAGAAAGTGAGAATCAATTGAGCAGTAGAGGGGGACGAAAATTCCCATTTTTTCCATTCTTTGATAAATGGGAAACGGAGGGAAAATAATCTACATGGCCTTTGTATCAATGGAGAGTGGAAGGAAGACCCAAAACAAATAAAAGATGAGGTGTTCGATTTCTTCCAAAGGAATTTCAAAGAAGAGAACTTGACAAGACCAAATTTTAGGAGCAGAAAGTTCCAAAAAGTAGACCAGAGTATGAATCAGATGTTAAAGGCTCCTTTTTCAGAAGAAGAAGTGAAGGATGCGGTCTGGAGCTGTGGGGGGGGTAAGGCCCCGGGGCCAGATGGTTTTTCCTTTAACTTTTTAAAGCGGTTCTGGAATGTTGTTAAGGGGGATGTGATGAAGTGGGTGCATGGATTTGCCCATTCCTGTGAGATTGACAAAGGGTGTAATTCCTCCTTTATCACGATGGTTCCAAAGATCAAAAACCCAACTACCCTTCGAGATTATCGGCCAATTACTCTAGTGGGCTGCCAATACAAAATCATTGCCAAAGTCTTGGCTAATAGATTGAAAAAGGTTATGCCAAGGCTGATAGGGGAGGTCCAAACTGGGTTTATAAAGGGAAGACAGATTCTGGATGGGGTTCTAGTTATTAACGAGTTACTGCAGGTGGTAAAGAAGAAACGACACAAATTGCTGCTGTTCAAAGTAGACTTTGAAAGAACATACGACAGCATTAGTTGGAAATTTTTAGAAGATGTTATGCATCAAATGGAGTTCGGACCCAAGTGGAGGGGATGGATTCGTGCATGTTTGAAATCAGCTATGGTGTCGGTTCTGGTGAATGGGAGCCCAACTGCTGAATTCGAGATGGAGAAAGGAGTGAGACAAGGAGATCCATTATCCCCTTTTCTGTTCTTGATTGTTGCGGAAGCCCTTAATGTTATGATGCTTGAGGCGGTGGAGAATAAGTTATTCACGGGCTTAAAGGTGGGAAACAAGAATCTGATGATCTCTCATCTCCAATATGCAGATGACACGATTTTTTTGGGAGATTGGAATGAGAAAAATTTAGTAAATTTGGTAAGAATGTTAAGGTGCTTCGAATTGTCCTCTGGTCTTCAGATGAACTTAAACAAAAGTAGAATTTTCGGGGTTGGTGTACCGAAAGATGAGGTCCACAGTCTAGCCAACAAAGTGAGCTGCAAAGATGATAAATTACCATTGATTTATTTGGGGCTTCCGGTGGGAGAAAACATGAAGAGGATTGAATCTTGGAAGACGATGGTAGAGAAAATTGAAAGGAGGTTAAATGCTTGGAGGAGTATAGTCTTATCGGCTGGTGGGAGGTTGACTCTGATCAAATCTGTTCTGGGAAGCTTGCCCCTATTTTTCTTCTCTCTGTTTCGTGCCCCAGCAAAGGTCATCAAACACATTGAGAGTGTGAGGAATAACTTCTTTTGGGGAGGGGATGGGGAGGAAAAGAAAATTACGTGGGTTGCTTGGAAAAAAATCCTTTCTAGTAAAAGCACGGGTGGTTTAGGAGTAGGTAGCCTTCATGCAAAAAACCTGGGCTTACTGGGGAAATGGTGGTGGAGGTTCAGGAAGAGTGGGGAATCCTTGTGGGTTAGAGTTATTAAAGCAATTTGGGGGGAGAGTGGAGGGGTTGAGAGGTCTAAGGAAGAAAGTCAGGTTATCGGAGTTTGGGGTGAGATTGTTAGGGTAGGATTTGAAATAGAGACAAAAGGGATTAACTTTGTTAACTCTTTTAGGAGAAAGGTGGGGAGAGGGGACGAGGTGAAATTTTGGGAAGATGTATGGGTTGGGAACATGTGTCTAAAAGATAAATTTTCTAGGTTATATAGGGCAGAGGAAAATAGAAAGTGCATGGTGGCTGACAAAGGTGTGTGGGAAGGGGAGGAGTGGGTCTGGCGATGGAATTGGCGGAAGAGTCTTAGGGGTGCAGAAGAAGAGCAATTAACAGAACTTATTTCACTATTATCAATTGTTTCCTTGTCACCAGATGCGAAAGATGATTGGACTTGGGTGCTAGATCCAGGGGGTGCGTTTACAGTGAGGAGACTTTCTTTTCTTGCTTGATGAAATGTGCTTGCAACCGGAGATTTCGACGCCATTATTCTCATGGAACTCGCAGATACCTCAAAAAGTAAATTTATGCATCTGGAGGGCGGTTTTTGGTCGTTTGCCATCTAGGACTAACCTGGCCAGTAGAGGATTGGAAATTGCAAATGTTCGTTGTCCTATGTGTCAAAGCGGGAAGGAAACAGTTGATCACATCATGGCGCGATGCAACTTGGCCTTAAGTTTGTGGCAAAAGGTTTTGGCATGGTGGCAACATCCTAGAACTACGCCTTTGGATACTAAGGATGCTCTATCTATTTCATGGTCTCAGGGTCTGCCAGGTTTGATTCAGAAAATCTGGCAGGCAGTGTGATGTGTTACTTGCTGGATTATTTGGAAGGCTAGAAATATATATGTTTTTAAGGATACTAGGGTAACGGTGATGCAGATGCTTGGGGATATCTAGTTTTATTCTTTCTTCTGGATTAGTCATAAATACAAAAAGATGAAATTGGCATGGGTGGATTGGTTGCTCAACCCATGTCAAGCCTTACAAAACTGTATCTAGATTAAGTCGGCAGGCGGTGCTCAGGGGTTTGTTTTGCTCCATTTCTGGGGAAGGGGTGGAGTAGTCGTGTTTTGGTTTTTGCTAGCCCCTGGCTAGTGCCTGTTCCCTTGTTATTTTATTCTTAATATATTTTCTTGTTGCCGTTCAAAAAAAAACATATACCCATCAAATATGCGGACGAAACCAGGCCCATAAAAATCTTTAATTTTGAAATATAGTATTGTTCTATTCAATTTACTAAGTTAATATTTATCTCTACATTATGATCTATCAAAATTTTAATGTTATTCCAATATTTAAAATGACAAACATATTTGTGTCATTTACAAATATTTTATTCACATTCAGAAAATATGGCAGAGACTAGTATATCTCTTTTGTTTTTTGTTTTATGTACTATGTTGAAGTTTTATGTGATTATTAATTTGTACATTAATGAAGCATTCGATTTGATTTAGTATAGAAATTAGCAGTAACTAATGGAGTAGGATTAGGCATTAATAAAAAAAATTAATGCCAAACATGGGAGATGATTGTTTTGTACATGAATTATGAATTAGGGCGGAAGGTGATAAATAAAACAAAAGCCTAGCTAGCCAGGTAAGTGCATGCATTAGATTTTTCTACTACTAAAACACAATTCCTAGGGAATTCATACCCACACATGCATGATGATTCAATCATATGAAATATCCAAGTAGCCAACTAGCTACTTCCATGCTTGTTCCTGAAAACAAATTATAATAAGCAAAAAGAAAAAAAAAGTTGGTGCTATATATGTAGGATGATAATAGTCCATTATTCATGTAGCTAGCCCTATACCCATACCTAGGTATATATTTGGGTTACGTTGATGATCGATGCATTAATCATGATAGATATGAGTGATCATTTGTGCACGCCAAATCCCTTAGTTATACACCAATTATATCTCTCACACACACTCCTTTAATTTAACTAAGCCATTGATTAGTGTTTGATATGGAAGAATTTTGATTCGAATCAATTAATTAAGTGAGGTTGCTGCAATTTGCGGCAGGCAGCCGGAAATAAATGGAATCTCGCGAGCCTCACATGGTGAGAAGCAGAAGCAATTAAGCAACAACTGTGTGTGGCCTGGCCGAAGTTCGATCCTCCATAATTATCGTGCCCACGTCGATCATTCCATCCGCCACTCTGCAAGCTACCTGCAGATCATTGCCTTTGCTTGGGCGCCCAGGCAGACATTATTGCACCCTCACACTGCTACATCTACTTATCGTTTTACACTTAATGACTCGTTAAATAGCTTGTAGTAATATAATTTAAATTTAATGTCGTTTTACTAACGTGTTTTTATATAATTAAAGAATTATGCAAATTTTTTTTATATTTAGAATCATTGCAAGTACAAGGGTTAAAAGACATGATAGGAAAGTTTAAGGGGATCGAGTGTTTACTGCATAAAATTTTGGAGCACTCCGGCTGTAATTTGACCACTTCTTAATACCTAGTATTTTGGAGTATGATCGATGCCACTCATGCATGAATCTTCTATTTGGAATGTCATATTATATTGTCAACTGAGTTGAGAATGAGAGGCTTGTGAAGATTTGGAACTAACTAAAATGGTAGCCCAACAATGATGTTTACATTGAGATCAAAATAGTTTCATCGAATAAATCTTAACAATATGAGAGTCATATTTCACGTACACTCGGAGTCAGAATTAGAGGTGGTAAGTGGGCTTATACTGACCGGCCTAGTAAAATCCAAGAAACAATTACCCAGCCATGTATGAGACTAGCTAAGCCGAATTCAAAATTTTGTTTACTTAAACATTAAAAAGTAGGTTAAATTGGAAAACACTTGTCAAGTATCTCATGGGCCAAATAAATGAAGTCTAATCTAATGAATTAGAGAAAATGGACTCAAAGTTCCCTGACTTTTACTCCTCCTTAATATACTATTGTTAACCTTAAAAGAAAGAAAAATTGTAATGGACAATTCAACAGGAGAAATTTTAGTATTAACTGGTTTAGTAACTCCAATCATTTGGGCCAACACACACTACTAAAAAAAATGAAATTTTTCAACGGCTAAATTACCAACAATAAATAGCAACTTACCGAATCATTGGTAAATATTTCCAACAGTTTCATGTTCGTAAGAGATAATTTCGGTTTGGTACAGTATGGGGTGGTTCGGTTACCAACGGCCACATTTTAAAAACCAACCTGCTTCTTCTACCTCCAGATTCACAGGTTACACCCCTCTTTCCCATTCTTTCCTCTCAGTTGCGTGAAACCTTCACATGTTGCCATCGGAGCTCAACAACCACTGTCCCAAGTTGGAAATCACTAGATTTTCATAGATCTGGTGTCAATTTTAAAGTGTATGTTGGTATTTTCTCAGGTTTCTTATTACATTGCTAGATATTATCATTTTGTGTTTTTTTTTCTGTATTTTGATTTTTAAGCTCAAGCTTCTCATTTTTATGCTTCTTCTCTCAATGTTTGAGTTGCACAGAAGTGTTCTCTCAGTTGTTGTTCACTTGGGAGGTATGATTTTAATTTTTCCATACTAAAATCCAAAAATAAGGGTTATTTTTTGGAAAATCATGAATGAGATGATTTCTTTTGTCAGAAAATTTGATAAATGCTTCATACATTTCTTTAGAATTTTGTGTTTAGGTTTTTTTCAATTCGTTGTTTTATTTTTTTTTATTTTTAGGTTTGTTTACATATATATGTAATTAAATTGTTGTGATATATTTTTAATTGTAGTGTTTTATTACGTGTAAATGCAAAAATTATTCATGCCAATTTTAGATTTTTTTTATTACATATGGAAAATTTTAGATATGTATTACCCCCTTCGTCCCATTGTGTTTGAAAGATTTGGGTTTGGCATGCATACCGAGAAATTTCCATCTTTGCCTTTCCTCTCTTCCTCTATTTGTTCACCTATTTTGCCTTTCAGCTTCGCCAGGCCCTCGGCCTTCTTCTCCATCTTTGCCTTGCCTTCAACCTTTCGTCTCCACCTTGCTTCGACCTTTTGTCGCCGCCCGGCCAAGCTTCCATCTCCACCCCTGTCTTCGACCTTCCATCACCGATGATTTGCCTCATTTTCTCGCCCTAATCTATTGATTTGCTCAAATCAAGCACCAAATAACGTTGATCTATTTTTTCCCCGTCGACATCGTTTTCCATCGCATTGATCTCATCGCATCAAGCTCGTCCGTCGCATCTATCTCTGTCATAGTGTCAATCTCCTGCCGCTTCGAGTCAATCTCCGTCACGTCGATCTCATCCGTCGTGTCAATCTTTGGCTGCTTCGCGTTGATCTCCATCCATTTGTTGTCTGCATCTTTAGTCGCCTCCGCCCTAATCTCGACCTCGCCAAACCTCTATTCTTTGACCCATGGCCTCGTCACCCTGATCACAGACATGTATTGGAGGTCATTGCCTTACCGTGGGCTAAAAATCAAAAAACCGAGAAAGAGAGAGAGGGGGGGTTAAAATAAGGGTATAATAGTAAATGAGATGAAAAAATTTACTAAATAAGAAAATGTTTCAAAGAATTTGAGATATCCTAAAAAAGAAAGTGTTTCAAAGAATATGGGATAAAGGGAGGATTAATTGTTATATTTAATTATGTTATATGGTGTTGTGATATTATTAATTGTTATGTGATTATTTGTTAAGATAAATGATTAAAAAAATAAATTTTTTATAAAGAATGTTTATGTGTCTCTTGTTAATGTTAATATGCATAATATTAATTAGGGAAAATTACCAAAACCCCCCTAAGGTTTAGGTGAACCTACACTTGTGTCCCACTTTTTTCAAATATCTATAATTACCGCACTCAAAGGTTAGTATACCTACACTTACCTCCTCTGTTAGTATACCTACACTTACCTCCTCTAAAGCTAACACCGTTAAATGACCGTTTGAAAAAAAAAAAAAAAGGTAAATGGCCAACTTTACCATCTTAGCCTTATTTCTTATAGAACTTAACCCTAACTTATGTATCTAACAACCTATCTAGATTCCTCTTTATTGTTTGAATCTACCTATTCCTCTTTCACATTTAACAACTTACAGTGATAATAGCAGAGACAATGTTCTTTATTGATTCAATCTCCCATGAAAACACCAACTGACAATAGCAGAGACAATGTTTTAAGCTTCATCAACAGAAGGAAAAACGCACTAAGAACCAAATTGTTAAAAAATACCCAACTGACTTTTCATCTTCACCAAACCCATCAAAAGCTTAGCATCTTCGGGACCGAACTCGTCGCTGTCCAGTGAGGCTTCGATGACTTGGTCGAAGTCGTCACCGTCCAGCAAGGCTCTAATGGCTTTGATTTCAATGCTCGCTTGTCATTTTCTTGGAGAGTTTGCAGATCGTCTTCAATTTCGTCCGGTGAGCAATTGAAATTGCAAATCAGCTTCAATTTCATCCTGTGAGGCTTTAAGGCTTTAATTTTGTTCAAAGAGTTGATGCCAACCTAGAATCGAAAACCACAGATCAGCTCCAAACCCTTATGCTCTGCCTCGAATCCCTTAATCCTTCTCGGAGTTTGCTTGGGGAGTGAGAAATTTGCTTTGATGTTGAACATGACCGTCTTCCTCTGCAACCTTAGGCAAGACGAGGGTTAGGCGGAGCCCTGTAAGGAGCACAGAATCCAACATAGCGAAAAAGCCGGAATACAAAAAAAAAATGATAAGAAGATTTTTTATGGTGAGGAAAGAGGACTTCAGCGTGGTGTTGAGAGAGGCACTGAGATTGAGGAAATCGTGGCATTGAGTGGTTTTTTCTGGGGTTTATCTGGGCTTTTGATGTTTTGATTTCTAGATTTAGGCTTTGTGTTCTGGTTTTTTTTTTTTATCACATAGATTTCATTTTTGTTTATAGGTTTTGTTTTTCTTAAGTTGTGGGTAAATTTTTTATAAATGAAGGATAGAATGGCAAAGTTAAGTATTTTCTTTTTCCTATGGTAACTGTGAGTAACGGAGTTAACTTTTAAGGGAATAAGTGTAAGCATTTAAAAACGGGGGAACATAAGTGTAGATTCATCTAAGCCTCAAGGGGGTCCAGGTAATTTTCCCTAATAATTATATGTCTATTGTTAATATTAGTGTGTCTGTTGTTAATGTGTCTCTCATTAATGTTAATGTGTCTATTATTAGTGTTATTGTGCATAATATTAACACTACTAAAAAAATCCCATTTTCCAACGGGCAATACATTGGAAATTTTTAACATGTAAGGGTGTTGGAAACTGTGAAAAAAAATTTTGTAAGCTGTGAAAAAACGTTGGAAGCATGCTTGGCTGTTGGAAAATATTAAGTCAAATGGTCCATTTTGCAAAATTTTCCAACAACCTAACCCGTTGGAAACATTTGGGGTTTTTTTCCAACAGCTTTAACTGTTGGAAAAAAAATTTAAATATTGTATAAAAATATCAATATCAATATCAATGTAATATAAATATGCATATATATAAATGTGTGTGTGTGTATGTGACATATATATATATATATCAAAATATTTAAATTGTTTGTTTCCAATGGTTTAGGCCGTTGGAAACAATTCACCAAATGTTTCAACGGCCAAAGCCATTGAAAAATATGTAAGCCAAACGGTCCATTTTCCGTATTTATTGTTTCCACCGGCTTAAGCCATTGGAAACATTGGGTGAATTATTTCCAATGGCCTAAATTGTTTGAAACAGAAAATTTAAATTTTTTGATATATATGTATATGTCACATACACACACACATTTATATATATGCATATTTATATTACATTGATATTGATATTTATATATATATTTATATAATATATCAAAATATATATTTACCATAATACATATATATTAATACGTATATGATGTATATGTCATACATATCATAATTATAATAATAATAATATTATTATTACTATTATTATTATTAACATATGATGTATCATATATATAATATATATTAACGTATATATCACATATATTAATGTATATAAACATATTATAATGTATATGATCTAATAATTAAAAATATTATATTATAATAAACTGAAAATATTTTACAATAATAATAATATTACTAATATTAATATTAATGACACCCAACAAAAAAAAATACCTAATGGCCAAAATAGCCCAAACCCAACGCAAACTAACCCTAACTATAAATTCCAGCATCTCCCTAAACCTTTCTGCCGTTCAGCCCTCTCTTTTCTTCATCCTCTCGTTGTCTCTCAGCCATCTCGCCCTCTCTCTTCTCCTTCCTCTCAACCCTCTTCTCGCCGTTCTCCTCACTCCCTCCTCTTGCCGTCTCTCGGCTTTCACCCGACCTCCACCTCTTTCAGGTGCTCTCCGCTCTCAACCAACCTCTGCCGTTCATCCCTCTCCTTGCTTTCCTCGATCGTCTGAAACCGTCGGCCTATCTCCCTCTTGTCGCTGTGCTCCACTCACCGGTCATCGTCCAAATCCGCACTAGATCCGTCGTTCTCCTCATTGCTTGTAGTTCCTAGCCTAGATCCATTTCAGATCAATTCATCACCGTCTGTTCTCCTCGTTGCTCTCTGTTCACCGTTCGCCTTTGCTTTGCCATTCACTGTTCTCGTGATTTCCACTGTTTTGCAGATCTGGTTTTATTTTTTGTATTTTTTTAATTTTGATATTTCAGTATTTTTGTACATTGCTTTTAAATTTTGCATATTTAAAATTTTTAATTCTTGTAATTTTTGTAATTTTGTTATTTCTGTATTTTTCTATTTTTGTAATTTTCTGATTATTCATAGTTTATGCCTTTGAATTTTCTTATGTAAATATAAGATATAATTTTTAAAATTTTTTTGTCATACTATAAAATGTAAAATATTATTTAGTAATATATATATATAATAATTTTTTTGTTAGCGTATTAAAATTTTCCAACGGCCAAAGCAGTTGCAAATTTCCAACGGTCGAAACCATTAGAAAACCTATTACAAGTGCCGAATGACCACTTGAGCTTCAAGCGTTGGAAATTTGTAACGGCTCATTTACCAATGGCCAATAAATAAGCCGTTGGAAATTTGTTTCCAAAGCATGTTTTACCAACGACCATGTTTCCAATAGCTTTACATTGGAAAATCTTGATTTTCCAACACAAAGCCATTGAAAAATGTTGTTGGAAAAAGCCCTTTTTTAAGTAGTGTAATTAAAGAAATTAATTATTTATAATAGATATTAATTTTTAATTATGTGTCAAGTTGTTAATGTTATAGTTTGCATAATATTAATATGTGGTTTACCAATCTGCATGTTATGTGTTTTAGACTGTCATCAATAGATTTAGTTTATAATGGATTCAAGCCATAGTTTGATGTACCGTATCCTTTTTTTGCCATGTTGAGCTGGTTTCGCAGAGGAGTGGGAGGTCGAGGTTGATGAATTCATATCATTCACTGTTACTCATCCTGAAAAAATAAACGACGATAGCATTCACTATACTTATAAAAAAATGTAAGAATTTGTGATGTAAAAAGTGTGACGGGTTAGAGTTTATCTTTACAAGTGGGGTTCATGATGTTTTACTTTAACTAGACGGCTCATGGAAAGCCGCTTAATGAACCATTGGCTACACCGAAGAAAAATGGCTAAGTTTTATCACTATTATCAAGGTTCTTCAACAATTCCATATGAATGGATGGCATTGGATGCAAATAGGCCTACTTACCAATATAGTCCACCCCAAATGGATAAGTAGCCCAATGAAAGTGCTCAACAATTTTTTGACCTGTTGAGTATTACATCAACTCCTATATAGGATAGGTGCTAGAATTATTTTGAGATATCTGCTGTGATCCATCTTTTGAACCTAAGTTGGAGTATCACATGTCCCGAGCCTATTATGATGGCATTGCCCAATTAATGAAGGAGACTCAATCTATAGATAGTAAGATGCCATCTAATTGGTATGAGACAAAAAAAAATAGTTTCTTAGTTGGGTCTATCTCATTTCAAGATTGACACTTGTGGTAATGATTGCATGTTGTTTTGAAAAGAAGAGACTAGTGAAGTTGAATGTGATTCCTATGGGTAATTACAAAAATTCATTCAACTAGAATATCTTGGCTACCCAATAAAAATGTTTTCTTGTTTAGCTGCAAGTGGTTATACCTAGCACCTTACCATGGAACTCAAGTTCATAAACAGTATGGTTTAGTAGTTGTCTGTGATGCCTGATGGTATTAGAAGTTTGATCCATTCATTCTTGCATCACAAGTCGACCAAGTTTACTACACATCTTATCTGACAAAGTCACCCAATAAAAATAAGTGGTCAACAGTGCTGAAGATCAAACCTAGATGAATCATCTAATACGAATTAACAGACAATGACGATGTTTACCAAGAAAATGATGTCTATACAAATCATACAATTGACGTTAACCCTGTTGCTGACTTGGTTGATTTGAGATTGGGTGATAATGTTGAAGAAGATTTACCTACCATCAATGTAACTAGCCAAAATGATAAAATTAAAGATGACGAGGCTTCAACACATGGTACAAATGATGAGGAGGAGTTTCAAACCAATGGAACCAAGACTAATGAAACCGATAAGGAGTATGACAAGCATGAGAGCACTGGACCAAGTGATGAATATGATAGTGCTCCTTTTGAATCGTTCTTAAGTCGTAAATGTATCTAAGTAACAAAGATAACTCTTATTAATGAAGTATTTACAAAATTTATGTATGCATATTGGAGATTTGAACAATCTTTAACAAACCATTATGACCTAAACATATTTATGATAATAGACCATAAATGAATTAATAATGTTTGTAGATGTCACCTAAAATAATGCTTGGATCCGGACCACAAGTCAATTTAGTGCCTAAGACATAGGACACACTATTATTCTCTGTACACATGTCTGGTCATAGCCACACCGTTCAAGAAACTCGACATCTACACATGGTTCCCGACAATTTTGTGTTAGTAACCTCATATTACTCCTCCTGATACTTTAAATAAGGTTGTACATACTAATGATGTCCTATCATCAATATCACAGGTATTGGCCCGACCTCAATTGAGAATCTACCCGCATGGAAACACGTAAGTAACTAACACCTTATTAATGGTCATTAACTTAGAATTTGAGATAGTACAGTTATATTAAACTTGTTAGTATATACCCATTCTTCTAATAGACATTATCATTATGTAGATTCCTTCCACCTGCAGTGACATAGTTGGTGACACTGTGCTTCACCACACATTTCAAGTCATATCCTAATTGGTCACATGTTTCTACATTAGACATTCAGGAACGGTGGAGCACCTTTGAGATAATTGACACATTAGTACTTTATCAAAATTTCATGCAAATTTACTATTTTTCCTTATATGTTACTGATTATTCACTAATTTGCAAGTTTTATGTGTGATTTAACTAATTGTAGAGAAGTTGTAAGTGAAACCCGACACACCATAATGAAGTGTATTAGATATGGTATATCTTGGGGGCTCAACATTACCACAACATCATGGCAGAGATTAGGTGCATTAGTTACTCTCAGGTGACTTCTCCTCATACATCAAATGTGGTCGTACATTCTGATGATGTCTTATCATTAATATCACAGACATCGGGCCGACGTTAGTTTAAAATATATCCGCATAGGAACATGTAAGTAACTAACACCCTACAAAATGGTCATTAACTTAAAATTTAAAATAGTACAGTCATATTAAACTTGTTAGCATATATCCACATCTTTAATAGACATTACCATTATGCAAATTCCTTCTACCTATAGTGACACAGTTGGTGACACTGTGCTTCACTACACATTTCGAGTCATATCCTAATCGGTCACACATTTTTGCATCAGACATTCAGGAATGGCAGTGCCAGGGGCAGAGCTGGAAAATTTTTCAAGTGGGGGTAAAAATTATATATTAAAAGTAGTGAGAGGTAAATATACATATTTTACAAAATTTATAGGGTAAAAATGTTCAATTATTCTAAAATTATACTCTATCTGTCTCATAAAATCTGTCCTCTTTGATAATGCACGTAAATTAAGGCTTCTCTACTTTTTACTTCTTTATTTTAATATAAAACTATTAGTTTGTTTATTTTTATATAAAGTACATGTACTTATCTACTTTTTAATGGGCCATACGTACTTTCATTAATAATAATAATAATAATAATAATAATAAAGTTACCTTATTTAGAAAGATAAAAAAAGGACAACTATTTTGAAACTGCCAAAAAAGGAATAAAGGTCAACTATTATGAAATAGAGGAAGTATATAATATGTGTAGTTTTCCTGAAAATGAGTGGAGACAATTGCCCTTGCTTGATTGAATGTGGCATCGCCTCTGGCCAGTGCGTCTTTGAGGTAATTGACACATTAGTGCTTTATCAAAATTTCATGCAAATTTACTACTTTTTGCTATCTGTTACTGATTATTCACCAACTTGTAAGTTTTATGCGTGATTTAACTAATTGTAAAGGAGCTATGAATGAGACCCGACACACCATAATGAGGTGTATTAAATATGGCATATCTTGGGGGCTCAACATTACCACAACATCATGGCAGAGATTAAGCACATTAAGGATACTGTTAAATGTTGAGCCAAGGCGGATTTTCATATCTGATGCCACATTTGCAGAAATGGAGGCATATTGGGCTAGTCTGGAGTTTTTTCATAAATCCGCTAAGTTTAAGGTAATTGAGCATTCGTCAATGAGGAGAGTTCACAGTCTAGCTCATGCTGTATGACATATGTGGGGGGTCAATCTCGATGTCTACACATCGAGAACATATGGTAAGGTTGTCATATTTTTAGACTTTACATTTGAGCAATTTATTAACCGATGATACACACTATTGTAAATTAACACACTTTAGATAAAGAAAGATCCAGAGAAGAAGAACCCAAGCTTGTTCAAAGTCCTCTAGGCAACACATAAAATGAAGAATGAGCAATATGTTAAGAAGCGATCCGAGGAAGTTGCTTTTCCATACTATTATTTAGTCAAACTTTTGATAACTCCATATGATTTTAATCGTTTAACCCCTTTTTGTAGGCTTGGATCAATGTTGAGATCTGATGAGGAGTAAACATAGGAAAAGGTTGGAGCTGAGTCTTCAAAGGAGATTGATGAAACTGCAAAATTAGTACTACATTGGTGGACAATGGAGAGGATGTGATTTCAGTTTGGGATCAGAGTAGTGCATTGCACCAGGACATCGAAGGTTAGGATTTATTGGGCTCCCACTTATTGACATTACTCAGACACCACAGTTCAACGAGCAAGTATAAAACATGGTGGCAGAAAATATTGTGTGAAATGACGTAAAGTACAATAAGAAGTTGAAGCAGTTCAAAATGAGACAACGAGCAGAGATTGAGGTGATTAGGGCTACCATGTTACTCACTCTGGGGTAGTCCAATTATGGTGCCAAAATTGTTCGTTTAAACTCCCTGGATTTGTAATGTTCCGTAGGTCATCGGAACACTACCCTTAGTGTACATACCCAATTGACCCTCTTGGGCACTATGTAAATGCTTGCATATTGGTCCAACCATTACACACATATTCACATTTCATGCACACCACGGCAGTAAATAAGGAAAACACTAGCACAAGTCTTAATCTTGGCTACTACACATTAGACAATCTTGTTAGGTTTTAGTGACCAGCCACTACACTTGTAACTTCCACTAGTAAACTGTATTATTCTAGCCGTGTAACCCTTGTTTTATTTGCTCCATTATCAATTAGAGGCTTAGAGAAAACCAAGGAATTTTGTTTTACATCAATAGCCCACCTATGGACCAAGTTATGAATTTTTTGAAGTTAGTTACAAAATTCTGACCAAATGAACGGTGACTTAGCCAAATTTGTAACATCATATCTTTGATTACAAAGCTCCAAATCTAAAAATTCCAAATTCCAGTTCAACCTATGGATGTGCTCTAAATGTGGTCAAAATTTTATACCAAGATTCATTCTACACAGGGAGATATTAAATTTTAGGTGAAAAGTCAAAATTTTGGTCACTTTATGACCATTTTGCCCCATACAAAATTTCTTAAAATTCATTCACTTCATTTCCAGGTACAAAACTAATATAGCCAGTTCCATATGGACAGCATTGTGCATACACTTCAAACTACACTCCAGTGATTCATATATCCTTCTCACACTACATATACACCATACCCAGTTCATTTACATGCATTTATGCACTACATGCATGCCAATAACTTAGTTAATACATACACTAAGCTTCTTGGAGAATTCCACAAAGCACTAAGTACTCCAGAAACTTGAAGGGACCAGCTACTGCGTAGGGCAGAAAGTATCATTACTAAAAATAGCTACTGTGCTCCAAAAATCATGAAACATTATAGTTTACCATTACACAAATGGAAGTTAATATATCTGAAATTTCACAGAGAAATTCAAACGAAAACTATTAATCTGAATGTTCTCTTTCAGGTGCTCCTGCAATGGACAGAAAGGAGGTAAGTTTCTTGAATGAAACTTAGTAAGGGTTTATCAATAAAATCTTTAAACTTCAACCATATACCTAAAATTCAAAGACACTAAAACATAAAAAAATAGTATAAACACACAAATGTACACTTCCAAATGCACAAACAAACACAGCAAGAAACATATGAAATGCTGGCAGCAATAACACATTAAGATTAGTCCATAATCATGCAATTAAATATTAAAAACTCACTATGGCAGCCCTCCTCAAGCTATTGCTTGGTCTTAAGAGGTCATTAGGTCTTAGTTAGTACTAACTTCGGCTCTAGAAACCTTGAATTTTTCTACCATAATAGAGCACCAAAGTTGTAGGGTTGAAACCCCTTGGTGCAATTTCCCCCTTAACCTAAACTTGGTTCATCAAGCTCTTGGCTCTCTTCCAAGCTTAGGGTCTTAGGTTCATGAATGTTTGGGCATCTGTATTGAACAATAAACAGCCATGAAACCCAGATAAAACCATTACCATTTGCTGAAATTTTGATGAACCTTAATAGAACCGAAAATAGATTTTCTTGCACTCTTTAATGTCTTCTTTGCTTTCTCTTGCTTCCTCTTGATTTCTTAAGGTATGGTGGCTATAGAGGATGGTGGAAAATGTTAAAGAAGAGTTCTTAGCTGCTGGAAACCGAAATTTAGGGAAAATGCCAATGAAATGAAGATTTTTCTTTATTTATACATCATTTTGACCTTAGTGGCATATATGCAATTTTTTTGAAACTTTGGCCAACACTTGGACAGATTATTTCTAGCCATTTTGGCTGGGAAAATGACATATTTTGACCTCTTTTAACCTTAGTAAATAGTTATTTTCACCTTAGAAAAATCTAGGACACTTAAGCACCTTAGTTGGCATTATGCCATAATTGATAAACTTTGCCTGTCTGAGCACTTTGGTCCCCAACAATGTCATTAATTCCTTCCATGTTCTTTCTTCATAATTCCATCCATATCCTTTCTTCATAATTCCATCTATGTCCTTTCCATAGCCATATTTAGAAATTTGTGTAATTGAGTATCCAATCTTTATAACCTATAATTTAATCCATAGGTTACTTGAAAATCAGGCAATATATCAATGCTTTCTTAAGGACCAAGCTATCATTGTTTTTGTCACTTAAGGGAGTGTATATTGAATACTTTACACTTCACAATTCATACTTTATGGTGAAAATTAAAGCATATAAGTTTGAGTCCTTATGTTGTAATTTTCCATTTTGTGAAGGTGGTAACACACCATGAAGGCTAAGCAGGCTCAGTTGGAGTTAATTTGCCAATCATTGAACCTTCCTTACTCACCACCTTAGACTGTTCCACATTATACCAATGAGTCTAACTCAGATAATGACAAGATGAGGTCTACTTAATGATCATGATTTGGAATAGGTAAATCATTTTGTGATTCATGTACTAGGAGACTTGGGTAAAATTTATTAGATATGAGACTTAGATGAATTTTTTTAGATGTTGTCTTATGGTGGTTTTCTATGAATAGTTGATGACTTATTACTATTTTACTACGATATATGACTGGACATGTGGCACATTGAAATTGTATTAGTATTTGTGCGGACCTCTCAAATAGTGGATATGTATATTGCACGTGCAAACTATAACAGGGGCATACTGAATTCAAGAATTGATAGAATCAGGAAAAATGAGATAGGGATGGTGTTCGCAATATACCAATAGTCTGAACCATTGGTAAGTACCAACAGTCTGAGCCAATGGTAAGTTTCTAATAGCTTGGACCTTTAGTGGTTTCCAAAGGCCAACGGTCCAGACTGTTGGAAACTTACTAACAATTCACTCGTTGGAAAATATCATGGTCGTTGGAAACTCTAATCTGAGCACGAACCATTGGTAATTACAAATGGCTATGTCATCAATGGTTGTAAGTTGGAAATTACTAACTGTTTAAGCCTGAACTGTTCGTCAATTGGTTCCCAGTGAATAAAATACCAATGGTTGCTTTCCAATGGTTTCATGTTGGTAATTTCAAATTTACCAATGCGAAGCCATTGGTAATGGTCATTGGAAAAAAAACCCTTTTTTAGTAGTGATAATCCTGTATAAGAGCAATTCAGTACACTTTTTACTAAGATGAGTTCATTTGTTGGACATTCCAAATTCTAATATGAGACATTTCATTTTCAATGGCCAATTCAAAAAGGACATTGCTCTTAATCCTGCACCATTTTTTTTGTTGGGAACTTTGTCAGAATTAAAAAAAGATCCATCCATAGTAAAACTTCATTTTGGTAAAAGAAAACCCATATAGAACAATACATGTAGCACTTAATGAATATAAAGAAACAAACTCAGCTTATGCCCAAGTCAAGCATGCGATCATAGACTAGATGGACCTAACCTTAATTATCTTAATCCTAGCCTAGCCTAGCCTACCTAAACCTCGAGCAAAATGCTTTCTCAAACCTATTTGTCACAACTCAAATCACATGGAACAAAACAAGCTTCAGAGGCCCATCAATGTAAAGCAGGCCACCAACTTGCTTTCACTTCTCATAACACACAATGCTATATGCTAGTAGCCTACACAGTTATCCAACAACCCACTCCTTCACATATTATATAAACATACCGGCCTAGGAAGAGAAAGTCCACATAATTTCTAGAAAACAGTAACTCTTCCCAAAAAACAACAACTACATCATGTTGTAATAGGTAGAGTTTATACTTACTTTGCCCTTAGTTTTTTGCAACATTCACTATTTAACAATTAATTTATAATTTTTTATTTTTAATATTTTAATATATAAATGAAAAATCTTTATATAAAAATGATAAATAAAGAATTATAGTTTCTAAATATATTTTTTCAAATTTTTTCTAACAAACAATAGTATAAATAATTTCACTTCAAACTATTTTACAAATTTAAATATTTCAAAGAATATAGAACAGATAAGCACTTCTTTACCTAAACCCAACTTGCAAAACCAGCAGTAACTCCTCCTTACAAATGATGATGAGGCAATTAAGGCCCTAAACTTTTCAGTCTTTGTGTCTACACTTCAAGTCATTCATTTTATTAGAACATGTGTGTTTGTGTGTGACATGTGCTTGTGTTTATCAAATAAGATTAGGCTTTAGCAAGTGTGTTTTTCATCTTCGTCTAGTTTATCCCAAAGCTGTTGTAAGCTTCAAGAGACCTCATTGTAAAACCCGTTCATAAAGGCTTTTGACCATGAAGAGTTTAATGAATGAAGAATAGTCTTCTTTAAAATCTCACACATTTTCTTTGTGAGCCATTATGATGAATGGGTCCTACCAACAAAGTGAAATTTTGATGCAATGTTTCCAACCCAATAGACTCATGAACTCGTAAAGATTCTACATGCACACTCATGTTTAACATAAGCTCATAGGGACTAAAAAAATGGTCCGAGCATCCTACAAATGAATTAACATTCTTGAAAGCAATCCATCCAAAACAACAAGAATCATAGAAACCATTTTGTTCAGTGCTGGAGTTAAAGCCTCAATCACAACTAATCCCTCCACAATCCTTATGGAGTAGGGGTGGAAACTTTATGCCTGCTTCAGCTTTTGAGATTGCTTCAGTTTCATCGTCATCTTTACTAATATGAGTTTCATTGGCATACGGATTAATGTTGTAATTATTGATTTCCTTTCCTTTCCTTTCCTTTTTCTTAGTGCTAGCTATTATATAATTACAAGATAAATCTCATCTTTTATAAGTTTGGATTGATGTCTAAAGTGTTGGGAACACTGTAGGGAGGTTTAGTATTTGACTCTGGTCTCCCCACTCTCTTAAAAAAAAAATTACATAAAGCTAACATTTTTCTTCTTTTATTTAAAATACTAACACTTCTTCCTTGTATTCTTTAAACATGCTTTTGAATTTTTTTTTTAAAAAAGATGGATCCTAGTACATTGTTTACCCTATACCCTAATGTATGCCATCCCACTCTATCTAAGCGGCTGTGCCGATCCCTTCACTGATAACAAAACAATTTCTCACATAAGCAAAGATTTAAATCTTCACTGATAACAAGAAATGAATTGGATGGATTTGAAATGCTGATTTACTAAGTTCTTCAAATGCTCTTTTGATCTCAGAGCCTACTAAGTTAAGAATGTTACTATCAAATTTTTTCGGCTTAATTGGGAAAAAAATTGAAAATGTAAAAGTTAAATTGTTTTAATTTAAATTAAATCTAAAATAGCTTATTTTCATTTTTACATTTTTTTATGTGAAACTAATTTATTTGAAATTCAATATTATATAAGTGTAATAATCCATTAATAGTACTTTTTTTTTTTATAATCTTCTTAAATTTTTATGAATTTTTATTTTTTAATGTCTAAAAATAGAAAAAATTTAATAACATTATGAAAATTTACTTTCAAATGAATTATTATATCTACATAATATTTACTTTCAAATGAAATTGATTCCGAATGAAAAAAAATATAAAAGTAGAAATAAATCATTTTGAATTAAGGTCACTAATTGGCTCTAAATCTTACACAAGATTAGTTGCTAAAATTGCATTAACCAAAATTTTTGATATATAATTTGTATACAAGTTGAAACTCAATAATTTAGGAAGACCAAAAATCAATTGTAAAATATTTTTTACAAAATAGTGTTTTATTTTGTTTAGTTTTCTTATTTTAACCTAAGTAAAGAAAAAAATTATAAAAATTAATTTGTTTGGAGAAAAAAAAATATGATCCAAGTGATTATTAGTAATAAGTTATTAGCTTTTAAATTGTATTAGTTTTAGGTAAAAACTAGATTGCAACTTGCACTTCATTGCCTGGCAACCAATGAAGATATAAATTTTTCTAGTTGATTATATTTACAAAGGAAAAAAAGAAAAATTTATGAATTTAAAACTAAGTTAAGATCAATTCAAAAAATCTAGAAAATTGAAACATTTAAAAGGCGTTGCCAACAAATTTGATAAATATAAAACATTTGACAGAAAATCATTGTAGTAGATTTTGAGATTTGATGACAAATCGAGGCTTTAAGTGTCACCCATGAAAGTTTATGGCTAAAACACAAAATCTAATAGTTTAGGAATAAGTGGTAAAGATGCCTACTTTAAAGTTTGAAGACTATAAGACATTACTACACGCAAAAAAAGGACCAATTTTATATTTACCATTTTTTGGCCAAAAAACAAATATCAGCCCAAAAAGTAAAGCAATTGTGGCCAAAAAAGGTAAAAATCATTTGTGGTCCTTAGCATTTTTGTGTTATCCTAACTGGATTTTTAACCTTCATTTTGTCTTCTTAAAATCCCAAATATCATATATCATGCCCTAGTCATGGTCTTTCCGTCATTTTTATTGTTAATGTTGATGGAATTTTCACAAAAAACACTAGTTTTGATCCCTATTTTCTTGCTCTCACTCAATCACCATTTAACCCCACCCTTAAACTCATCACCCTCCACCATTAACCCCACTAAAGGTAGGACATAAGCTGGTTCAACCCGGTTCGAACCGAGACTGGCCCGCAAGTCAAACTCGCACCCAACCCGATCAAACCAACCCCGGCACGGTCCGACAAAAACTCACATAGATATGGGCCGAATATGTGGCTAAAGGAAGAGGATTGCGGAAAATGGATCGCCCAGGCCCAATACCAAACCCGACCTGACCCGCCTCGCGGATGGACTCGGATCAAGACCAGCCGATCCGAGTTTGTAACGCACCCAACGACTCTTTGTAACGGACACCTGAAAAAAAAATTTAAAATGGGTTAATTACAAAGTAGGTCCTCCAACTGTTTTCTACTTCATTTTAGCTCCTAAAATTCCATTTGTACCCCTCTTAAAACTAAATTTTAATGAATTTTTGGTCCAAAGAATTTTTTTCCCTCCCCTATAAATACCAATGTCATTTTCACTTTATCCTTACACTATCACTCAATCTCTCTTCTTCATCTACTATATTATTTCAAACATTTGAGCTTTTTTCTTAATCTCTTTCAAATTTCTTACTAATCTCCACCTAATATTTTCATAATTTCCTCTTAATTTTCCATTAATCACTACTATTAGTTTGTGACTCATGGCTTCAAGAGGAAAGGACAAGTCAACGGAAACTTCATCTTCCCACACCGTTGCCCTCTAAGACTTGTTCCGTCGCCATTCTCGGCTTGCCAATAAAGACATCTTAATTGAAGAGTTACACGATGATGATGCCGGAAGCGATATGACGAATTACGATTTAAGACTCGATGATCAATTATGGGATGATGAAATTGAAGAGTTGGATGCGACAGCGGCCGGGGATTCATCAATACAACCGATGGCGACAAGTTATGGACCCATTATGGAGGAAACATAAGAACAATGTAAATTCTGGAGACTAACTGCTTGAGTTTGAGAGCATTATGAGCTCATACACGAAGGGGAGTCGAGATATGATAAATGCAAACATTGCTGGAAAAAATTGATGCATAAAAAGAATTTCGGCATCAGAACACTGAAGTGACATATTGAAAATCAACATCCTAATGTCCTCCCAGTGTTGGGACTAGTTCTAGAGGACTAATACAACTTAGGTTTACAACTGGTGCCTGCGGGTCAAGTATATTTCGTTTTAACCAACAATCTTGTAGAGAAAGCATGATAAATTGAATGATACTTACTGAAAAATCTGTTTCATAAGTTGAAGATATACACCTAGAATCTTTGATAAAATCACAATTAAATCCTACATTTAAAAAAATGTCTAGAAAAACCGTTAGGAAAGAAAGTTTTAGATTATTTTAAGCCAAAAAATCAGATTTGCAAGCATATTTTTCTACTCTTAATCATTGTGTGGCATTCACTTCTGATATGTAGACATCACTTATAGGTCAATCATTTTATTGTATTACTTCTTATTGGATTGATTCTGATTGGATTATGCAAAAATGAATTTTTTTATTTAGAGTCATTGAAATGGATCATGCTGGTTATCACATATTCAATTGCATTTTAGAAATTTTATGTGATTATTTTTGTACTGATAAAGTCTTGTGCATTTTATTTAATATGCTTCAACACAATGATGTTGCTGCTCACATTTTGAGTCAAGCATTGAAATCACCTCTCAACTATGCATTCTTTCATGTTAAATACATGTGTTATATTTTGAACCTTTACATGCAAAATGGTTTAGAAGTTCTCCAAAATAAAATTTTGCTTATTCAAAACTCATTGGCGTATTTAAAATAAAGATCTTTTGTGTTTTGTGAAAAGGTTTCGTTTTGAAAATAAAAAATAATTTTCTTGGAAACGGTTTAAATTTGATTGCCAAACCCGCTGGAACTTCATGTATTTGAAGTTGTAAAATACATGCCGTATGCAAATTTTTTGACGTATTTCATGAACCTAAAAATGGGTTGTGAATTTCTTACGACTGAAGTTTGGGAAAAATATTCTAAAACCGGTAAATTGATCAAGTTTTTTTACGAGGCTACTGAATTTTTTTCCAATGTTTACTATCCAACCATTGATTAAGTTTTGCTTTATTTAGTGAATATTACATATACTTTACATCAGTTTAAAGATGATGAGTTATTAAAATCGACTGTCAAAGTCATGCGGGTTAAGTGGCTTCAGTATTTAAAAAGCATTCCACCTATTTTTTTAGTTGCTTCTTTGCTTGACCCATATGTCAAATTAATAGGCACAACAACATTACTTGAAGGAAATTTTCATACTTATTTAGAAATGACTTATATAAATGTTTTGGCTATGTTTGCTACTGCTTCCGAGTACTTGCATTCTTTATATAAGTTATATTGTGAGCGGCATTTAGATAAGGTAAGATCCAAAACTCCTCAAACCGAGCATCCAAGGATATCAATCTCATTAAGATTCAACTCGGCCCTCCAAATGCTCAAATGACCCTAACCAACGACATCGGGATTAGCTGTGATCGATGACTATCTTAACACATCATTCGAGTCAAGTGATGTCGATATATTACAGTGGTGGAAACAAAAGAGATCAAGGTTTCCAATCTTGTCGATAATCGCACAGGAGATTCTTGCCGTTTCAGTCTCTACTGTATCATCTGAGGCATCATTTAGTGCGGGAAAATGAGTAATAGCAAAAAAATGATTAAGATTGACACCCGATGCGGTAAAAGTATGCGTATACAACTGAGATTGGGGCCTCCCAGTACTCCAATAGCAAGACCAAAAAAGTTCGAATGATGAGGTAATATCCGATACTGAGACTTGAAATTTTTTTTTTTTTTCAATCATACATGTAGTTTGTATTTGATCTGATTATGCTGTTAAGCACAGATCATAGGTTTGTATTTTTCATCATTTTCAGAACGTTTTTGCCATTTTAAAATGTAAGGTCCGTTCTGATTATTTGTAAGTACCGCTTGGTCTTTTTACTTAATAAAACTTACACCGAAGATAGTGTCTTTTCTTAAAAATATTTATTACATAAACAATTAATTATGTTTCTAATTTAAAAAAATAAAAATAAAAAAACCTCTAAACCCGCCCCGCCTTGCCCCAAACCTAACCAGGGACTGGCTCGGGACTACCCCACCTGGGACCAGTCCGAGCTCAGTCCTACTCGACCCATGCCCAAGACTAGCCGGTCCCAGGTCGAGTCGACTCGACGCTCATCTCTAAACCCCACCCTTCTCCACCAATGGTGCATCTCTGCCAACGAGCCTTTATTCTACCCTCTCCAACCACATCTATGCCATCTAGGATGCCACCCCTCACCATTTACCTCAGAATTGGTGTCAGCATATTCATGGCTGCCTTTGTGTTTTGATTTCAGATTTAGTATTGATTTCTTTCAAATTTTTATCTTGTAATCTATTTTATTTCAAACTTGTTTGAGTGTTTCATTGTTATATATCAAACCTGACCCAGAAACAATTTCCAAATGGCCAAGTGTTTCAGCTTCACTACGACCTGCAACAACTACTTTCGATGCAGCTTCACCATTGTT
This sequence comes from Aquilaria sinensis, assembly GCA_005392925.1. Taxonomy (NCBI): domain Eukaryota; kingdom Viridiplantae; phylum Streptophyta; class Magnoliopsida; order Malvales; family Thymelaeaceae; genus Aquilaria; species Aquilaria sinensis. Next base: position 586,759 of record SMDT01003301.1, read on the forward strand.
GGCTTCCAGTCATCTACTACTAATCTTAGTAACGGTACAATCATCCATTGCTAGATCCCCAAAAGCCCATTCCTACTCAAAGCCCACATTGGTACTCGCCAATGAGATCGGAGCCAATGCAATGTGGCAGTGGAATGAGTTCATCCCTTTACTCATCACTTGCTTCAATGTCTACATTCCATATCTCTTTTTCTTTTGTGACTATGGCATGGCCCACTTCCAAACCTAGTGCGTGATGCATATGCTTAAGTTGTAAGGGGTGGCGCATGGGGCAAACATGGTTAGAATCAACTACGATGGCTTTGCTAGATACATCATGGCAGAACAATTCTAAAAGGCTAATTGATGCCCTTCGGCATCTTTGTTTTGCGACATGGTGAATTCCGAGGGAGCTTCCGAGGAGGGAGAACGCCTAACGAAGAGGTTCCCCAGGTGGGAAAGTACCTGAAAGACTCCGAAAGAAAGGTTAGGAGGTCCCTGGGATGACTTTCCAGGGAGGAGCCTCCGACGCCCAAGTTAGTGTCCTGGTAGTGAGTAAAATAATGACACTTAAATCGATATGGGATCTAGCCTGTATATGTTTTCTGTTGTGCGAGAATGCCAATGGCGAGAGAGGCCCCCTTGCCAAGTCCTGTTTCCCAGTATTTATAGAAGTACCTGGCCCGTTTGGATCCTGACACGTGTTCGGTCGGATTCTTTCTGTGCTTTTTGGGCGTAGGGAACAGGTAGCCGTTTGTAGGCTCCTGATTTTGTGGCTGAGACGGGACTTGGATGATGTCAGCGTGTCAGGCCGCTGTTTCAGGCAGCGTATGGGCGATCTGTCAGAGGCTCCTTAAATGCTCATTAAATGCTCATGCCGTACTCCCGAGGTCCTTTGGGCGAGGTCGCCCTTTGGTACGGACGCCCTTCTTTGGGAATCACGCTGGTAGCTCGGGGAGTTCTCTAGCTCGGAAGTTCCGCCTTCGGGGAGAATCTCTCCTGCTTTCAGTAGCTGGTTCTTTTCTCCCGAAGGCGACATGTTTTGTTCTCCGAGGGAGTCAGCAACACATTTAGATAACCTAGCGTTTCAGTCGAAGTGCTTACTTCGTCATGCTTGATCTCGCTTCTGTCGAGGTCTGTGGCAACGCTTCCTTCCGAGCTACGTCAGGCTCCCTGGTCAAACCTTTGGGGAATTGATGCTAGGGGAGGCGATAGCCTTTTGGCTATCACAGGCCCCCTTCAAAGAAAGCCGAAGTGGAGACTTCGGTTTGTTCGCTTCCTGAGGGCACCCCTTTGGTGCTGGAGTGCAGAACTTGTCCCGAAGACAGACCCTCCGTCGCAAGACGTAGGCCTTTCTTCCAAAGCCCGTCTTGTTGGTGTCTTCGAAGTAATCTGCTTTCCAGCTCTTTTAGGCCTTCCTTGAAGAGGCCGAAGTGCAGACTTTGGTTTGCTGCCTTTCGCAGGGTGCTTCTCGGGAGTTTCTAGGGAGTGCACTTTGTGCCGAAGATACACCTTTTTGTCCGAAGATACGGACTGTTCGGCCATAGCCCGTCTTTTGGTGTCCTCGAGGTAACCTACTTCTTTATTTTTGTAGGTTAGTGAACCGTCGCGTCTCGTAACCAGACGTGTCAATCTGGAGCGGCGCGACGTTTGTCAAAAGGCGTGTTCCTCTTTTGGTGCGATGGCTGACACGTGTCGATTTTTTATTAGCTGGGGATGCATCGGTTACCGCGGGCGCACCTTTTTAGGTGCAGAGGGGCATTTATGGCGGCGTTTCACCTTCGCAGAGTACTTATGACGCCGGTTCGCCTACCCTCCTCGGCTTATATATATGCTCATTTCGCCATTTGTTTCTTTTGCTTTTGCTTTTGCTCTGGTTTTCCTTCTGCTCTCTTCTACCTTTCGCGGCGGTTCTTTCACCTGAGCTTTTTTCCGGTCATCTTTCACGACGGCGTCTTCACTCCCAGATTTCGGCAAAAGATTTGGTGGGTTTTGATTTCCAGAACTCTTTATTTTTCAAAGTTTTTCTGAAGTCCGTTTTTGGCTTTTTCCGAACTTGTTTTCCAGCCAAAGAATGCCTATTCCTGAGAGTTGGCAGCCTCTTCTTTCTCACCCTTGTTGCACTACCCTTGCCAAATTAGCGAAGTGGAAGAAAAAATTTTTCCTTCCCTCGTATGCTGTTACGAGGTTGCCCCGTCCTGACCACTACAGTTTTTCAAACCATAGTAACGAGATCACCGTTTTCCGAGCTCAATTGAAAGCCGGACTTCGGTTCCCCCCTCCGAAGTTGGTTTGCGACTTTTGCCAGTTTCATGGCATTGCCGTGAATCAACTTCCTCCGAACTCGTACTGCTATTTCAACGCCTTCCTCTGTATGTGTGGTGTTTTCAAAATAGAACCCCACTTCGTCCTTTTTATGCAGTACTACAAGCTCTACGTGGTCCCGAAGGGTGGCTTTTATTTTATGCTACCTCGGGGATCCGGGAGCAAAAAGTTTATGTTCACCTTCGCCACAAAGGATAGCTGGCGAGGGTGGCAAAAAAAGTTTTTCTTTCTGAAGATGGAGGAGGCCTGGTCACCTGTTCCGACCAAGTGGGCTCAGGGACGGTTAGAGGACGACGTCGTAGATCCGAGGATACTGCTGACTCCCGAGTTGGCTTCCGTTTTCACGGATTTCGACGGTCGAATCCGAGCCGTCGCCGACTGGGGTCCCGAGGTCCTTTCGCGCCCCCTTTACCCCTTCCCCATCAATTGGAGGTTGATGACCGAGGAGGTCCTTCGGGAGCTCGGGGTGGTAAAGGAGCACAAGACGGACCTCGGGATGCCTGCTCCTGCCATCGCCGGGAAGGACTCCTGGCTAGTGCAACTCCTTCGGGAGGAAGTTTCTTTCGAAACTTTTTGTGAGAGTAAGTTATTTTCTAGTCTCCTTGTTATAACTTCGTTCCAGACTCACACTGATGTCTTTCTTCCTTTGCAGAAATGGGCGAGGACACTGCTGCATTCTACAAAGCCCTTTTCACTGGTCAGTCCGCGAAGGGTGATCAGACTAAGAAAGCAGCCTCCCGAAGATGGAAAACGTCCGGGGCTGGGCCGTCTGTTTCTAAACGGGCGAAGAAGGATGTGCCCCCTCCTCTTCCGAAGATTTCCGAAGAGGTGGGCGAGGAGCCCGAGGCTGCTACTGCCCCTCAGCCCGAGGTTGCTGCTGAGGTCCTTCCTCAAAGTCCTACCCCTTCGCAGGCTCTCCTAGACGCCGTGGTAGAGGCGCCTTCTGCCGAGGAGCGGCGCCGAATAAAAGGCAAGGGGATTTCTGCCGAAGAGACTCCGGCTTCCGACGAGGACGTCGTCGAGGTGCCAGCAGGTTTGTTCTTCTAACAAACTGTGGTACTTCTCCTTTTTTCATGATCTTTGAGATTTTCTTTTCTTAACCCCCCTTTGTTTTGTTTGTGTAGAAGAGTTGCTCACTCCGGGTTGGGCAGCTGAGCATGCCAAGAGGAGAGCCCTTCGGGACGCCCGTATCCTGAAGGGGAAAATCCCGAAGGAGCCTTTCTGGACGTTTACGGAGGACATGAATTTGTACTCCGGAGACTGCCAGCAAATGGCTACGGAGATCTCAAAATAGGTCCTCACTGATGCCTCCTTCAAGGCTATTGCTGCCGCTCACCCGGGCGACGATTCTCTTGCCGCGAAGCTTTCCGAGCACGCCGCTCAGGTACGCTTTTCGTCTGCCTTCCTCCTTTTTTTCTAAGTGTTTGGTTTTCTCTTTGTCTTAACGACCTCACCTTTATCTTTTTGCAACTTCTGGGCTACGCTGGCTTTCTCCGAGTTCGGGTGGCGAGGCAGACTGAGTTCCGGGCCAAGGCCCTAGAAGCTATAGAAAAAAACAAAAGCCATGTGCTCGGAACTGGCTGTCAAGAACCTGCAGCTGGCCCAAGCTTCGAAGAACGAAGTTGCCGCCCTTCGGGAGGAGTTCCAGAAAGAAAAAGATGAGCTTTTGAGGGACTCCTCCCAAAAAATTTCTGACCTCGACTCTCAAGTGGTAGAGCTGATCTCGGCAAATGATGCGCATCTGAAAGAAAAGTCAGAGGTCGAAGGGCTTCTGGCGAAGGCGCTTGTTGAGAAGGCTGCGCTCCAAGCCGAGGTCGATGCTATGAAGAAGGAGCCGGAGAAGAAGAAAGTAAAGGAGCTGAAGAAGAAGGTCTCGGATTTGGAGAGAGACTTCGAGGAGCTTAAGGTTGAGAAAGACAAGTCCGATCAGATGACCAAGGTTGGTTTTCAGGACGGATTCTGTCTTGTTCGCCACCAAGTCCTTCAGAAGTTTCCAGATCTGGATCTTTCTTTTCTGGCGACCTTGGACATTCCCGAGGGACCTTGGTGGACCTGGTCTAAGATTGACCATCTGAACCTGCCTCCTTGTCTTCCGGCGCCGAAGGTGGTGCAAAAGGACGCAGGAGCCGGAGACTCCCAGGACGCCGAGAAGCCTTAGTTTGTGCTAGGGTCACTGTCCCTTTTTTTCTTCTTTTTTGTACTTCTTCTTTTGGCTATCTTTTTTTGTAAGCACACTTATCTCAATAAAGACCTTGAAAATTTGGCTAAGTCTTTTCCTGAGATTTTTTGGTTTTCCTTTGCCCCGAACTTTATTCGTTCAAGAGACTTCGGAAAACTTGGTCTGTGCTTATCATGGTGACCTCTTTTGCGAAATCCTGACTTGTTCAACTTATGCCCCAGAAAAAATTTTGGCTAAGTCTTTCGCCAGATTTCCTCTGTTGTCCCGAACACGTTTGTTCTGGAGACTTCGGCGAATAACGCCTTTGCTTATTTTAGTGGCCACCTTTGCGGAACTCGCACCACTCATGCCAAGAAACTTTTTTATACTTTAGAGAAAATTTTCCTTTCTTTGTACAGCACGGTCTCTTTTGCCGAGATCCTAAGCGTAAAATTTTCTCAAGGCGTCCGAATGCCACGTATTTTTCAATTCTACGCCTTTGAAATCGCCGAGCTTGTAGACCCCTTTTCGTACTTCGGCAAGAACCAGGTAAGGGCCTTCCCAGTTGGCGCGAAATACTCCGTGGGATGGCTTTCGAGGTGCGAATTCATTCTTTCGGAGAACGAGGTCTCCTCTCTTTATTCCTTTTGGCCTTGCGCGCAAGTTTATGGCCGCGGCCACTCTTTGCTGAAAAGCTTTTCTTCTTAGTTCGGCTATTTCTCTGTGCTCGCCGACGAGGTCGAGCTTGGTTCTTAGGCCGAGGTCATTTCCATTTTCATCAAAAACTTGTACTCGAATTGATGGTTGCACTACCTCGATTGGGATGATGGCTTCTGTACCGAAGACGAGTGAAAAAGGCGTTTCCCCCGTGGCTCTTCGGGGTGTTGTTCGGTAGCTCCACAGTACACTCTGGAGTTCGCCTGGCCATTTCCCTTTTGCTTCCCCTAGCCTCTTTTTCAGACCATCTTTTATGGTCCTATTAGATACCTCTACCTGGCCATTGCTTTGAGGATGGGCTACTGGGGCGAAGTGCATCTTTATTCCGAGGTCGTTGACAAAGTCCTGGAACCCTTTGTCAATAAACTGGGATCCATTGTCGACTACCAGTATCCTCGGTATGCCAAATCTGCATACAATGTTCTTCCATATGAACTTCTGCACTTCTTTAGCTGAGATAGTTGCTAATGGTTCTGCCTCGACCCATTTAGAGAAGTAGTCTACTGCGACCACGCAGAACTTCACGCCTCCGGGGGCTGTTGGGAGCGGCCCGATGAGGTCTATGCCCCAAACCGCGAAGGGCCAGGGATAGTCAGCCGAAGTCACCATTTCTGAGGGTGCCCTCTGGATTTTTGCGTGTTTTTGGCAGCTCTCACATTTTCGGACGAAATGTCGTGCATCCTTTCTTAGGGTAGGCCAAAAATATCCTTGGCGAAGTACCACTGCGGCGAGGGCGTCAATTCCAATATGTGAACCACAAGCGCCTTCGTGGACTTCTTCGAGGATCATTTCAGTATCCTCTTCGCCAACACACCTCTGTAAAGGATTTGCATATCCCTGCCGATATAGTTCTTCGCCTATTAGGAAGAATCGCCCAGAGCGTCTTCGCACTTTTGCGGCTTCGACGGGGTCTTCGGGGAGCGCGTTGTCCGCAAGATACCTCTTTATTGGATCTTTCCAGCCCTTTTCCGAAGTTACTATGCTCAGTACTTCAATGCTCGGGTGGTTTAGTACCTCGGTGTATGTTTTTGCCTTTGCCAGGCAATCTGCTTCGGTGTTTTCCCGATGAGGTACATTTTCGATGCGTATGGTGTCGAACTCTCGAATGAGCTTCGTCACCAGTTCGTGGTATTTTGCCAAAATTGGGTCTTTCGCGCCGTAGTCCCCTGCCGTTTGCCGAACTACCAGCTGGGAGTCACTGTGAGCCTTCAAGTTTCTTACTCCAATTTTTCTGGCCAGGCGCAACCCTGCTATCAGAGCTTCATACTCAGCCACATTATTGGTGGCACTGAAGTTGAACTTGATGGCCTTTATCACCTCTAGACCTTCGGGTCCTCTGATGATTACTCCGGCTCCTTGGTGTTCGGAACCTGAGGCTCCATCCACATGCAGCGTCCATTCTGGCTCACCTTCGCCAAGATCCGGGTGGCTATCTTCGGTGGTAGGTACTTCGGCGATGAAGTCAGCTAGTGCTTGAGCTTTTATGGCTTTCCGAGGTTCATAAACAATGTCGTGTTCGCCGAGCTCTATACACCATTTGGAAAGCCTTCCCGAATGATCAACTCTTTTCATAACATCCCGTAGAGGCAGACTACTTCGGACGATGATGGGGTGAGCCTGAAAGTATGGCCGCAATCTTCTTCCTGCCAGCACCAAGGCATATATGGCTTTTTGGAGTAATGGGTACCTGACCTCGGCGCCGTGCAGGGATTTGCTTACGTAATAAACTGGCCATTGTCTCGGCCCTTCCTCTTTCACAAGGACCGAGCTCACTGCTTTTTCTGAAACAGCGAGGTACAGGATGAGGGGCTCTCCTTCACGAGGTTGTCGCAGAGTAGGCAGTCGAGACAAATAGATTTTAAGTTCTTCCCAGGCTTTTTGGCAATCCTCATTCCAAGGATGGTCACCATCCCCGAGGTCGTTTTCTCTTCTTGCTGCCTTAGTAAGGACTTTGAAGAATGCCCGACACCGATCTCCGTACCTGGAGATGAACCTGCTAAGAGAGGTTATCCTTCCAGTGAGTCTCTGCACGTCTTTCACTGTGACAGGAGTTCAGAATTCGAGCAGAGCCTTAATTTTTTCTGGGTTAGCATCAATGCCCCTTTCTGATACCATGTAGCCCAGAAATTTTCCCGAGGTCACGCCGAAGACGCATTTTTCGGGGTTAAGTCGAATTCTGAATATTCTGAGTTGCTGGAAGGTTTCCTCTAGGTCTGTGACATGGTCTTTAGGCATCTTACTTTTGACTATCATGTCATCAACGTAGACTTCCATGTTCCTCCCTATTTGGTTATGAAAGACTTTGCTCATCAGCCTTTGGTAGGTGGCTCCTGCATTTTTGAGCCCGAAGGGCATCCTAGTGTAACAATATGTTCCACCTTCGGTGATGAACGCAGTTTTTTCTTCATCTTCGGGATCCATCCTTATTTGATGATACCCACTGAAGGCGTCGAGGAAGCTTAGGAGCCCATATTCGGCAGTTGAGTCGACCAACTGGTCTATCGGTGGGAGAGGATAGGAATCTTTCGGGCAGGCATCGTTCAAGTTTCTGAAGTCGATGCACATCCGGAGTTTACTACTCCCTTCTTTTGTAGCAATAACCACATTGCTTAGCCATTCGGGGTACTTGACCTCCCTAATTACGTTTGCGTCCATCAAGCGCTGTACTTCGGTTTTGACGAATTTACTTTTGTGGACCGAGATGCCTCGCTTCTTTTGCCGGACAGGTTTTGCTTCCGGGCTTACTTTAAGGCTATGTTGTATTATGCGAGGGTCTACCCCTGGCATATCCTTTGGCGAGTAGGCGAACAGTTCTTTATTCATCAGTAGAAAGGATACAAGGTTTTTCTTGTCACCTTCGGCCAGATTTTTCCCTATTCGGGTATTTTGGCCGGGGACAAGTTCTACTTCTTCCGTTTCTATGTTGTATTATGCTTCTGCAAGCTTTTCCGCCCCGCCCATTTTTGGTTCTTCGGTGGGTAGTGTCCCTCCTGCTAAGGTTTGTGCGAAGTTGGCTGCTGGGGCCTTTCGGGCTTTGACAAACACCTTTCTGACCTCGGCTTGGTCGATGAAAATTTCGGCGTCTCCGTCCTTGGTGGCGAAGGTGATTGTTAAGTACTTCACATCTGGGCGAATGTGCAAATTCCCTTGTGTTTGCCTTCCAAGGATGGCGTTGTACGACGAAGGGACATCCATGACAATGAACCTCGTCATTGTGGAGGCAAAAATTTCTCCTTTTCCGTTGATCGAACTCCCTCTCATCATCAGGGGAAGGTCGATCCAGCCGAGGACGGGCAGCTCTGAGGGTCCTATTCCAAAGGTTGGTGAAGTAACAGGCTTGAGGTCGATGCTGGATATTCCCAAGCTTGGGAGCAGATGCGAGAATAGGACGTCGGCGTTTGATCCATCGTCAAGCAATACCCTTTTGACGTCCCAATTCCCTATTCTTGCCATGACCAACAATGGGTCGTCATGAGGGAAAATAGCGCCGCAGTTGACCTTGCTTAATCAGCGACTCGATGTACTTCTTTAACTGGAAGCAGTCTTCGGTGTCATGACCGTGGTCGCGATGAAACTGACAGAACTTCTTCATATTCTTTTTGTTGTCAGCGGTCATTGCCTTCGGTCACTGAATTTGGGACCCCTGTTTCTCCATTGTCATGAGGATGTTGGTCCTTGTGGTGTTCAAGGGTGTAAAGTTCGGAGGAGGTTTCCTTCCCCTGATCCTCCGAGGTCATCCTATTTGCTCTATCGGATACTTGCCTTGCTGGCTTGATCCTTCGGGACGAGAATGGTCGTTCTTTGGCCCCCCCATTCTTAGCTCTTCGGCTGTCATATGCTGCTCGGCTCTTCGGAAAAATTTGCCGAGCGTGTCCGGGGGGTCTTTGGAAAATTCATAAAATAGCTGCGAGTCCCTCCGAAGGCCCCGTATCATGGCGAGGATGCGTATTTCTGGCCGAAAGTTCGGAACACTTAGGGCCTCTCGGTTAAATCTTTCGACATAGTCACGAATGGTTTCCCCGTTTCTTTGTGCTATGTCGAACATTTGTACTGGCATCTTCGCCGTAGGACGACTCCCAATAAACTGCTGAGTGAAAGCAGTGGACAGCTCCTGGAACTCTCTGATGGTTCCTGGGGCCAGAGAGTTGTACCATGCTGTAGCGGGGCCGGCAAGGGTGACCTCGAAACACTTGCATAAAGTGGCATCATCAGCCCCGTGCAACACCATGCTTCGTTTGTACTTCGTCAGATGGGCCTGTGGATCTGTTCGGCCATCATATGTCTCTAGCCGAGGTACCCGGAAATCACTGGGCATGGCCGCTTCGACTATTGTTCGGGTGAACGGTGACTCATCGCCACAAAAGGTTTCAGATAGTCTGGCCCAGACGGGTCTGCGGGCTACCTGGTTTTCCACCCTTTCCAACCTCGTCAATATTTTCTCCATAAGGAGTGTGGTGCTAGGCTCTTCTTCGGGGAAAGGAGATCGTTGGCATCTCTTCGGGGATGGGGACCTCGCCTCAGGTGATGAACTCCTTTGGTGCGGGATTTTGGGTCGCTTGGACTCCGTCCGTCCCACAAGCCGTGCCCCGAGGGGCGTGTTTTCGGTTGAAGATTCCTCTTGTGGGTCTCCACTTCCCGAAGTACGATGAGCTGATTTAGAACTTCTCTCGCGAAGACGTGCTGGCGAAGGAGGCCTCTGGGCCTGAGTTTGTTGTAGCCACCTTTTGTCTATTTGCTGTGCCATTTCGGCCACAACAGAACGCTGGAAGTCGCGCAAAAAACTCATAGTGATGACCAGAGGACGTTCTTCCTCAGACAAGGAAGTCCCTGGAAGAGTTTGCTCAGTAGCCGGTTGGACTTCAGGCGCGGACGGGGACCTCGGAAGTCCCTTGTCCTTAGAATGCCGAGTTTCAACGACGACAACCTGAGGGTGGGTTCCCATAGACGGCGCCAAATGATGCCCTTCGGCATCTTTGTCTTGCGACATGGTGAATTCCGAGGGAGCTTCCGAGGAGGGAGAACGCCTGACGGAGAGATTCCCCAGGTGGGAAAGTACCTGAAAGACTCCGAAAGAAAGGTTAGGAGGTCCCCGGGATGACTTTCCGGGGAGGAGCCTCCGACGCCCAAGTTAGTGTCCTGGTAGTGAGTAAAATAATGGCACTTAAATGGATATGGGATCTGGCCTGTATATGTTTTCTGTTGTGCGAGAATGCCGATGGTGAGAAAGCCCCCTGCCAAGTCCTGTTTCCCAGTATTTATAGAAGTACCTGGCCCGTTTGGATCCTGACACGTGTTCGGTTGGATTCTTTTTGTGCTTTTTTGGCGTAGGGAACAGGTAGCCGTTTGTAGGCTCCTGATTTTGTGGTGAGACGGGACTTGGATGATGTCAGCGTGTCAGACCGCCGTTTCAGGCAGCGTATGGGCGATCTGTCAGAGGCTCCTTAAATGCTCATTAAATGCTCATGCCGTACTCCCGAGGTCCTTTGGGCGAGGTCGCCCTTTGGTACGGACGCCCTTCTTCGGGAATCACGCTGGTAGCTCGGGGAGTTCTCTAGCTCGGGAGTTCCGCCTTCGGGGAGAATCTCTCCTGCTTTCAGTAGCTGGTTCTTTTCTCCCGAAGGCGATATGTTCGGTTCCCCGAGGGAGTCAGCAACACATTTAGATAACCTGGCGTTTCAGCCGAAGTGCTTACTTCGTCATGCTTGATCTCGCTCCTGCCGAGGTCTGTGGCAATGCTTCCCTCCGAGCTACGTCAGGCTCCCTGGTCAAACCTTTGGGGAATTGATGCTGGGGGAGGCGATAGCCTTTTGGCTATCACTAATCTTTACCTTTCTCCCAAAGTTCTTATTGTAATCTGTTCAATTTCTTTTAAATTTCAGTCTTGTTCCAACTTTGATTGGAAATTTCCTACCTGGGTTTGTAATCTATCATAATTTATGCTTCTTTTCTGCTCAATTACATTGATGGATTAGTAATTTCTGTCGATAGAATTTTGGTTGGTGTTTTGCACCCTTCCCCAAGCTTGAGAGTTACTCATTTGTTAATTAAAATTCAAGTTCATGATTATGGTTTCAGTGCTATCCGGTGCAGATTTGGAGTCAAAGATGCTAATCAAAGTTGAGGGAGCGGTGACAATTGTTAAGTCACATATAGAAAGTCAAAAAATACTAGGTTGAAGTCTGGTGTAGGGAGATAAGCTTTAGAGTTGAAAGATGAAGGTTCATGAAAGAATTAACGAGAAGTTATGAAGAAATGTTAAATTTAAAAACTTGAAGGTGTTTTGAAAGGAAGAAAATCTAGAACCAAAGTTCATATTTTTCTTAAGATTTCGTTAACTTTAACGGAAAAATTGATGGAATGACAATGATTGGGACAAGATCTAGCACGCTAAACACCTTAATAGGATAAAATGAAGATTAGAGACCTATTTAGGATAGCGCTAAAAAGTTAGGGACGACAAATGAATTTTACAAAAGAAAAGTGAAAATGGAAAAATGCTGAATTAAAGTTTGAGTACCAAAAGACATCACCGCAGACAAATAGAGAACAGATTATGTGAAAAAGAGGGCAACACTTCGCCATTTTATCAACCAAAAAGAAAGTCAACAAATTTCAAGTAAAACTAAAAGGGAAAAGTACAAAAAAATTTATTGTAGTTATCGGTTTAGACCGATTTGATCACTATAGTTTTAAGTAGTTTTAATCGCATCTCTAAAGTTGTAGTTTGGGCCCAAATTAGTCATTAATGTTACAGTTTGGTACCAAATATGCCACAAGCTATTAAAAATCAAACGGCAAATGCGAGAAGTTGTTAGGTTTAAAATCTTGGTATACTAATGTAACTTTTAACAAACTTCAAAAACTTTGTGTCATTTACCATTTTTGTTTATTTTATGTGCAAGTCAATACATCGGCCATCGCTAAATTTGTCACCGGTGAAAGAGAGGTAGCATTAGACATAATTATTTGCAAACAAAAAAAAACTATAATACCAAGAAATAGATAATAAAAAATACATTGATATTAGATGAATGAGTTTCATTTTATCGAAGATTTGAGTTACTTGTAGTATTAGAATTCGATAACTAATTTGAATATCATTTTTTGAGAGACCAATAGTAAATCCAGTGAAAAATAAAGGTGATTGTAGAATAAAAAAATGAAAATAATAAATTATACATAGTTCTTAAAATTTGTTAAAAGTTACATAAATAACCCATAATCTCAAAACCAATAACTTCTCATGTTTTCTATTAGATTTTTAATTGAGAGTGATATATTCAGTATTCATTACATCTCGGTGATGTAGAACATAAAACGAAGTGACAAAAAATGAAAATTTCTCCCAACCAGTGGCATATTGATTGGATTTGAACTATGAATAGTTGATTTGAGGATATAGCGTGGCAATTGTGCCTGAGGTACCCCCCGAAGCCTGTGATCGGCATATACTCGGGGCTATGAGAATTAGTTCAGAATTCTTCACGTCTTGGTTGCTAAGCAAAGAATTTTATTCCCAACGCCCAAGTTTCAATCCCTATAGTTTCCGGTGAGACGAACAAGAACAACATCAACACAAGTTGAAGCAAAATGCAGAGGCTCCTTGGTCTCAAACAAGCCTCTGCCAATCTAGCCAGAAGAGCCTCAAGCACAACTCCTCCTCATTCCTCTTCTTCACTTCCACATTCCCAACCTTATAGGACGTTTCCTTCAGTTGCCAGAACATTCCCACAAAATCAGCCCTTCAGTCCTCCTTCCTCGCAAACAATCCACCGCTTTCCGCTTCCGTGGCGGTCTCTACACAGTCTTGAAGGAAGCCATGGGCTTGTCTCTTACCCAGTTCTCGCGAAGCGGTTTTTGTTTGGTGTCTCAAATACTCAGTTGGTGTTCTCGAGAAAGAGTTTGGCAGATTGGAGAGTTTGTTTTCTCCGAGGTCGGAATTCCAATTATGGTTTTGGTCTCAGTTATGGATATCGAAGGGCCGGCTGGTAAAATTTCTAGCTTTCCCCCTTGTTATCATCTCTCTTCATGACTTTGTTTGTTTTCTTATTTTATTGCTGAAC